>OX336893.1:5100000-5467500 GCA_946959425.1 Argyrosomus regius
TTACTCGTGTACAAGTCATGTACCTTGGGCAGGTTTTCCAATTCTTAACAGAGTAGTTCAATGTCAAACACTAGTTCAGTTTTTGTTACCTTGCAATGAGCCTTTTTTATTCAAGGTGTCCGCCATGGTCTGATGGAAGCCCAAAACGAACAAATCAAACAATGGCTCTCGAAAGGGCCTTTTGCCTTTATGGCAACTTTCAGAGCTACCATAGTTTCTTATAAAAGCTTGGATGAATAAAACCAGCTAAGTTCATTGAGTGTTTAAAAATCAAGTTTAAAGCAACTGCTCAGTAACGCTAATAAACAAAACACATTTTCTTTGAATTTGAAGTGCAGTCTTTCACAAAGAACTTGCCTGCTGTCAGAGCCACTGCACATCAAACTACAAACTACAAAAAAGAAAGAGAAGTTTCAATGTCAAACAATGCATGCCAGGAAGTCTGCAAATATGCTGGTATGGTATGATTCTTTAGAAAATACTACTACCTGAAGTAGTTGAGTGGACTCTCAGCAGCACATTCATTCAACTCTTTTCAGGTATAAAGACTTGAAAGTTAGAAGAACTCATGTTTATGTAATGAAGTGGTGAAAAAAAAACATGTTTGCTTGTTAATATACAAGGACTGCTTAAGGACTTAAGGAGGATATTCAACTGGCTGCTTTGCATTTATTTGACATATAGTAAACGATAGTGTGTATAAGTTAAAAGCAGAGGGAATGGGTTCAATGTAACTAATGCTATCAATAAATATTAAATCTTTGAGACACTGAAACATGTTTTTTGGGAATGTGTATGTTTTAATTAAGGGGCCAGACATCCCCTAAAACTATAGTTCACAGACTATCGAAATATATATTTATTTTACTAATGACCGAAGACATGCAGGCAGTACAGCTTAAGGTGTATTTTTTACCAAATTAAGTTCACAACAGAATAATCTTGTGATATTCCGTGGCTCTGAAACTACTTTGTAGCAGTATGAAGCTGTTTGAAACAGTACCACCATGAAAATATCTAAAAAGATAATATAAACCGGTGGGGACTGAGAACCCCCAAATATGGTAAATTCAAATGACCAACGATGCAAGGTTTAGAGGAAATATTGCTGAACTGAAAACAGTCTGCATATAGCATAAAGAGAGTGCTCTTGACACTTTCAGCAGGATGCAGTGGTTTTATATTTAGGATTAATATTATGTAATATTAAAATATGGAAATGAGGGCATCACAAAAGTACAGGGTTTCAAATATATATTTATGATTAAATGAAAAAAGGTAAAGTCAGTGTCCTCACTGTGATTAAAGGGTAAACAACAACAACAGCAAAAACAACTGCATTTTATGAGACTCCATTGGGGGAGAGGGGTGACACATCACAAAATGCCAGCAGCTTTTTTTCCCTTTTCCCTCATTAAATCTGCTCTGCAGAGTCATGTTATGTCAACTCTAGCCATCCATCCACCCCCTCACAAATAAACGCACACGCAGAGCTATGCACACATGCACACAAATGCATGTACACAAAAACACTGAGAACACCCGTGGGTGTTCTATTAGCATGTTTGGTTGTGCTTGCAGACTGCCTTGCCTTAAGGCCTAGAAACAGTAAGAAACCACTGTGGAAGACTTCGACTCTCTCTCATATATATACATATATGCCTGTTGCAAAGATAATTAAAAATTCTACAGACTTGAGATTCCTAGCAGTGTTTATTACACCTCACCTCACCTACAGATGGATGTTATGTTGGATGTTTAGCAGACCCAAAGTGCAAACACCAGTTTAAACTGTTTATTTGGTAACAGAGCTGAATGTGCAGGGGCAGGTTAAGATCTAGCTGAGAGGGAATCCAAGTGCAGGTGTAGTGCTAGTGGTGGCAAGATCTAGCCAGGAGTGAAGATGAGATGGGGCTGAGTATTGCAGGTGGATGTTAGGATATCCTGAAGCACAGGGAGATCAAGGTTAGTAAAGAGCATACAAGAAACAGGTTTCAAAAGTCACAGAGTGGGCCGTAGTTTTTTGTACCACAAGGGAGACTGAACAATGTTGGCTGTCTCTGAGTTTTAGCCAGTCTTGTGTACTGCATAAGTTGATAGGATAATGAGGAACAGGTGTCTTGGTGATCAGGCAGGTGAGAGGGAAAACTGGAGGCCATGCCCAGCAACACACACAACAGAGAGAGACGAACAAGAACACAAGGGAAGAGAAGACGCTGGGAAAACACTGGGAACTGGGAGGCAGGCCGAGGGCTTTGCTGCTCTGCCATGGCATCCCAGCCTATTACATGATGAAATATCTTGTGTGGGAGTGGAAATCTTCATGTGCAGTGGTGGAATGTGGCAATTATTTATAATATGTACAAATTTCATGTAATAATTGAATTACGCCCCCTTTTTTCTGCCACTATGTGTGTGTGTTACCCATTTTGTTTTGTAACTTGTAAAATACAGTATATGCCCTCACATTGCCTGACTGTTGTGGTTAACCGGTTTAACTGGTATGCTTGTCTGTGTGAGAGATTAGCAAAAATGACTTTTTCTATACAATTCTTTGATTGTGTGTGTCCATGAGATAGAAAATGAAAAGGTATGTTGTTCATATAGTCCTATATTAATCTCCATGAGAACCATATTGATTTCGTTTCACTGGCCACATTTCAATAAACTAATTTTATCGCTCCTGATACAGTACATTGGATTCATTAAATTAGCATTGTACATATTATAATTACATTGTTAGATGATATTAGCATTGATTTGGATTTTCATTGTTTATGTGCTATACATGCTGTTTTCTTGTTGAATTCCCTAAATTTCCAACTGTTTCTTCTGTTTCCACCAATTTTTTGTGTAGTTTTCCTTAAAGTTATAAAGTTAGAAATGAGTGTGGGCTGGTCATAACTACATATTATTACCAGTCTGGAGAGAGTTTTGTTTGAGTTGTCTGAGCTAAGACAAATACTTGACAGCCACCAGACAGTCATAAAGGACGACTAAATTCAGGGTTATTAGGTTTGACAGCCACATATAAATCAGTGCATCGTCTGCATAACAATGAGACGATGAAGTGAGCCCAGAGTACAAGAGTAAAAAACTGCTCAGTATTATGGACAACAACTCCCATCCACTGCATGACCTCCTGCTCAAATAACAGAGCAGTTTCAGTCGGAGACTCCTGCAGCTCCACTGTAAAAAGGACCGCTATGGGAAGTCATCCCTACCAACTGTCATATCTTTGTTCAATGACTCCCTCTGTGCAGAGAGAGTTGAGCAGTTGAGCTGACATAATAAGGGATGCACATTTGCACAAGTTATTGCACATGAGTCCATATGTATATTTTTCTTATGTATATTTTTTTAAAGGTAGAACCATATGTTCTTCCTCCTCAGAGTTTATTGACTCTGTTCATACTGTGTCATCATTTTTACCGCATGCCTGTATATAGTGTTCTGTGTTACTGCGTTACTTGTAATGCTGCTGCAACAATGGGAATTTCCCTTCGGGGATCAATAAAGTACTCTATCTATCTATCTATCTATCTATCTATCTATCTATCTATCTATCTATCTATCTATCTATAAATAAAGTGTTACATTTTTTTATAATTTCTCCATCCAAACCCACCCAGAGTTTTCAGATCAGACCACACATTGCCAGAGGTGTCCCAAAATGTCTCATTACTGTGGACATCATACAGTAGTTTGCAGAATCTCATGTACGTTTGATGGATTACTTTTACTTGCCAAACTAGTTGAAAAGCTTTGATTGTCGCAGTGAGGCAGTTCCTCCAAAGGTTGTGTGGCTGAGCCATCTAAGGCACTGGATTAAGGTTCCAGTCTCTCAGGAGGCATGGGATCAAATCCCACAACTGCCATTTGAGTCAGTTTGTCTTTGACAGTTCTTCTTCGGTCTTTGTGACACTGTATTGAAAATGATGCCTTGTGTGCAATGTGGCAATAATTTATCATATGTGCAAAGTTTAATAATTGGAGCCTCTGGTTCAATTGTCTGGCTATCACACCACTCAACTTTCCTGTGAAAGTTTGCTCCAGGGTTCTGGAAAGGACGGATGCCAGGACAGAATCCGCATTGCTCCTTCTGAATCTGCAGTTCGACAATGTGGATTCCGGACAGGATCTCAAATGGGGGTTAGGAGAATGTCCGGTTTGGGAACCTCAGAATTGCATCTGCTGTTTGCAGGAGTTCATCCAACCGTGACCCTCAGCATGCATTGCACAGTTTGCAGCCAGGTATGAGGTGGCCCTCATGAAATATGAAATAGCAGTAGTGCATTTTTCATTGAATGTTGTAGAAATAAATACAAGTTAGAAAACGGCTCATTTCTTAATACTTTAATCAGAAAAAATAAAAGTTGAATGACAGATTCTGATTTCTGATTTGGCTTAAATGTTTAAGTTAGACATACTTAATAATTTAAGTTATTACATATAATGTCATTCCTAACTACTGTGTGTGTGTGTCCCACATTAGCTGTACCCCCATGATTAAAAGATGCTGGGTAATGTTGTCTGTCAAAACTTCATTCATTATTAAATGAGGTAGAGGAAAAAGAAAAAGCCACTATTCAGATAACATTAAAATAATCTATCTTCGTGTGTGTCTGTGTTTTTACTTCTACATCTTCCAGTCACCGCAAAATTGTATTGTACACTCTAATGTGTTAATGCATAAATATTCAATAGAGTTTTGGAAGGGACCCTTCATTTAGAGGATGTAGGTGAAACATTTTTTCAATGTTTTAGAGAAGAAAGTCCTTCAAAAAACTGAAATGTATAGGTAACTACTGTAAAATGTGTTTGGAAGTATTTAGGTTACTGTCCAAAATACCAATTAAATGTTTTCTGAACAATAAGACAAATTAGCAACTTCCCAATGAACCTAAGGGAGCATGTTGTGATTGGTTGAGACCAAAACAGAGCTAAAATTATTGTTAACTGTTCACCATATCAACTTTTTTTAGATTGTACAGCAGTGTTAAGGAAGGTCCTATCTAAAGCCAGTGTTTAGTTTGTCCATTTTGGGCTGCTGTAGAAACATGCCTGTTTAACATGGCGGACTCCATGGAAGAGAACCTGCAGTATCGTTAAATATAAAAGGCTCAGTAAAAGATAACAGAAACATAACACTTATTTCCAGGTGATTATATACTAATGAAAACATAGCCATGAATAATATATTCAAATTGCAGCATATTCTTTAAATAGAGCCCCATAAATAAGACACAGGGGACCTTTAAGTCTTCTTAAGGCTTTTTGTGGAGGTAAAACAACATGCTGCCTCTGCTTGTGATATTTACAGCTGTCTCCACAGGCAGTGTGACAACTTGTGTCGCACACACTTAAAGCATGACCCACTGCATACTTTTACAATATTTTCTTAAGCTTTAACTACAGTGATTGCTGTGTTGGGTGGTGAGCGTTGCCAAAACAAGTGACTTTCACTGAATACTGCGCCTGAAAGCATCCATTGTAGGCACAAATGGAGCTGCAGCCAGTGTTCTGCTACCGTGCTTCTCACGCTTACGTTCATACATTTATTTCATAAGAAGGTGTTTCCCTGGGATAAAACACTTCTCTGACTGTTTGCTTTATTGACCTGGAAACACACACAAGCAAATAGCAAAATATACACACATTGTATTGCATCAGGCTCTGCCTTTTTTAATTGCATATGCCATATATTGCAAATATGTATGTCAGGGTATTCTTCTAGTTTCTGTATTATACTCTTCATACAGAAAATGTACATGTTCTTTCCAAAGTGAAGTAATTTCATGGCTTGTGCCCGACAGGCTCAGCTGTGGGTGGTAAAAGGTTATATAAAATAATACATAAACACATAAATAAATGAATGGAATAAGAAAACATATGATTAATGCTTTATCTGATTGATGCATGATTATAATGAATGCTATATAGCAGCACAGCTACAACGCAAGCATCCAACCTAATGACATGGTCAGAGATGCTGTTCTGTAGGTGACCATGACCTCCAACCTCAGTGTGGAGGAGGAATAGATAGGAAAAGGATAGAAAAATAGATTTAAAGAGAAGAAAAACAAACTTTTTTTTCCTTTAAAGGATAAGAGGAGGAACAGAGGAGGTGCAGGTTTTCATGGGTTGGGCGAAACTGCTATGTCAGGCAGCGTTTCCATATTCTTATTCAACTTCACTTGCCTTGAGAAAAGGGGATTGGAGGGAAGTTTGGTTTTGTTGTCGTCTGCTGTTTTGTTTGCCAAAGGTGCTTTGACTGAGCATTCCTGCCACTTTCCAGCAAAGCACTGCTACTGCAAGATATGCAGCTGGAAATAGATAGGTGGGTAGATAGAGAGAGACAGACGGCCGGCGACACAGGAAGTGACTACAGGGAAGCTAAAAGGAACTCGGCATATAGTGCCAGGGCTCTGCAAAGTCCTCTTTTATCTACAAAAATTGAGAAAAACGAACATTTTCCCCCACGGCATCTCTGCAATGGTGGTATTTTATAAATCATTACCACAGGGCAGGCTTGAATCATTTTCTATACATGTGCAGGGCAACGTTACCTTTCATTTTCAGTCCAAAGGAAATAAAAAACTGATGCTATGAGGTTCCCAGACACCATGGATAAAGTACTGTAGCAGTGTGTGTTGGTGCATTTGAACTATAGTTCAGCGATGCTGTTTTATTTGTGCTGTGTGACTCTTTCTTTCCACAGGGGTTGAGGTAAACAGAGAGGCAGGGAAGCAGGGATTGATGGAGGGGATTTGACGAAGGTGGAGTATTTCGGTTGTTGCTTTCCAGCAGCTATTTGAGACTTAAAAGAGTTGCCCCATACCTGTAACTCTGACAAAGAAAATAGAGTCATTAAAACTGACATTTTGATGAGAACGTTGCCTCCTTGAGGGTAACACAGCTGGTGAAATTTGTCTTGTTCCCATAATAAAAGTTTATTTTTTATTAGTTCAAAATGCAGCTAAACTGAAAGTGCAGGAGACAAATTATTGTGTTCAAAGTATTCTCATTTCTTAGCTTAAATCATGATTCAAAGATGCATCGCATAAGGGTGTTTCAAACCCATCAAAATAAGAGGCTGTCTGTATGCCTAACTCAAATACTGTCCTATAAAAACACAAATAGACGTGTAACAGTGAGTCAGTAGTGAGTGAGCAATTCAACCGAGAGGGTTACTGGGTAAAGAAATCCTTGAATGTGCAGGCTCAAGTTTATTTATCATTGAAAAGATGCAACTGAATGAAGCATTGTTTCAAACATCATGAAACAAAAACATAAAGACTAAAGATAAAATTGTTGCAAATTGTTGGGTTGATGGGTTCAAGGTGCAGATCGTGAACCACATCATCCATAGTTGGAATGTAGTGTAGAAATCTGACCTTGTGACACATCCATTTTATCTTGTATAGAAATACTGTGCCTTAATTGTACATTTCTGGGGGGGGGGGGGGCGTCATCATAATTATTAACTACACAATGCAGCTTCAAACAGGCTCCTAACTCCATGCTTAGAACTCACTGTTGTGGTTACTGCACTGATTCCATCACAGAGGATAAGGAGCTAGTATAAGACAGCGACAAAAATTATGGTGGAGCTAGCAATAAAAGAGATGGGTAAAGATTGCCACAGTTACCTTTCTGTGGCTAAAAGTAGTGACTTCGCTCCCACCGGTTTCCTCTAACTCAAAAACTTTTGGATACCAATCTAATCAACAACATCCCACATTGTTTGCCTTAACCTTATCTTCTACTGCCCCATCTGACTTGCAGCTACAAACCATTGCCACTTCAAAACACCCATGAGCGCAACACTGATGTGTTGATTCATCGTTAAGCTGTTTGAAATACATATTGCACAAATTATTATTAGTCATTACATAAATCATAATACAATTCAAACAGACAGAGGACTAGATCATTCCTAAGAAGCACGTACCAGCCAGGACACCATCACCACAGTCACTGGAGAGAATACATGCTTCACTGGTCTTGAGAGTCATCAGACAGAGAAATGGGCAGCTAATTCCATATCGGAGGTTGAAGGTCCTTCTTTTTATGTTTGGTGAGCAAGCTCTTTTTACCAGTTTGGGAAAAAAAGATGATACTGTTTTATACACTGATGTCACATGTGGGCCAGAAGAAGATTCAACTAACGCCGATGAGTAATGTGAAAATGATGATGTGGTCTTTGATGGCCTGACACAGTCTGAGTTGCTGCAGCAGAGGAATGCTCACAGACAAGTTGCCACAACTGGGAAAGCTATGTCGCTCCTATTTATAACAGGAAATGTACAAACTAGTGGAAAATCCCCTACTCTGAAAAAAGGGGTTGTTTTCCACAGCGTCCTTTGAAATGTTTCATAGCAGTGTCCCAGCAGATATGCAAAATTCCTTAAATACTTTCTCCATGACAGTGATGGAGAGGAACAGAAGGTCTGCAAATGGTTATTTTTTTACCCTAAAAATTACAGGTTAATCAGTCACTGGCAACACCACCCCAACCAGTGGTGCGTCTCAAAAGATTGCCAAGGAAAACACAAACCTGCCAACAAATGAGCATGTCTCCACTCTTTGAGCGCACAGTCTTTTAATCCAAGAGTCATTATCGAAGAGAGCATGCTCCACATCAATGAGAACTCAGTCGATAACCAGGGTACAGTGCTCCTACGAGCGAAGAGGAGTGTGGGCTGTGTTTGCAGCAGGATGTCCACTGAGCACCACAGGGAGACCAATATGGCTTAGCTCCAAACTGTGCCAACTTTAACAAGTCGGAAGAGCTGAGGAGGAAAGCTGTAGCTTTGTTTTCTTTTTCCTTTTCAACTTTCAAAAAGGTGATAATGCTGCCTTGCGGGGTTTTTGTAAAACCTTTGCTACTTTAGGCAAAAACACCTTCCACTAAATTTCTGTCATTTGCCACATGACGGTGCAGGTTGGATAAACACAGAAGAGGTAGCCTATTTATTTGGCAGACAATTTCGCAGCACAGAATAAAAACTGCTAAAAAAAAAAAGCTTCCTCATTGATCTTGCCACCGTCGTAAATCAGCTCTCCAAATGCTGCTTGAGCAAGGAAACACATTCATGAGTGCAGATAGTTCCCATCGTGGTGTGAAGGAGGAGCACTCCTTGATTTCAAAAACATGATTGCCAAGTTCAACTCTGGAGGAGTAACCATGATTGAGACATCCTTGAATGCAGGGTTTGGCCACTCATTGGCCCAAAAAAAGGCACCAAAAAGGTTTTTGAAATGGTTGTCATCAAGTTCAGGAGGGGGTCCAAGAGTTGTTCTATCACACATTGAGGGAGATTTCAAGAAACTGGAGTCCCTTGACACAAAGGACAAAGGTCAGTGGCTCTATGCTTAAAACTAGCTGTAGGAAACCTTCTAGTGTGAGATTTGCAGTTCTTCTTCAGACTTCTAAAATAAATCTTGCTGAGAAACATTTCACATTCTGTGACTTTAAACAGTCACACACAAGATTTAGGCATGGAAACTACTTGGTTTGGTATACAATTGCGGTTTAGGTTAAAATAACTACAAAATGTAATGTGTTAAAAAAAAAATAAGTAAAAAGAAGAAGGAAATGTTCTCCTGGGTGAAAGTCTTCAGTGTTTGTTTTACATATTCATCAACCCCAGCCACCTCTATTTATGGACTTTCTTCTGCTTCATACTATGTTACCTGGCTTCAACAGCACTAAATGAATAAATAAATGGCAGGGGTATTTGCAGAAAGAATGTACAAAAGCAGAGTGTCTGCATTTTTGATATCTTACAAGGTCTGCCCTAATGATTTCATTCATTTATTTATTTTGGTGTAAAACAATCTGTCAGAAAATTGTCTGGCCACTCTAAACTCTTTTTTTTTCTCATACTCCATGCTCTCTGTAGTCTGCCCTATGCCTATTTCAAACGCATAAAGGCTTCCTGTTGTTTTGGTTGGAAGCTACCCGATAGGCAGAGAATCCAGTCATATTGCATCAGTTGTTATCGGCGTACAATATGGATTAGATGGTAAAAATCTCTTCTGCACAGTGTCCTGCCTTCAGGACATTTTCCTGGTCTACATCTTTATACACTGGCTTACCTTGCCTGTGTGCCACGGTGTGAGGTCAAGGCTCTTTCTCAGTGATGGAGAAGTCTTTGTTCATGCATTGCATTACTTTTTAATTAGGTTTCTGACCCCCTGCAAATGCATGCATATTCATTTGTGCAGGCCTGGTGAAATGACAATAAAAGAAATAGAAGGTAAGTCCTTCTATTTTTTCCCCCCATCGTGCTTCAAACACTGTGTTAATGTGTTTTGGTGATTAAATGACTTCATCTCCGTTTTCATCTTATCACAGGGTCACTTTGCTTTATTAATCGTGTCAGCTGAATTCCTACAACACAAACAAAATGCCTTGTGTGTTTATTTTTGGAATGGCATCTAACAGCTGAATTTCTTTCTGCTCGACATGTGGAACACGTTTCATGACCCGGAAAGTACTGTTATGACTCCCTGCCTGCACTCTTTGACCTGTTCTCTCTTGCAGTAGCCTGCAGTCAGTGATGGACATTAGCCTAATGTGGTGGCACCTGTTTAGGACTCCAAATTTGTAAAACCAGCCCTTTGAACTTTCATTATGAAATGTCTGCAGCTAGATCAAAAAAAGACAGGTCTTCAGGCAACAGATAATGTGAGAGAGAGACTACAGGAAAGGGGAAGTGTCTTCTCAGCCAGGTTGCTAATGATGAACAGGGGGAGCATTTGTCTCTGACAAGCTGGCAGATGTAATCTGACCTGGGCGACTCTGCATAGAGAAATAATCTGCTCAAGTAATCTCACACTTTGCAGGGATGGACTACATATGGATATCAGATAATCTATTACTCCTGAGAGACTTATGAAAGACAAATGCACCCCCCCCCCTCCCCCTCCTCCTCTTTTTTCTCTTGTCAAGTAATTGTACGTATTGTAACTGTCAATGGCGGATAGAAGAGGGGAGGGAGGGACTTGGTCAGAGAAAATATCAGAATTCTCTCTGAATAAACTATTTTTTTTCTTCTTTATAAAAAAAATTAAAACCTAGGGCACTCTGGTAGCTTACCTGGTAGAGTATGCGCCCCATGTATCAGGGCTAAAGTCCTTACTGCAGCGACATGGGTTCAATTGTCATCCAATGAAGCAAAACATATACTTTAAAAGGAAAACCTGTATGTTTAGGAGGTTGTTGTGTGTTTGGTATGGACATATTTTAGTTTGTACAAGGCATTTGTGAAAGTTAATGGAAAAGAAGGTTCTATGTACAAAAGATACAGAATAAAATATGATTAATACAAAAAAAGCACGACACAACAAACAAAAATTGTAAACTACTTTATTGTCCTCACAAATGTGCAAAATTTGACTGAAAGCCATTTTTTCTTCTTCTTCGCTATGCTCATCAATAGCCAGTCTAGTGTCAGGTTAACCTTCTGTTTCTAACAATAGAAGCTCAGAAAGGTAAAAAAAAAAAAAAAAAAAAATGGCAAAATGAAAAGATATTCATCATCTCACAATGTAGTGTTTTGCCTGGAGTCTCTGTCTCCCACCACAACATAATTACATTTCCACATGAGCTTCATGTGATGCTAAACCAACCTATTCTGTGGATTATTCTATTTTTTCTCTTTGTATGTGCGACAGCATCAAAACATGTTTATCACATGAATTGTTTCATTTTTAACCATACAAATGTAATAGGGGAAAAAAGACTTGACCTGATTATTAATACAAAAAAAGACTGCACCACAATATGATCCTATTGGTTTAATATAGTGTGCAATTTCTATAAATTATTGCAGTAAACACCTGTCACAGTTTCCGGTGAATGTCTTAAAGAAACCTCATCAGCATGAAACACATGGTGCATTGCTCAGATTAACAGAGCTGTCAGGACGGAAACAGGACTAAAGGTTTCCATTTACATGAGTCACATTTACTGTAATGGTTTTTAACATAACTTCTATTGCAGTGCTCCAAAGTCATATCCGGTTGCCATAGCATCAGGCCTTTTCTATCATTGATGCTGACCTCACGTCACTTTGGATTGTTATTACTCTTTTTCAGCAGTGACCCGCTCCACACTTGCACAGTTAGACAAGCACAGGGGTTTTGACTAAGTGCTTACATCAATGTTTAAACCAAAGACACCTCTATTGTTGAGAGGGCCACCTATGGATTTGTGCTGCTGGGTGGGGACAATAGATGTACAAAGCATCCATTATCTATAATATCCTGGAAGATACAGAATCTCTTTATTCTTTTTTCTTTTATTTCCACATCACAGCTTGAACTCAACCTAAAAGCGTGGGGCAACATTTCCACTCGCACACTTGCAAGTGCCGAGAAATGGAGGATTCCTGGAGGCGATCTTCCTCTTCACTTTTTCCTGCAATCTCGACATCTACCTTTACCTGCAGATCTGCCCTGGCAACGCTGAGCTCTCCCCTGCACCACCAAACTGGCTGGAATCTTCAAAGCTACCTTCTTCCATTGAAGATGAAGTGCTTTAGGTGAATTAGGCAAAATCTCTCCCCTGCTTGGACTCTTTTATCATTTTTCCTAAAATGAAGAAGTCAGCTGCACAAGCTGAACTCATAATGCCGGTTTGAGCATCTGAGATTGATGTTTCAAAAACCGTCTTGACCCCGTGCAGTCTGCCTGCAGGAAAGATCAGACCTGGAACATTATTAAGCCAGATCTCCTCTACCTTTACCCCGATGTATCACGCATCATTTCTTTAACATTAGGTGTTGTCTACACGTCTGCATATGCAGTCTGTTGTATCTAGGTAAGCAGAACTCCAAATAAGATCAATTATTCATTGAAACAAGGCAAAGACATTTGTTTTCGTGAATAAAGTCGAAACCCTTGCATAGCCTGCAGTAGATCATCCAATCGATACTCAAAACAGGTCGGTGCAGTTAAGTCCTTGAAATAATGTAATGGTCTTTATCAGGATGGTGTTGAGAATTGCTTCATTTGAAGATATCAAGTATAAATTCTCTCCCAATTTATTTTTATTATTATTGCATTGAGCACTTGGTTTTGGATTTCATCTTCTATTAAGCTGTAATCAAATGGACTACATTTTGAAGGATAAAAAACTACAGCCACACAGTTTTGCTTATGAGCCAACAAGTATATACATGGTAAGGTACAGATAAAACAATTATGAAGGTCATTGCATATATGGCTGCTGGTAGATCATTAAAAACTACATTAAATAACAGAAACAGGTGTTTTTTTTCTTGGCAACAACATGTCCTGCTGGTTAAATCCCATGTTCGTCTTTTTGTGATCCAATGTGCTCTGGTGTTCCTGTGGAGAGCAGACTAAAGAGGCCTAAGTATTCCAAAAACCTGCTGAGGTGATGAGCAAGAGAGAGCGACAGTGTCGACCTTTCGTCTATATCTGATCAGAGGTTCTTCCCCCACAAGAAGCCTGTTTCTATAGCTTAATAAGCAACAAAGATGTGTCCTGCTCAAATAACTAAAACACACTTTTCAGCACAATCACAGTAAAGATGGTTCATACTGTATGTGGACTTAAGTTATAATATTGCCTTCATGAGCAGCCCAAATCATTATACAAACCTTAGTTTGAGAAACAGTGTTCAAGACGAACTGAGTCTAGAGTTCAAATAAAAGTCGTCCTTTATAACATGATCCCTTCAAAGTTCTGTGAACTTTAACCACAATAATCTCCGTTATGTATTGTCTTTTCATAGAGCCACAATTCTCCCTGATATTAATAAAAAAGAAAAAAAATGGTTTTACTTCATTCTGTTTTGATCTGTTCTGAAGTATCCCTACATAGATAGATAACAGAGTGTGTAATTTTACCTTGCAGAACACGAGAGATGGTCTACCGCGTCCTTGATGGGTTAGCTAGTTTTGTTGTGATCATATTATTTTTTATTTTATTTTTACTCATTTTTAATTTTTTTGTGATAAGAACTATATAAAATATTTTAAGTTAGTTTGTTATTAAAGAAGGAAAAACAAAAATGATGATCTTACTTGCAGCCATTTTTCTTCATAAAGCATTTTTCACTCAACTTCAATGTACTTGAAGCTGTGCAACAGTGTTATCCAGGACAATACAAGCATTCACAAGTGGGACATCCTTTTCTATTAGTCTTTTATTGGTTTTTTTTATTAGTTCTATATATGTTGCATGTATATACTAGCATGATGGGGAATTTGATGTTTTCTGTCCATTAGTCTGATGACTTCAGAGTCTCTGGTGTCAACTGTGAACCTCAGTAGGACAAGTTCAGTCACTTCCCATAACACTTATGAAAAGTGTGACATCATCAGGGTCATTTTCTCAGACTTGACAGTGACTTAACATGACTGACATCTCCTGTCATACACTAATCTGAAAATAAACCTGTAGATTTGTTTTACCTCTATACTACAATGATGATGTTCAGCATCAGTGCTGTTGCCTGTAATTTGATGACACACGCATGTTTGCAACAATTCCCATCCTACTTTTCCTTTTCAGCAATGTCTAGTTTCCCTGCGGATCGCCGGTCATGATGTTCTGTCAGTTGGGTGAATTATAGTCAATTGGTTGCATAATCAGCCCACACATTCATCATAGATGCTGTTCCCCATAGCAACCCTGTTAAATAAATTAGTCCCTCGCTCATTCCTGCCTCTCTCTGATTCCTGTGTCACCCTTTAATTCTCTCTGTTGCTTCATCTGTCTCTTTCTCTGTCACTCCCAGTTTCTATCCTTGCCTTTTTCTGTCCCTTAGTTGTTTTTTTTTACGATTTTCTATTTCTACCTCTCGCTTTGTCCTTTCTTGTCCGTTTTCTGTGAAGTTCCCTGCTGTCTGCCTCTGGGTGTCCTGTGTCTTCCTCTATCTGTCTATCTATCTGTCTAGACATCCTCCCACCTCACTAGTCTGTCTCACTCCCCTCTCCCTTGTACTTCCGTCCGCTTTGGTCTTGTCCTTCTCCCTTTTTGTCATTTTCTCCGTCCTTTCTTCTCCGTCTCTACGGTCTCCAGACAGTAGAGCAGGCAGATATACTGGGGAGCTGGCAGCGGTGTCTAATGGAGACACATTAACACAATGTTACTGATGCTCTGAAGACATTAATTCGGGGCTCCGGAGAGCAACAGAGTTCACTGATGGCTTTGAGTAACTGCTTGCACCCCCTCCAATTTAATAACCATACTGAATGTTCAGCGTCTTTCCAGGGGGCTCAGAGTTGAATTTAAGATTTTGAAAGTGGCAAATGAACTCGTGCATACTGCCTAACTTGCGATAATACATTTGTTTGCATCGTTTCAGCGCTGGACCTAAGGCAAATTTATTATAATGTGCAGTTCCCTGCGTCATACTGTGTACTGCATATTTAGTCAGAGTACAGTGAAGTTTGATGATGTATAATTTGTTTATTTTACATCGTTCTTGTTCCAAATAATTCATTTAATGACAATTTTTAGCCATTATTAGTTTTACTTGTACTGCACTGTTTTGAATAGTGACATGTAACTATGGAGCTAGATAATTAAGTTGTGAGTTGATATAAAAAAGTATTTATATAAATATAATGAATCCTATTTGAGTAAGCAAAGAAAAAAAAAAACTTTTTTAACTTAATTTCACTTAATGAGGCTGAGCGTAAGTGTCCGTGTGTGTGTGTAGTGTTAGTTTCTGTGTGTAGCTTGTGCGACTATACTTAGTAGATAAGTGAACCACAGATAAATGAGCATGGACCCGATGCTGGATGGTCAGATAGCAGGCAATTTGAAGAGTGATGAGGACGAATCCCCTTGTTAACAAAACGACCAAAATGCAACCCCCCCCTTGTTAACCTGCCACCACCCTCTCCACCCTCTCCATCTCCTAATAGCAGAGGGGATACAGAGGGAGATGGGTTTTAATTTAGCTGAATATGTCAGTGTAGTCTGCCTGACTCATCGATCCTTTATCTGACCGAGGTTTGTGCACATTAGAATCTTTGGCCCCGTGACCACAACTCTGAAATATCAGCAGCCTGACTGTGCCGTGTATTGATAAATCCATGCCGCTGTTTATGGTGCTAAAGTGGCACACAGATTTGTAATTGCGCCTTTTTCTCTCAGTGCTGCTCTTCGTCTTGGATCTATAATACTCTCTAAACTATATACCACAGTATTAATACTTAATTCTATACCACACTGTAGCCCATCCACTATTGAGTAGTGTGATCTTTTTGATCAAAGTGAGAAGTAGCAGTGTGTTGTCGCTGAAGAGCGAAAGGATCATAGAGACACGCTGCTGCCTGTAATATTCATATCATATTTCTCTGATCATTCAGCATCTGTGTTGCTGATAATACACTCGCAGGTCCATGGGGGTATCCCTAACCCAAACCTGTTGGTCCATCCTCCCTCTTAAAAATGAACAAATGACCGACTGGTGAACCCACGATGACTTGGAAAAGTGTGTAGATAGATGACAATAAGGAGAGTAACTGTAAAAAGATGTCTACGTCTGATAGACAGTATGCTGTGACATTGTCTTACCCCGTACCCTGCTGTTCCCTGCGGAGCCTTGATGGTTGATGAAGCTCATCGGGCTGTACCAACAGAGCACATGTTCTCAGGTGAGTTATTTCTTCCTGCGGGTCACCAGCGGAAAAGGTCGACTGGGTCGTTTGGATTCTGCAGCTGCAGGAACGGAGTGATGCAGCATCAGCGCTCTGTAGACAGGAAATAAACATGGTTGCAGAAGGTTGTTGGTATTTTTGCTTAATAAATGAAAACTGTACAATATTCAGCTATAATGTAAAATAAACACGGTGTGCAGTTAAGGGGTAAAGACTCTGATATAGTCCTTTAAGCTCCACAGTTGGACCATTTGTGTTGGATGTGATGTCATGGAGTACGGAAGTTGTATTTGTAGAATAGTGTTTTGTGTTGTAATGGACAAAAGACAGGGCTTTGCTGGCCTGCGGGTCCTGTAAAATGAACTCAGACTTTTCCTGCCACTGCAGGTGGTGATGTGCGATGTGTTTTTCTCTCTTTACAGGTCCTGTTCTTCTTGAGCACCAGGTGGTCCTCGACGGGATACCTGTTTCTTCTTCTTCTCACACTAGCAGCGACCTCCTGCGGAGACAAAGTCTGAGCTGATACAGGACCGTCGTTGGGAACTCGTCAGCGTCCTGAACACACAGAGCGTTTAAGAGGAGAGCGTTTCAACTCAGGAGGAGATGAAACAACAAGAGGCACATGTTCTGGCAGTGATCCTGAAACTCGGGGGCCTGGACTGAGAGGGCCCTCTTGACCCAATCAAGAGTTCGGAGTTTGTGGCAGGTGTCGATGGAAAAAATAGGACCACATAGTTTCTTTTTTCTGTGTTTTTTCTGTGACAGACAGAGCCAAAATGGGATTTTCTTGCAGTATATTCTGAGGAGTTAATGCTTTGCTGTCTGGATTGGATCATTTCTGTGTTTTCATGTTGTTTTACTCACCAAAGTTACACATTTTAATATCACAGGAGAGACACAAACACAATCAATAAACATGTAAGTGCATTTTCATCCTCCTGATTTTATGCTAATTTTTGTTTTGTATATAAAAAAAATCAGCAAAATTTAATAATATTAAATAATTAAATATTGAATTAAATATAATTAATACTTTTCTGTTTACTTACACTGTAATAAAAAAGAGAGGGAAAAAAAGGTGCCCAACCATGACAGTAAAAGATTGTATGACTGTGTCATACTCTATGACTTTGATGTAAAACGCAGCCATATTTTACATTACAGACTGTTCATTTTACAGTAAAACACTGTAATATTTAATGGAATATTTTACTTATTTTTACTTCTACTGTCATTTGTTTGGTTTGGCAGTTTTTTACCATAAAATCTACAGACATTTTAAAATCTGGAATAAAATGCCTACCTTATGAAATCAACAGTACTAATATCCTATAGCTGCTGAAAGCTGTTCTGGTGGCTGGTTCATGAGAGGAGACACGTTTGCTGACAAACACAAACACAGCTGATTATTCTACTAATGACTGACTTTAATAGTGGCGGAATCAGCTGAGTTGAATCCCTGTAGTACAGAGTTTTACAAACACTATCAGGATGAAGACTTTGGTTCACAGCGAGACTCTGATGCTGACACTGTAGGCCCTGTTGGTAGGAGGAGGAGGGATTTCCCTACCTCTGCATGTAAATGGCGGCAGCAGCGTCTGATGCCGCAGCTCTGGTGATAAACACTCAGACTTTATTAAAATTGATTGTTTGAACTCTCTCTGTAGTGAATACAACGCGTTAGTAAGCACTGTAGCTGCTTTTTCATCATTGTAAACTGAGTAAGGCAACATAAGATTTGAAGAGGTCATTGTGGGCTCTTAAATTGTGATGGGTATTTAATTGAAGCAGTCAGAAGCGTCAGATCAATCAATATTAAAGATGCTAGTCCATCCCATTTAAACAATGATGGATAGATTAAATATTAAAACCATTCCAATGCAACATAATTCTACAGCACCTCAAAACACAGACTTAAACTTCATGAATCAACACCTCTTTAAAACTGTTTCATGTGGACAAAGTCTTTGGTCTCAAAACCCAATGACAGAAAAGAAAGAAACAGAAACCGCTCTTATAATGTCTTGCAATACAATCTGATAGTCCTGTAATCAATCCTTTATTGTGTCAGAGCGCATTGAGCTCAAAACAGATGACCTGCTGTAGTGATCCTGTCTACCGGGAGCAGTCAAAATGGGAAGAAGAAGAAAAAGGTTTTGGTGAGTATCAAAGACTCATGACTTGAAAGGTGGCTCTGAAATGTTTGTATCTCGCTCCTTCATGGAGGATTTTAATCTGTTCCACTGGAGACATCATCGCAGTTTGAGCAAGAAAAGTATCACAACATAGAAATTTCTGAAGGAGCACTGCTCTGCTGGTTATCTGTGTGATATACCAAGTACACAACCTCCACTAGCACAGAACAGTACTATTGACATCCACATTTAACCATATGTACCATTTTATTTATGTCTAATTTCAAAGTATGGAATTTATGCACTACACTGTATAGTGACCTCAGACATTTCCACAATGGCATTACAGTTGTGTCACGCCTGTCAGCGATGACACAAAATGATGGTGATTAACAAGTGTCTGAAATCTCAATTTATCTAGACGAAAATGATGAAGTGGTTTTGGACAGATGCTCTGGATGTGCCATAGGAGGAAAAGCACACGTGTAATTAATGGCAATGATGACTATATTCCATTTAATTGTCGTGTCACAGACTAATCATGCATAATACCAGGCCCTGCAACTGACATACTGAAAGGGAATGCAGCCATTACCGTTGACTGTAGCAACATGGCAGTAACACGACAATGACAGCTCACCAACATGTAAAAACAGAGATGTACTGTGCAAGTACTGCATGTTTTTGTTTCCACAGGGTGTTTTATTTTGAAAATCGCCTGGATTCTCTATGCCGCTTCTGCGTCTGCCTTCTGACAGGCTTGACTTGCTCTGTCAAGTTTTATGTGGGCTGCTTGCAGCATCTGTCCTGCGGCCATGGCGCACACGCAATGTTTTACACCTGTGCCTGGTGGAATTTAGCCGTTGCAGCTCTACATGCAGCTCTGACCGAGATAATACAATAAAAATGCAATCACCTGTTACAAATACGCTGTAACTCCATCATCTGGCTAATTAAGTTTAAGTGTGTAAAATCAACAATGGATTTCATTTAAAGTGCCAATAAGACAGGAATCAGTGCAAAACAAGAGCTTTTTTCTTTCATGTTCTTTGACAGCAGCTTTTACAGCAACATGTTTTTACCTTCAAAACCTTCTAACTTAAGTACTATATAAGAGATTGGACAGGGATATCCAAAATGTAATATTTAATTCCTTTTTGTTCTGCTTCTAGCTTTTGCTCATGTCCATTATAATAGCTTGCTTCATCCTTCACTGGATTGAATTTATTGTCTATGTTATAACTCTTACAGGTACATGTCTTTCTCACCAGTGAACTGTGTAAGAAAAAAAGCTGAAGCTATGGGGGATTCTTAACCATATACCTGAAAGTATTCACTATTGATCTGAGAAAATTCAAGTCGCTTCATTGGGAATGACCAATTTCATCTCAGTGTGTAGCCTGTCTTGTCTCAAGTTCCCAGAATCAAATTATTGTTTCCTGTTGAATGGCACCCACACTGCCTCAGCTCACTATAGTTAAAAAAATTCATCATGTTTACAAGTTCCTTTATTCGCTGAGCTAATATCATAACCTCAGGGCCTGTTAAAGATCATAACTAACTACCTTCATTGCCAATGGTAAATGCAATAGTGCAGACCCTATGGTCATACAAAAGCACTGATAATGGATGATACTTTATATATTGACGTTTATTATGTCCAGTGCCATTTATCTGCCTTCTAAACCCTTACATTAGTTTCAGATATTAAGTATTGCACCTCTTCTTGAGGAAACATTTGATGTAAATAGTTCCACAGAAGATGTATGATGAATTATATGCATCTAGCACCAAGATTCATCTGAAAAACATCCATGTAAATCTTCCACACTGGTCCTTTAAGAGCCAAATTTTTATCTCGAAGCAGAAATGAGAGTGCAAGTCTGGACATAGCCAGGAAAGTGCATCAGATGACACAATGCCCCAAACTCAGCAGCATTACTTCACTGTGCCACAAAAAGGGCACAGTAACACTGAACATGAGCACTAATTATAAATAATGAGATTTGGAATTTGTTTGCTTTGGATTTTGGTTCCAATCATTTTGAGTAATATGCGGTTTTGTTTACAACCACTATGATTATCTGACTGGTCCTGTTTCTTGCCCCTATCGACCTATTGTTTTGCAATGTTGTCGCATTCCATAAATGATAGAACCGATACCGAGAGCTACAAAAGAAAGAAAAAGGAAATGAAAATGTAATTATTAGTGGTGCACTATGTGCAAAACTAAAGTGTGATAACCCGACTGGCTGACCTGAAATTACCTCTTCAAGAAGGCAAAATCCGCTCACTTCTTCGATCCAGTGCCCATCCTCTGTTTTCTTTCAGCCTCCAGAACAAGAAGTCCCAGATTAAATTCCTCTTCTTTGGAAAGTTGCCATATTAGATTCACTTTAGAGCCTTATAGTGAGAAGCAGGCAAAAAAAAAAAAGGTATTTTGGCTGCTAATCTTGCCCAGCACACTTCACTGAAGCTGCAAAGGAATGTCTCTTGTGGCTGCCTTATTTGTTTCATCATCAAAACCCTCTTTGGAAGGATTTGCTCCGTTTGGCTTGACTCTACAGGGAAGAGCAGGAGTAGAAAGGAGAAAGAGAAAGAGGAGGAATGGAATGGTCAAGCTTTGGAGGACCGGGTGAAAGAGGAAGAACTTATTTGGAAAGAGTTAGAAAAAGATGCATGGGGTCCATTTTTCAATAAAAGCGTAAGAAGAATGGAAATCATGGGGGAATTGACAGAGGAAGGGAGGGGAAAAAAGGAGAAATGAGAGATGGGGAGGGGAAGAGGAGAACACTGGCCAGGTTCCAAAAGGTTCCCTTGAATAAAACTATACTAAAATTGGTTTGATTTACTTAACGTAAGACTTTTAGCTGACAAAATCTTCCGCTCAAGCACCAAGGAAAAAAGATGGACGTGTCTTTGAAGAAGCACATGAGAGGAAGCAAAGGAGAAATGATGAGAGAGGAAGTGACAGAAAGAGGAAGAAAAGGAGAGAGGGGACAGAGAGTCACCATTTGCCCTAATGGAGCAGCCTTCTGCAATGCTTTTCCCCCTGATTACACTAATGAGCAATTTGAAGAAGCTTAAGAGCCACTTTGGAGCCTCTCTCTGTCTTCCTCCTCTTCTCCTCCATCCACTCTCCCATCTTCCCGCTCTCTTATCTCTCTCTCCCCTTCTTTCATCTGCTTTATTCCTCTGTTGAGAGATGATATATCTACCTCGGCGTCTCTGTGTGTCCACCAGCAAGCTGCCCATTTGTCTGTATCAAATATACAAAGTGAAGCATAGAGACAAAAATATGGAGAGAGAGAAACGAGAGAGAGGACCAGAGAAAAAGATCCTTTTGAAAATAAAGCCAACACAGCCCAAAACCACAGTTCCTTGAATGGCCACTTAAGGCAATGAATTTACCTCAACTGCAGAGCAAACCAGATCCAGAAACAAGGCAGACTGGGTAGCCACTATAGGCTATAGATTAAGACGACCATGCATGAACTGCAACTTCCCCAGGGATTTATCTACTCTAAAAACTTTAAAAAATCCTCCAAAATGAGACAGAGAGGCAATTATTCATAATTGTATCCATATGGGTTTATATTTGATCATATTTAACAAAGACCTCTACCTGTTTTTTGATCTGCTCCCATTTTAATTTGTTGTTGGAAGTGTTTACCTCACATCTTGATGAATTCAACAGAATGTAAATTTATAGCACCGATTGCCTCAGGACAGTAACAGTCACATCATATTCATCACGGTGCTATTCTCATATTGAAGTTGTTCTACTTTGCCGGGGGGTTGTTAATGTTAAAGTTACTGTCAGTAAACTCAACACTTCCAACTTAGTTTCAACTTGAAAGCCTTTCAGTGGCTCAAAAGCTGCAATCCCTCCCATTGTATCAAAAGAGAAACTAACAAGGATGACATGACTGTCTTGTTGTGCTGATGGAATGAGTATCCCCTCGTTAACCTCCTTTTTTATCCAGCCTTTAGAAGTCCTGCACTTTTATTTGTAAAAGTATGGTAACTATCTCAGCAAGTCTATGTATTGTGCAATGTTGGATCTTTTCATTAATTGGTAAAAGTGCTTCAAAATGGTACAGCATGGGTGCATTTTTCAAGGCACCACTTGGCTTACTGCATCATCCATGCACACTTAAATTGTAAATTGACTTTATATAGTGCTTTTCCAATCTTCTGACACCTCAAAGAACTTCATGTCACATCCACCCATTCACCTTTCATACACAGAGGCTTCTTTGCACGTAACTGATCATTAGTGAGTAACTAATTTTCATTCACACACACACACATATCTACATTACCAACAGTGGACTATCATACAACACCAACCAATTGTGGGCTTATGTGTCTGTTCATTTTGTAAAAACAAAAACATATTATAAAATGTACTTTTAAGTTTGTTTACAATATTATGAATGCAAATCTGATTTTTAAAATGTTTTAAAGAAATTGCCAAGTGGGGACTTGCAGCCTTTAGCAATATCTACCTATCGAACAGGGCACCTCCATATAATTTATTAAAACTGTCTGTATCTGTTCTTTCATTTAATGTTTGTTTACTGCAAAGACTTTCAAAAAGATCAATATTAAAACATTTCTCTGCAATATAAATATTACAAAAATAATCATAGCCACTTTTAATTTGGGAATCGGCTGCATGCACTAATATATTTTGATATGACATGTCACATTCTTCCATCACGCACACATTCATACAGAGATGGCAGTGCCTGCCATGTAAGGTGCCAACCGCTCATCAGAAAGTAACTAATGCTCATCCACACACAGACACACACAGACACACACACACACACACACACCAATGAAAATAGCCGTTGGGAGCAATTTGGGGTTCAGTATTTTGCCCAAGGACACTTTCACATGTAAAATGGATGGAGCTGACTTTTTCCTCACAGTGGCACCCACTGGCTGAAGTATTCGAGGGCCCACAGCTGGACAAGGACCCTGGAGCACACACTACAGGATTTTAGGTGTTCTGTTTACTCCCATTTTGTGATCCTGTGGCACAAAAAGACTATGCGAGTCTGTCACTGAAATCTGTCTTTCGATTATGCTTTTGAATTAGACTGTCCTAAAACAAGTTTCAAGTTCAGCAGCCATGGGATATTGAGCTGGAGGCTCAGAGTTAAGTTCTAGTGTACACATTAGTCATGCTGTTTGCTCTGCTGACATGACAAATTGAGTTTATGATATTAGCTCTGTCCTCTTTTAACCTTTCTCATTTTTGCTTTTGTGACTTTATAGTTTGCTGCGATCCAGTGTAAAACTAGAGTATGCAAATGGTATTGTTCTTACCAGCCTGAAGGAACTGGTCTAAAAGTTGCCTGATAGAGGAAGAGAAACATGGATAGAAATGAAAATAGAGGAAGCTGGGTGACAGATATGGGTGTCTTTGTGCAGATAGGACAGACTGCTACTGCAGTCACCTGCAGCATAAAATAAGCTCATAGCACAGAGAGAGAGAGGGGAGGGATGGGAAAGAGACAGTCCACAGTTTGAAGAAGTGAATCAAAATCAATTTTGAACATTTTTTGTCAGCATGTCACTGCACTAGAATAAGCTAAAAAGTGTTAAAGTCCCCATGAAATCAACATAGATTTTGCAGTGATTTTATCTAGCACTGTCACCTATACACCAGTATTTGGCCCAACAATGACAAAAATGTCATTTTTATTCAGGTATTTTTGGATGTTCTCCATGCTATTTTAGAGTTTGTGATTTCATGATAAACAATGACCAGGCTTCACTGATTACGGTACAAAAGAACAACTACCTGGTGGCCAGTTTTCTCTCTGATGTCCTCAGAGGGTGATGACCTGCCTGCTCTGTCATTTATAGACTCTATAGAGGACTTTACTGATGGCAACATTGCTAGGTAGTGACCTATAACAAGTTATTAGCTCAGTCAGCCATGTAGCTAACTGAACTGACTGACCGAACTGGATGTCAGGAGCCAAACCTGGAGCTAAACTAGCTATTTTGAATCACTAGTTTTGGAGGTAGTGTTCGGTCCCAGTTCCGAATGGACTGGTTCACTGGAAGGTAGAAGGTAGGCACTATATCAAAGTGCTACCTGCAATGCGTAGCAGTGAAGGTGTAATGCACACTCAGCTCTTTTGGCTGCTCTAAACACTTATCAGTATCTGTAACAAATCCCTCTGCTTGTAGATATGCAGAAGTGTTCCGTTTCTTGGAAACTAACATAACTTAGTATAACTAACATAAGAATTGTATATTTCCATTTAAAAGTTTTACACTTGTTTTGGACATTCTACATTTATAATAGGTGAAACACAACATGCTCATACCATAACCGAAGAAAATATCTTTCATCCATCTTTTCTGACTTTGTGAATAGAACATATTCATCTGACATTAATCAACAATTTCATTACTAAATGACAATACCATATTTTCAGAATATGGCCCTTGATTGTTTGATGTTAAACTTGCCCACCATCTGTGCATCATTGTCCATTATAAGCTTCTCAATTAGTATTCTATTTGAATTCATATTACTCACAACCAATACGTACACACACCGGCTCACGCTGCAGTGTGACACTTCCCTCAAGCTCTGTGCCAGATATGTCAGCAATAGAGTAATTGCACACCCAAACCTCGTGGCAACGTCACATGCTAGGTGAGCTGCTTCTACCAGAAACAGAAGGAAAGCCTTTCGATTTTCTCTCCTCTTCCTCTTCAGTGTCTTTTCTCATTTATCTCATTCTTATCCACTCAGTTTTCATGAGCCCGTTCAGTGTCCCTCTCTGCTTCTTCAACTAGAAATGGTTGGAGAAACCATTCCGGGTTTTATTTTGATTTTTAATTCATGTTCTTTCATCCTGCCTTCATATTGTTGCTGTCATTCTTAATCATTCTCAATCATTGTACCTTACATTCAGTCCATTCCATGTCCGTATAACAATAAAGACAACAATGACCTGACCTTAGAAATGTCCTTGCCCTGGCTGGCAGTGCATGGTGAACTCTTCAGAATTTATTAGAAGATGTTGGAGCTGCCCAGCAGGGCAAGCTAGGGATTGCAGTGTCTGTTTGTCTGTCAGTCTGTAAGTTACAAAAGATTTTGGTGGCTCAACAGACAATTTCAACATTCACACACGCTTCACACTGTGATGAGCCAGGTGTGTGAAGGTGAGAAATTAGCTTGGTTTAAACCTTTCCCTATCTCTCTTTTTTATTCTTGATACAACTATATATTTCTATGACTGTGAATAACCTCCAGGAGATAGTCTGAGTTCACACAGTCTTGGACACTTCCTCAGTGATGAACTCAGGGTCACAGGTTGTTTCGGGTCTGATGATCATTACCTTTGCCAGGGGGGGCCCTTGACAAGTGATGGCTTGCTCCACAAATTCCCCCATACTGGATCCACAGGCAAGGGAAGGCCTTTTCAGCAACCTCAAGAATGTTCTTGATGGTTCTTCCGCACTACAATCCTTTTACTTCGAGAGGTTTGGGAGTTTTGCTGTAATGAATCAGCCAGCCAAAGTTGCCAGGCCTTTGCTGACCAGAGTGGGCTCGCCAGCCATTGTTCCAGCAAGATCTGCATATTTAGCCCTTTAGTGTGCTCGTTGGTTTCCTTAATCTAGTCTCCCCAGGGGACAGCAGCTTCCAGCAGGACCACTTGCTTTGTACACTCTGATGTTAACACCATGTCTGGTTACAGTGGAGTGGTTGCAATGTTTTCTGGGAACTTGAGCGGTTGAATTTTTTGCCTTCTCCCCGGCTCTGATGAAGGTGATGAACTGTTGGTCAGGGTGTCTGCCAAAGACCTTAGTAGCTGTATCACCCTTCACCCTTCTCCTTATGGTGCACCTCTTCTCACACAATTGGCATGCTGGAGTATTTGCCATGCTCCAGCTGCGCAGGTTGGCCCGGGCTTGGCAGAACATCATAGACTGACTGGATGACTTGCTGTTCAATGATTTGGCTTTCCCGAACTCTGTCCAAGTGATCTTGCGAGGTTCTACATGCTCCCATCTGGTCCAAAAACTTTGTTTGTAAATGTCAGCCATCTTGCTGCAGCATTCCTGCTCCACCGCTGCTCATATCTCACATGGTTAAATTAGTTAAAAGAGTTGGTAGATTCTGTTTTTTTTGTTGAAAAAAGCAGAATCTAAGAAAGTTGAAAACTGAAAACTGTAGAAAACTGCTTACCCCTGTAAATCAATGCCTATTGAGGATGTATACAGATTCATTTCTCTAAATCTTGTTGTTTTGGTCTCTCATGAGATTGACAGCCTATAGTGGACAGGATTTTTAGCCTTAAATGAATCCCGGAATTGAAAAGTCAGCAATATGAATTGTGTTGATGAACATACTTTGAAATTAGTAGCAGCTGTTTTTTCAAGATATAAAGAAAAAAAATCCTGTTTCAACCATCATGCATTTGTCATTTTCTACCACTTTTTTTTTTTTTTTTTGAACCTGCAGACATCAAGCTAAATGTAACACGAACAAGAGGCTGGCTGTGTCCCCCCCCCCCTCCTTTATCCTTCTCCCTTTCTTCCTCTTCTGCTTTGTCATAGCCCAGCTCTCATTTGTCATTCTTTGATGTGTTTGCACTTTTTTACTCTCTTACTCTCTCTATCTCATTCATTTTGTCATTTTGTCATGAAACATTTCTCCTTCTGATCCCTCCCATCTGTCTGCTCCTTTTCCTCTTTTCCTACCCACCCCTCCCATTTCGTACCACTTTTTTTTTCCCATTTCTTTACTCTCCTCGTCTCTCTCTCTCATCTGTCCCTCTCTCCATTTGTCCATGGCTCTCTTTGTCTCTCTCATCTGTCCTTAGAGGCCTTTTTTTTTCTTTTTCTTCTCCATCTTTTCCAGTGTAATAATGGGTGAGAGGTGCAGAGGGACCCCCAGGTCCCTGTCTTTTTCACTCCTCTATCTGTTCCCTTTCCCCTTTCTGTTGGTCTCTCATTCATCTCTCTCTGTCTTTCCCTCTTTAAAGCCAGTACAGGAGAGGGAAAATTACACAGATGGTATTCATGTAGCCAGTTCCCATGGCGACTGCAGCGTTGCAATGCAGGGAACGGCAAAATGGCCGACACTCAGTTCCCAAGAGGTTCACTTTCACTCGCTGTAAAAAGTACTCACACAAGTAACACAAAGGTGAAATTGAAGTTTTTGAGAGCCAGTATCGATATATATATATATATTGACAGTGTTGAATCTTCACCAGTCGGTTCATTAAGAACATTCTTCTGGTCTCCACTGACATGTCAAAGGAGAAGGCTGGTGTTTTTTTTGTATCATTGTTAACAAATTCCATGAGCAGACCAAATTCCATGCAATACCTTCAGCCTAGCCTGTAACTGGCCTCTGTCCTACTGACGACTAAAATCTTTAGAAATGATCACAAATATAGTTTTTTTTTTTTTTTTTTAAAAGCTCAGTAATTTCCTAACACAGATGGTGTATTGGGATTGATTCAAAATAAACTATTTTATTTATATATTATATTGCGAAGATCATATGGCTGTCTATTACAAAGTCATGTTTGTAGTGAACCTACACATGTAAATCTAATATTTAATTGTCTTTCAGCACTGTTTGGTCTGATGGAAATATTTAACTCTAATCTCAGAATCCATTGGCTATCGTCTGATGATGATCTAGCCTCTGGGAGCAACAGCCAGTGTTGCTATAGGCACCAGTCTAGCCAATGGATAACCAGAAGCGAAAAAACAGATATTGGGGCCAAGACTTCCTCTGCAGTCCATTTCACTACTTGATACATGAGAATGACTAGGAAGACCCCTTTATGCCAATCGCTATGAATAGATAGCTGCATATGAATGCTTAAAAAAAAATTAAAATTAAAAAAAAATAATAAAAAGCTGCCGCCAAATGATAGCTGATGGGTTCTGAGATTGCATTTTGGCCAATCTGTCAGCCTCTTTTGCTCTCCACACACACTGTTGCAACCAAAGCCCACTCAAACATGATTGGTCAACACTGCTGGGACTACAAATAGAAGGCAAAATGTGGGTACCAAAATGGCAGTCTTCAATTACAGATTATAGACATTAGCTCTTCACCATCTTGATCAAAGTGTTTTCATGACCTGAGGGTTAGGCCTTGTTCAGACTGCCATCCCAGATCAGATTTTTTGGCATGTCCAGATTGTATCAAGACAGTGAATAACCACACAAAATGCAATTTTGGAAATTACAAATTGGATCCAAGCCACGTTTTGAGGTGGTTTGAAATGCAGTTCCATTCAGGTTTCTACAAATGCATCTCAGTCAGGATGCTCTTGCCGTTGTCTTAAAGATCTGACGGAGAAACAAATCTTGCCTGTAGTCTGAACAAAGCCTTAGTAACTGGCTGCATTTTTAATTTTCCTTCCTGTTGCAAATGTTTTGCAACTCTTCCTTTTCCAAGATATTTCCAAGCGAGAGGGATTTCAAAAACGTGTAGTCATGCGTCACAAAACAAAGCCCCTCACAGACTCCTTTGGATCATAAGGGGAAGTGTGCAAAATAAGTCACAGCGGGGAAACACTGGACTTTGTTGTCAAGAGCTACTGAAAGAACGAAAGAGGATGATTACAACATTCTCATGTCCTGAATGTCTGTTAAATTTACTATGAGAGGTAACTGAAGAATAACGCTTTGTGTCTTTTTCTGGTGACTGAGAAATAGATCAATGAAGATGCTACTGTGCAATGAAATGTTCTGAGGAGAGCACTGTGCTATGGTGTGAGAAGCTACTGTTTTGTTAAGGAAAGAATTTGAGAGGATGAATTATTTTTCATTGCATTTAGATGAGTCAATGTTGCTGTCTTAGTTTAGGGTGGTAGCATGCTACCATGTATAAACTAGCATTAAGAGATATGTATATCTCAGGTCTTTAAACAAAGGATGGTGAAGGCTAATGGAAACACCATTTGTTTTGCAGGCATTTGGTCATCAGCCAAGGGCCTTACAAATTAAAATTTTGATCTGAGGATGGTACCAGATTATATGCCAGTCCATCTAGTATATGTAAGAACTTGTGGTGCTGGACAAAAAGGTCAGGGGATAACCAATGTCATTATTCTCTGGGTGACCTTCAATATTTGTACCAAATCTCATTAGTATCCCATCCAAGAATTGTGGGGATATTTCAGTCTGGACCAAAATGGTGGACCAAGCAACCAGCGAGCCATCTCGGGTTGTTATTCCAAGAGCCATGTTGCTAAAACATCACTGTTTGATATCAGTGCTGTTTTACAGTACAAGACCAGTCAGAAGAGGCCATGCAGGATGACACTGATAACCTTGCATATGCTCAAACAATATATATGTAGACTGCACCAGTTTTCATGACAACAGAATAATGTGGAAGACACTACAATGAGAAAATAGCAGCTTTAATTCAAAACAGGGAAAGGGCAGAACAAAAGAGAACGAATCCTTTGGAGATAAATTATTCAAAGTATACATTAAATATCTTAAAAGTATTAAAGGTAAGTATTAATCATGAGGAGCAGCACTATATTTTTTATGGCTGGATCTTGACTTTTCCCCTAATTTACAACCGCCATCTCACATACCAATCACCCCCAACTCTAAATCTGGACATTATATAGCCACTGGAAATTAATGGTATGTAACGGCCACCGTAAATACACTTCTAATTATCCCCGGTCGATCCCTCAGTGAGCTCTGACTTCAGTGTAATAACATCATAAACTCTGGAGAAGGTATGTACTCTGTGTTATGGGCACAGAGGTGAGAGGCGTGCAGAGATTGGTCAAATACAGCTGTAACATGCTTTGCAAATTCCCTGATGGAGAATCCTTGCTGACCGTCAAGCCTGTTGCTGTGGCAACTGATTGATGACTGGGACATGGGAATGAGCAAAGACATTAAGGATGAAAGGACAGCATTAGGAGATTGAAAACAACAAGGTTTCCTCTGAGTTTACAGCAAATCTATATTTTGAATTTCATCCGGTCATCTCCATTTTCTATTCTTTTTCTGCTTTGGCACTTTATCTTAATTAATCCACCCAAAAAATGCAAAACATTGACAACTTCAGGTGGTAATGAGGTGTTTTTTTTGTCAGCGGGTTGACTGATACACCCAAACACTGCGCACACACGCTCAGGCACACACCTGAAATCAAGCAGTGGCAAGTCATGCTTGTTGGCATTTGTTTTCGTGGTGCTGTCGTGAACCAGGCAGCAGCACAGCTCCCCGCTGTGCAGGGTGGACACTCGCTGTCACTGTTTGAATCCTAAAGGATTTACAGGCCAATTAGTCCACTGAAGTGAGAAGCGAGTGCCATGAGGTCAGCGTCGCAGGCAGACAGCTTACAGTTGGCTAATCACCCAAAACTCTTTACTCCTTAACACAAAAGTGATCATCACACGAGGGACGGGCACATATACTGTATAATGAAGCTCTCCACGGAGAGGCCAGCAAACCCTGAATCCATCTCGATCTCAGTCATACAGATAATACCCCATAGAGTTCAATGCTAATTATATGCAAAGCAGATTGAAGGAATAAGTGAAATGTGTATGTGTGACTGTGTGCATGTATGGAAGACAGAGAGAGAGGTTTGGGGCCTGCTGCCACACTGTGAAATGGGAGTACAGTAGAATATAATGGACAGGATATATATGTATAGGAGAAGGTCACGGAGACTCAAGAGAATAATTGCACGGTAAGTTTGATAATTTAGTGTCTTTGTCCGATCAGATTGATCACATTATTTCTATGATTGGAGAGGGCAGAGTTCAGAGGAAATGTTCAGAAAATGTTCAGAGTATCTTCTCTTAGGATTGACATGCAGTCACGTGCAGTACCGTCAAACTTTGCCAGCCTCTCTAGATTAGAGAGTGATGTCAACAAGACGTTTTGCTCTAAATGTACTAGAATGATGTCAGCATTGGTCTATATAACATGAACCGCCATGTGCCCAATCTGTACAACAGGTTTCACAATGTGCTCGAATTTATATCTCATCTTGTGTCACCACGTCGAAGACTTTAAGAGGTTGCTGGAGGATGAGGCTAATGTATCAATCTATGCTAATTCACAGTCATTATGGCTCATTAACCTGAGATTTATCATCAACCTCATTAGGGGCACAGTGCTATAAATGAAGTTAAGAAGGCAGAAAGCCCGTTAGTAAATAAACTGATCATTTACTAGAAAATTACTTGTTTATATACTTGTGAAGACATTTAGACTGAACATTTTTTATTTTTTTTGCATCTTCCTGTATCCAGTTAATATGATGCAAAATGAGCTGCTTCAAAGTGTCATTAATATTATATCAACAGTAAGTCCAGCATGCCTGTGGAAAGCAAGTCATGAAAAGTATTAACTATAATTAAATTAAGATTTTTAATTACAAATTTGCTGAAAATGACAAATTCACTGTAGGTGACTGACACTTTTTGAATATTTAATTTGGTGTATTTCTTCTGAAAGTAGACACAAATTATGCGACTTGAACTTGACTTGAACACATCATTCCTCACACACACACACACACACACACACACACATATAACTCGACTGTCATGAATATGCAGAGTTTAGGATCAAGCCCCTTGTACAAACTGTCAGGATGACAAATGATGAAACATGCTGAAACACACTGTCCTGCCTGCCCGGGACTGTGTACGTGCATGTACATATGGTATGGAAGTTGGCGTGTGTGTGTGTGTGTGTGTGTGTGAGAGAGAGAGAGAGAGAGAAACTGACTACTACGTGTGTGCATATATGAAAGAGTGAGAGACAGATGGAGTGTGGCAGGTGCAGGAGGGGCAGTGTGTACAGTACATACTGTGCATATGGCAGAGTGTACTTGCTCTCAGCTGTACTTTTATGAAGAGCCATCTACCGGCTTCCATTCAGCAGGCGGCCATTTACGTCCTCCGGAGCTGCAGTGAATCCCGAGTGCTGCTAAGTGTTTTCAGCAGCAGCAGTCATTTGTTGGGAGCACGAAGGACACGAGTACGTTCTAAGCGCTTGAAGGGTTAGCCTTATCCAAGTGACACAGAGATGTAGTAAATACACATAATTAATGTTCAGTGCATGAAATTCGTGAACCATAAACATGGACCGCTTGGATATAGGCACTGACAAACACACACAGAGCAAGTTGCTGGTTCCAGGAAAGATCCTCTTTAAAGATGGAAGACGCATGAAAGGACTTAAATATTTCTCACTCAGCTGCAATTGTTATTAGGAGTGTTGTGCATATTGAAAATATAACATTAATATTATATTAATAATACACATATTATGATAATATTGTGTAAATAATTCCATTATCACTTTCTATTCATGGTTACAGACTGTCTCTCTACCTCTCTATACACTCGTATTTTTAGTGTCATTCATTCTCCAATAAAAAAAGAGACTATATAAAATAATTTCAATCTGTAGAGTTCCGTTGTGAGAAGTGTAAAATCAGGGTAAAATCAGGACGTGTCAGCTTCAGCTGCTGCGTTTCTTCTTTTGATCTGAACCAGCTTTATGACATCAGCACTGAAGTGTAGAAAACGTGATTACAGTTGCTGTCAAATTCTTCTGATGCATACATTTTTGTTTGAAAAATTAATCTTAGTAGTCGATGCTACTAGTTGATGTTTTTATGTTCAAAGTCTGGCCTACTCCAGAGCTGTGAGGGGAGGTGGTACGCACAAATCACACACTCAAATCCTACTGATTTTCATTTTTCTTTTTTCACCCCCCTTTGCAACACCTGCGTCTTTCATGTTATTAATAGCAACAACCTTTTTGGCAAGTAGTGTCATAATAACTGTCATAACTGACACAACAAAGCAAAGTTATTCCTCTTTCAGTGTTAATTTTTTTAAATTTTCAACTTTGCATCAATAAAATCCAGACAATTTTCTTCTGTTTGGTTCCCATGGGTCTTGTTTGGTTTCTAAAAATGCTGATTTTACCATCCGGCTAAAAATACAGTGGATGATTTTTATCATTTTAAAGGATGATATCTGATGGTTTTGCTCAATTTTCACATTTTAGTGCCCTTAATTTTCAGCTGCATCGCTGTGGATCAGATCACAAATATCACATTGTAACTTAAAATTGGCTTTATATTAAAGCACAGAGCCTCATGAGCCAAAGCGAGACAGGAAGAAGATCTTTCTTCTGTCTTATATAGATGATGCACTCTAACAAAGTAGCTATATTACAAAAGGTGTGCCGTGGGAGCATTTGAGCTTGATATGTTATCGTCTTCATTGGCTCTTTAGTCGTGATGGACAAAGATGAGAAAATGGAACCGTGCCCGATAATAGTCAGAACGATCCCCAACTCATTCCTCCGCTGTTCCCTCATTTTCCACGTTTAACCGTGTAATTGAGTACATTGCATTCCCCACAGAGCACTCCAGCTTCTTTTCTCCATCTTCTCTTTGACACCTGACTTCTGTGCGACCTCCACTTTACAATCGCTTTCCCCCACAAGGAAACGTAACATCTGCAGCTATCAAACATTCACAGTTGGGAGATAATGCTCCGATATCAATTAAAGAGCGGCAGCCGCCAACGAAGTGGGACTTGATGAATTAAGCGGTATTCCCCTTTAACCAAAGCTCTTGAAATGATCCTCCCAGGTGCATTGGTTTCTGTGTCACACTCTGAAATCTAATGAATCCAGTGCAATAAAAATCCCCATACTACTTTCTTTTATCTTTAATTTGACGCCTGACTTTTGTGGCGACCGCTGTTGTACAATCACACTCTAATTTGCCCCCAAAGCAAAATTTGCCCAGTCTCATGACACGCAGGCACCAATGATTAACTGTGAGCAATTACTATTTGAATAGAGGGCCTTCCTTGTCTTCTCTCCTCACCCCATAGAACACAGACTAGCTATTAATACCAGACAAGACACGACCTCGTCTTTGTGTGACCTGTCACTTTAACTGGATTTCTCTATTCTGGAAACAGGGGCACTGCAGCCATTTTAGCAGGCCGCACGAGTTGGAACACAATTATGAGCTGAAAACATCGCACAAGTGTGTAAATGCACACAGAAATACACACAGACACACACATGCATAGACATCACATTCACATCTTTTTTGCAGACAAAGAGAGGGATTGATTGTCTAGTAAAACACAGCTCATCAAACAAGAATATTCACAAGTGGCAGCTCTGACTGATGAATGCAACAGCATCTCACTGACAATTGTCATCTTTTTTTTTCTTTCTGTGGGTCATGTACTTCTTTTTGAAAAGGCTGAGAGGATGATTTGAAGTCCCTCATCACTGGCGTAATCATCGCCATCATTACCATTTTACAATTTCAGACATTTCTAAATCAAACAGTGTCAGAGTAAAGTAAATGCTGTTAGCCATAAAAACAGAACCATTCCAACCAGTGCCATACAAAAATAGAACCTGAACAAAACAAAGTTGGTAAGACGAATGTGACAAGAGGAAGTCACATTTTGTATTATTTATCTGAGAATCAAGACAAGAAAAAAAAAAGCTGGAGCTGGGTTTTATGACCACCTCACACCAAACAATCGAGATGCCGGGGGTGTGCCGCAACTTGAGCAAAACATTCAGGATTTTATGCCGAAATTGAACAGTGAAATCATGAAAAGTCGTTTGGTGGCACATGATCTGTTGGATTCTGGGAGGTAGAGTCCCAGTGTTTTGTAATACAGTGATGAATTAGATTATGAGGAACATGTGGTGAAGTGATCAGCGAGAAGGTAACTTGGAGGTCACACAGGCAGAAAAACAAGAAAAGGGAAAACAAAAGAATAACACTGGGAAACAGGAGCCGAAAAGCCTCATCATAACAAATAGGATCATATTAGTAGTAAGTCATTTACTGCAAGAAAATTCAGAATATCTTACATTTAAAATACGCGTGCATGTTTTAACATTCCGTGACAGTCCGTACAAATGTACACGTATCAGCTGCAAATGCTGGTCGTAAGTGTGAGTGTGAAGTCGACAGTAAATGTGTGACCTTCATTCTTCACACTTCCTCCATCTGGTCATAGTTACAGTTCTGTGGCCTGGAAACGGACACGCTGTCGTAATGTTTTCTACAGAAAGAAACAATAACATTTGCTGAATTTATAAGAAACATAAATAATTAAGAAAAAAAAAAAGTTTCATAAAGTTTATCACGTTGCTCCTAACTCAATATCTCATAAAATTGAGAGATTTTGGAAGGGAGTCTGGGGAATTTCTCTCGAGGTAAAGAAGTATCCTATATTGTTTACTATATTTGTAAAATTTGGCATATCCACCAGTAACTTATACCATTTATTTTTACAAAAAAAGAAACATTATAAGATATTATACATAACATTATAAGCTAAACTTACAATAAGGCATGACTGAGAAATTGCTGTCAACATTTCACCAAGTTTATTAATTATCTACTCACTAAACAAAGAAAATCTCCAAAAAACACAATGAAAGAAACGTCGGCATTTAGACTACAAAACACGAATGCTGCCCAGACAGCCTATGCAGGAGGTTTAAGGGATTTGACCCAATGAGTCTCGGTGGTCGTGTAAGCTTGAATTTAGAGCTGTCTACTCGTGATCAGACAAGGCTGATGTTAATACCGGGCATAAGCAGTCTCTGCGTCATTAAATGCAATGTACCAATGCGCAATGTTGACACTTACCTGAAGCCATGAACTTTTGGTCTCCTTCGCAACAGAACTGGTTTTGTTTCATTTCAATACTGTAAAATATTCTATGATGATGATGACAAAGGTGTTTTTTGTTGAATCCTCTCCACATCTCCCATTTGACACGTGAAACATGACATCCTCATCTTGAATATCATTCTCAAAATGCTATAATTTTATTATTTGCAAGATATTACTTTTTTTCTTGCATGGCTTTTGTCAAAATATTATGACTTCAATTAATTCTAAAATTCTATGAAATCTTTCAAACAGTGGCCTCAATATTTCCAGCTGATTTTTTTTTTTTTTTTTATATGTGCACCTCACACGCGTGAACTTCAACATAAAGGCAGAATTTAATTAAATCAACACTGAGTGTAAAATAGGGCAACTTATGGTTTGATTGCTTTTCAAATGTTCTTTTCTTTTTTTTTTTTTTTTCTCTCTCTCTCTTTCTTTTCAGTGTTTTTGTTCAGAATGTTGCTGACAGAATCATCAGAAAAGAATCATGGACCTTGAATATATCTACATCCAATCCATGCTTTAGCTAGGCCAATGACAAGGCCAATGACACAAAGCAGTAATCCATTAAGCACATAACTTAATATTTCCTAACATGATAGAAATGCAGAGCCTTGGTTTGAAATGTTTCCTGGGCTGACACGCTAATGAAGAATTTGGACTGTTGCACCTGGAATCAGCTGGAACCTCAAATCCAAACCACTAATGTTACATCTTAAGGTCCTGTTTCACTGTAAGATGACCAGAAATTAAAGGAACATCCACCTTAAAACAGCGCTCTTAATAGCTACTGGCAACATGCGTGGGCAACTGGCCAAGGCCGAGGACTTTATTTGCATTAAACATCACCATTTATCACACACAGAGAACATACATGTGACACTGTATGAATGTATGGAGGTAGAATCTCTGTTGTTTACGGGATTCTAGTGTGTATGCGCTTTGCATCTGTAACTGCATTATGATTCATGTATATTTCATTATAGTATAATATGATATTGTACACAAACAGAACATCTTGTGTTAGATTTGTATTCAATTTGGACAGCAACAGTGTTTTCCATGTTTTGGCTGCACACACATTATAACCTTTAATATAAAATGACATGATCATTATGAGGATAAAGTGCACGCTGTCAGCTTTCATTTGTGGGTATTTTCCACACTATTGAAGAGGCCATTTACATTTTTATATCAACCTTTCACCATTTTTTAGGAGCCACTGTCTAATCTCATTAATGTTTCATTGATGCTCTCATTACTCATCGCGTAAGTGAAACCAGTGGAACCAGGTCCTCGTGTGCTGCTGAATTGTTTTAATTCACAGAAGCTAATAATGATGTGCACTAAATCAAAGTTAATATCAGTTTGTAATGAAGACAATAAATACAGATATTTCATTTAAATGTATATTTCTTTCTTTTATGATTCCAAGTATTAGCCATTTCTAGCTCCTTCCCAAGACTCGATTCTTTGAATTGTGAGCTGTTTCTGTCAGGATTATAGTCCACACAGGAGATGTTTTGCCAGTTTATTGTCAAGAAGGTATTGGTTGCATTGTTAAATGTATTGACTAGCTATTTTGTAGCTTAACTTCTTGCCAGGAAGCTCTGGGGGTATTTTGGATTCCTTTTTGGCTGGTTTGGTATTTTGTCCTGGCCTCTCCCTGAAGTTCAAATTTCCATGTTTGCCAACAATTGATTCAAAGTGAACAATCTGCCTCCTCATTCATGGCATCTCTTCTTATCCTATACTCCCCTAGACTCTCCCCTAGACCAGATTGAAGTTGTGATACACATAAAGTACTTTTCTTCATGGAACCTTGGGATTCTCCTTTCCCATCAGTTCAAAGCTGTGATTTGTGAATACAAAGTACTACATTCTTTGAAATGCAACTCCACCAGCAAAGTGGTGATATAAATCCTTCAAAGAAAAGCAATATTAGATTTTAGGATCATAAATATGTCATTAGGTGATTAATATTTAATCGGTGATTCGAGTTTTACCATATTCTGTGATGGTGAGGCCTCGGTTGGTTTGACTAAGTTGCAGAGTGACTTCATAAGGTTGACCTATCGACAGTGTCTTGCAGTCTGGGAAATGAGCTAAAAAGAGAAACTGCTTGACAGGCTGATGAAAAAGAAAAAGAAAAACTCTCCCAGGATGTCTTTTTTAAGTCTCCTTTCGCCTCCCTCTCTCCAGTTTTACACTCTTCTGTCTCTATCTGTCCATCTCTTTCTCTACATGTCTCTTTGGCTTTCTCCATCTCCCTCGGCTCTCTTAATAAATACCCTCTCTCCAAACTTAACCTCCCCAACCTCTCCATTTTTGTCTCTCTCTATTCTTCTCTTCTCCTTATGTCTCTTTCCCATCCCTCCCTTCCTCCCTCCCTCACACTCCGGCTTTTTAAAGTGCCGCTTTCCCTCGAGGCCTTTCCATGTCATTACTCCAGTCCTGGATTCAAAATGTCATTAAAGTCATTGCTTTAGTCAGAATTCATTTCAATTAGATCCAGTCACCGTGGGACTCGCGATCCCTTTGTCGTCTTCTTCTTCTCCTCCTTCTCTTTCATTCCCTCTGTATGTCCAGCCAATGACATTGATGTTGACAGGTCAACCCCACATCACAATACTTTTTAATTTACATGCTAATTGTGGACTACTGTACATCAGAGTACTCAGGAGATAGAGCGGGTTGTCCAATGATCATAGTGTTGGTGGTTCAGGCTCTGGCTCCTCCTGACCACAGTGTCTTTGAGCAGCAACACAGGCTGAACCCCAAATCCCTCCCAATGGTCAGGCCTTGAATGGTAGCGTGTGTGAACGAGAGGCAAATTGTAAAGCACTTTGGATAAAACTGCAATGTAAATGCAGCCATTTATCCTGTTGCATAACTCCATGTGTCATTTCTGTATTTTTCAGAAGAATGAGAATCCAAACCAGAGGTGTCCTGATATCACTGGGTTGACCTGGATAAAGGACATCACTGATTATAGGACAACACCCCTTGACACTAATTTTCTGTCCGTAATCTCTTTTGTCTTTTGTTTCAGCAGTGATCACTGGTAACAGGATATAGTATCATGATCTGGTATGAAAGGGTCATCCTCAAAAGGTTTCTCATCAAACAACTGCAAGAAATTGCGGCATTTTACCATCTACAATCCACAACATCATTAAAGATTCAGAGAATCGAGAGAAATCGCTGCACATACGGGGTAAGGCCAAAAACCAACTTTGAATGCCCAGAACTTTTTTAAGGATATTAGTACTGGGGTTAGTCACACTTTGTCATCTACAAATGCAACTTAAGACTGTACCATCCAAAGAGAAAAACAGATGTCAACCACATCCACTCCACCGACATGCAAATATATGCAACATGCAATATGAAAACTCTTGAGTCTGTGCCTGTGGTTCCTCACATGTAACCTAAACACAGAAGTATGATTCAAATGATTGTATATGATATACTAGACGTCTGTCAAGGCCTTTGAAATAATGATGTTGTTTGAAAGCAAAGTGCATGCTATTGCCAACATCTATGCAAGTCACCTGTCAGCCAGAAAGGACATCAGCAAGATGATAGAGAACAACACACACACTGTTAGAGCACATGATTACTTAGAAGCACCATTCACATAGATTGGACCATATATTGAATCTCCTTTGCCTGCTGGTACACTGCTCCATCAGTATTGTGACAGAGGCTGTGGGCGCACAGGTTGATGTGGGCTGACTCATCTGTCAATTCAATTGTCAGGCCAAGATATACTGAATGATAAATATGTAGCATTTAAATGTTAATGATAGCTGAAGCCAAAGCACACTGCATGCCATAAAGATATCTGGAGCAGCGTGGATGTTTGATTGAACAATCTGCACTAGGAACAAGACTGTGGAACAAATAGTGAGATCATATACAGACACAGCGGTGTTGTGCAAACTGAATGTGGATGGGACATTTTTCATTTCCAATGAAAAGAGATGTGCAGTCACAGCTCACAGGATAGGTCTTCATTTTATATTCATTCATCGTCCACACTTCTTTGTATCTTGGCCTAAATCATCAAACCTTCATCATCAGTGAGGAGCCTCACGTCCTCTCCGATTAAGAATCTGAAGCTTCGATATATTCTTTGGTGTCAGTGTGGACACTCCTCCATCAACAGGATGTAGCAAAAAACACAAGGAAGTCCAAAGCGTGTCCTAAAGAGTGTTCCTATGATCTTGTTTTCATATAAAGTGCCTTTTTGTTTGTGCATGGAGACACTGTAATTTGTCTCATACATAGACCAAAGGCGATTTTCATCATCATTTCATCAACATCATTATTCTGACTAAGGCACAGTCACATACTACTGTAAAATTCAACAATGTTAATGTCAGTATTAATGTTAATGAAGGCATTTTTCTCATCATCAAGTACTTCAGTTTAGACCATCCAGCCTGTACAGAAGGGCTGAGAATAACAGTTACTTTTTTATTATGTATTAATCTCTGATCATTTCCTTGACTAACTAATTCATTGTTTGGTTAAAATCCTGCAGTTTGTGCACCCTCCACCCACCTCAACTACCTCTCTGCTACTATGACATGTTACATAAATCAATCCAGTAGGTGGGAAAACAGTTAAGTATTATATGCATGTCATGTCTAAGAGACAGGCTTGCCAAAAACCCCAAAGTTATTCAACTCAAAAGAAGTAAAGCAGCAAATATTTTAATATGATAGGCTATAGATACATTTGTGACATTTTGCTTTAAAAAAATGGCTTGAATTTGTGATTATGCAGCAAAAGGATTGTTGCAGATTATTTTTCTGTCTTTCAACTCACTGATTTAATATACGACAGAGAGGCAGAATGATGCATGTAGTGACGACACCTCAGCCTTCTTTCAAATTCTGCATCACACTGTGTAAGAAACAAACTAAAAAACACAAGGACAAATATCCTACGGTAAAGAAAAAGTATGTAGCCTGAGATGTGAAAATTAAAAAATAGTTTCACACAATGAGAACCAGATTTTTTTTTTTTTTTTAGCTTATTTTTGGTATAGAGAATGCCAGAAGCAAAAGGGAAAGTAGTAAGCTTTTTTTTTTTTTTTGATTGGAATACTAAACCAGACATGCAGTTTAAATTCAATTTCTCTGGAACTGCGTGGGCGTGCAGTGCTTTAATTGTGTTCCTGTGTGGCTATGTATGTGTGTGTGTGTGTGTGTGTGTGTGTGTGTGTGTGACAGAGAGAGAGATGAGGTAATGGTGAGGAAGCTCAGCTGTGTTCTGCTTTGTCTTGATATCAGCAATAATCTCCCATTAGTAATTTCTATTGCCAGGCTCCGGTGATGGTGGAGCCGTGCGGTAGAGAGAGCTGGACAGCGAAAGAGAGAGAGAGAGAGAGAGAGTGAGAGAGAGAGAATAGAGGGAATGAGAGTGGTGGAGACAGAGATAGAACAGCGTGATAAAAATGAGAGCACAGAAGTTGAAAGACAGGGGAGATAAGAGGAAAAGAGGGTGACACAGCAGAAAGAGGGGGGCTGAAGAATAGACATGGGGTGGAGAGAAAGAAGAGAGGTGGGAAAGATACTGCGGGTTGATAGACATGGCAAAGAAAAGGCAGAATGAAAGAGAGACACAGGAAGAGATTTGATGGAGCAGAGATGAAGAGGGAGGTGGAATAAAAGTGAAGAGAAAGAGAAGGGATAGCATCAGAAATAGGAAAAGCGACAGTTTTACAGATGGAAAAAGGAGGATGAAAGAAGGTGAAGATAAAAACCATAAAGATGCTTCAGTAGTCTCCTCTCCCCATCTCTCCTTTCTTCTCTGTGAGTACTCGTCTCTTCTCTCCTCCTTTTTAATCACTCATCCTTCTTTCTTTTGATCTCTCTTATTAACTTTCTCTCTCTTTCTGTCATCCTTGTCATTCTTTCCATGGCTGATTATAATTTCAGATTCAAGTCAGTGGCGTTTGACATCACTGATGTGCGTGCTGGGAACAGTTTGTGAAAAGGTGTAAGGAATCATTAAACTCAACTTGTTATTATGAAATGTTATTATCTCTTGCTTTATTCATCATAGAATTCTTTCAGTTTTTATTTTCATGACACTGACACATTCATTTCATGCCACGTTTTATTTCACTAACATGACAAGGTGGTAGGCAGGCAGCCCAGCCTCCAAGCACACTAGTCTTTGTCATGTCACGAGTGTATCTATTTTCCTATAGGGTCCTAAGTTTCTTAACCCTACAAACAGGGATCATAGAACCATGAAAACTCCTTTTCATGCTCCCATTATGTGCCATATATATCTCGAGAGCAATCGCCACCTTTAAATAGAACTCACGACCTTGTGGTTACGACATGGGAAGGCCTATACAGGAACTTGTGAACACAGGTTGTGAATACCATAAATTAGCTCCACCAATGCTCCACATCTTTGGCCATTGTTGGATTAGGGCGGAGGACTGCCAAGATGGCGATGGCCAGAGCCAACACACTCCTGCCTACAGGTAATGTCACGGATAGAACTTTTCACATTTTTTAGTCTATATTTATAACTCAATCTCAAAACCAAGCCAATTAGCTAACATTAGGTAGGTAGCATGCATAGCCTTGTGAAGCTAAATTAAAGGAGATGCATCTGCGTTTATTATATATATAAATCATATGCAAAATAATCAAAAATTAATGTATATGTAATGTAATAAACAATGATAAATATGCTTCAACAGAACAGTCTGTACGTGAACTGGATTTTAGTTTTATAAGACAACACCAATAAATCACAGCTCGGGTAATGCTAAGTGAGCTTCAGTTGAAAGAAAATGTTTTACTTGGCACTTTAACAAGAGACCTGGCCAAAGAGACACAAAAAAGCTAGGTGACAACCGCTGTGAACACTGTGCCACCCCTAACAAGAACTCTGACAGAGATAAAGATAAAATGGTTTGACCTGAAAGTATTGCAGCATTGGAGCACACAAAAAAAAAGTAAAACACACTCCAGCAACCAGACCACATTAGACCAGTACTAAGCTGAATGTTTAAGTCCAAGGGTGAGGCAACAGGACATATGTGGACATGTCACAGTAGGAAAAAAATACATGGATTAACAGGATACCCTGTTAGGTCACCTGTGGGTCCCATGTACAAATGCTCAGTCCTTACCACAGCCACCTGGGTTTGATTCCAACTTGTGGCCTCTTGCTGTATGTCATCCCTTGTGTATTTCTCCACACTCCCCACCAAACACATAATGTATTAACCAACCCCATTGTGCCCCAGAGTGCCAATTCTATATTTCACCATAGCGGCCGAGAGCCTCCGTCATTTTAAAATCATTCCTTGCATATCAAAACACAGAAAATAAGGTCAAGAGCTTTGCACTGTAGAGAGTTTAAGCTTTCATCAATAACCAGAACCAGAAATATAGGTCATTATGTTGATATCTATGATTTTTTTTCATAGGTTTTCACCTGGTTTCCACTGTAAATCTAAAAATGTCTCTGCCGACAAAGGATCCCTGGGTTCACAATCTTAAGGAAGCTGTAAGATGGCGTTGAAAGGCAGATCCTGACACACTGTGCATAGTGGAAAACAACAAAGACATTGTGAATTCAAATGTTTCTTGTTTTTTCAGGAATCACACTACATAATTACCATCAGTTACCAACCAATTACCAACAGCAGGACTTACCTGGCTCAAATTCTGTTTAAAAAGCAACAAATGCCACACATTTGGTATCAAATTAAACATAGTAAGACATGGTAAAACACAGACACCAACACCTGTAAAAGAAAGTCTCACTTTTTTCCCATCAGTCCTTCAGCTGTCAGTTTTATGTCTCGTTGGAATGGTTGCACAGCAGACATTTTGACATTTCATAGCAGGAAACTCACAGGTGTATTTGTGAAAGCTGCATTCCACTTAGGGGAGGTTGTGCTATTGTGCATGCTGGTTCACTGAATGGAACTGAGCCACCATTACTGTCCACATGTGTTGTTTCCTGCCAAAGTCAAAATGTCTGCCGTGCAACCAGTCCTTTCTCCACCTGTCTTATTTTTGGATTGAGTCATCGACAGACTGTGGACACTCATAAGAGCAGAAGATGACAGATAAACTTGAATGAAAGGAAAAGGAAATAAAGACTTTTTTCTCGAATTTAGTGGCCCGATAAACCGATAAAAGGACCATCATTCCACCTTAAACACACTGCCAGTCAATGAAATTCACCATCTCTTATCATTCCTGCCAAGACTGGGTGAACCTTGCCTGATAATCAGACTGAATTGCAATGCGGTGTCACTTCATTCATGCAGCATGAAAAGCAAAATTTGGACCACTGCAAGCAGATGCACACGAAGAAAGCTAAATAGAACACACAGCTGTACAGTTTTATCTTAGACTTTTGGGTCAGATGTGTTGGTGCTTTGTATGGATATGGAGTGGATTTTATATGTATGCATGATGCCAAGCGTGCAAAGAAAATGATAAAGCTGAATAAAATATGACAAAGTAGTATATGCACAGTTCACACCATCTGAGAAAAAGAAGGGTTAGTTCAGGTTTCTTGAAGTGAGGTTATGTGAAGTACTTATAGTGTTGCTATAGAAGTTGCTAATCTGTCGGCAGAGGAAGCCTTAGCTTGGATATCCATTATTCGTTTTCTGGATTTCCACTAGCTACACCAGAAGCCCTTGAAACATTGACCATTGTCCCCAGAGACTTATACATCATACATCATCGGACGGTAGCCGGTTCTGAGATCAATTACTCAGTTACTCATCAGAGACGGGTGTCTGACTGCAAGGTAAAGTGGTGAAAATACTATGTATACTGTGTATATACATAAACAGTATATAGCATACACCAAATCTAATATTGATATTTCCTAGATTTACCGTTTTTAGGTGGCTAAAATATGTTTTTCCACAGTAGTACATTGCTTAGTGCCAATGTCAATTCTCCTGTCTGCTTCTCCAAACTGGATATGTCTACTTATAGGCACAATTATTTGGTTTATATGTGAATTTCATGTTTCATCATGTCGGCCTATTTCACATATTTCAAACCAATTCCAGACCATCAGCTTCCTAACTGCAAAAGTGGACACTCTTCTACCAAGACAGGCCTGGAATGGTGTACCATTACTGTTTTACAGCACAGGCAGCACTTTATTTTATTTTTTTTTTACAGCAGCTAATTAGGACTGCATGAGCATTACCAAGGATGCCTGCAACACCCTGTCTGTTCAACTTTTACTGCACCTCATTCTCGAAGCAGAATTACACATTCTTGCTCTTTAAAGGTTTTACTCATATGACTCATCATTAACAGTGTAATAGCTTTCCTTTACAAGGAGACTGGAACTTAATAGGAGGGATTAGGTATGGTACCGTGCATGAGTTCAGCACAAAACATTAATCTGGCCACCTGAGATAATACAGAACAGGAGATAAGGGATGTAGTGTGTTCATATTAATTGGGGTGTTTCATGTTTGGGGAGTGATTAACTGAGGTGCTTGTAAGGGTCCATAAGTTTTTTTTTTCTTATCACTTCCGATGTAATAACAAAAATTTGTACATGGAATGACACCTTCATTTAGTGTATGCTGCAAATACACACACAGTATATATGTTTGGATGATTTGTAACTACAGTATCTAACTTACACAAGGTAATGACTGTGATAAATGGGCCAATTCAATGGTAAATGGACTATATAGCTTTTACCCAAAGTACCTTTACAATTTGCCTGTTATTTATGCACAGGTGCTGGCCTGACCAATGGGAGCAGTTATGGTTCAGCGTCTTGCTCAAGGACTGCCAAACTTGCAATTAGGGGAGGACCCGCTCCACTTACCAAGCCACTGTGACCCCGTTGAACCAAATGGCCCAGACTGGTACCCGCTGTTCTTTAGGAGGGCAAGTTAACCTTGAAACTGAGCATGATTTACTATTTACCAGGCATGTGTCAGAAAGTCAGATGTCAAGTCAGACTTGTCATTGAAAAAATAAGATATCATCACAGTCACAGGTTGCCACTTTTTTTTGACTATTTGCCAAGTTTCAAGAGAATGTGTCCTATTTAATATGAGGCTGCCAGAGGGCATACACCAGGGGGGAGTAGAGATATGGATGCCTGGGAATGGCTTGAGGCAAATGAATGCAAAGAGCAACTTTTTTACTGAGGCTGTTATTGACAGTTGATTTTAACCCTCTTCCCTGAAGTATTTTGGTTTAGTTTCTGTCTGTGCCTATTTGTTCACCTAAATTAACTCAAGCCACAATGAGTTCAGTAGCCCCAAACAGTGCCCAGAACCAGACAATGACAATACAAGTTTGTGTTATTCCTGAATCCTGATTTTTCCACTTGGGGTTCTGCTGTCCTAATATGAGTAGCAGGCTCTATACTGGATGGCCTGTTATAGATTCAACATGATTTTGTACAGACTATGTGACACAACATTATCGAGAGTAGGCTACTGTTAGCCCCCGCTGCACATGAAATGGCAACAGACTGATATAATGTAGAAAAACTGAGTTATTGTTGAAATTGCACATTTTTCTATAGACACCTCACGAGGTTCATCGTCTGTTTTGTAAATGGTTGGTTAATTGCAAACCTTTGCAGAATTGACTTCTTTACACTAAAATAATGGGCAAAAAATTAGAGGTGAAGGCCCACTTGAGATGAAATTGGGCCATAAACTAAAATGAGTTTGACACCCTGGATCAAGCATCATCATCATCATCAGGTCCGGAGCTTCTATTTGTCCAGTACTTTGGCTTATGACCAAATATCTGCAAAATGACAGTCAGAATGTCATCGGCCCCAGCTGTAGTTGATGTTTAGTGCTAATTAGCTAATGTTAGCATGCTAACACGCTGAAATAAGATGGTGAGCATCGTAAATATTATACTTGCACATCATTGTGTTAACATTATCATTTCCAGCATATTGCCATGCTGAAATCATGATTTAGCTGAAAGCACCAGAGCTACAAATGCAGCCTCCTAGAGCCACTAATGTAGTTACAGACTTGTTGTTACCTTACTGTATTGTTAATATACTGTACATACTACATATCTGCATTATGTATACTCCAGCTATACAGCTTACTCACTTATTTACTCCATTGTTACTCAGCTATGAGCCGTTTTGGAGCATTTTATAGCATCCAGAAGCTAACAACAGAGACACATTTGTAGATTAAAAAAAACAGACGATACAGTGGTATTAAAGCCTGTTTCATTTTGATAGGTTGATAAACACTAGAGGTTTGAGATAACAGCAAACTTTAATTACCAAAATTAATTATTGTTTAAGAAGTCCTATTCTTTCAGGAGATGTGGTGTCTTTAAAGATATCATAAAAGGCCTGCACTTATATAATGCTTTTCTACCATAATGGACAGAGTGCTTTACAATTTGCCTCCTATTCTCTCTCTCACACACACACACACACACTTCATGATGGCAGGCTGCCATGAAAGGTGCTGGCCTGTCCTGTGAGAGTAACTCAGGGTTCAGTGTCTCGCCCAAGGACACTTCGACATGTGGAGTGAGGATCGAACAGCGATTACCGGACGACCGCTCTTCCTCCTAAGCCACAGCCCTGTGGGCGTTCGCTTCTTAGAGAAAGGATGGTAAAAAGAGAGGCATAACAGCTATGTTATTTTCAAACGATTACTTTGAAATCCAGAGATAAGGGTGAAGCAGACCAGCTTGACGCTTTTAAATTTTAATTTCTCTTCTCTTTAGCCATTCTCCATTCTCTCCATGTCTCTCCATATATCTTTTTTCCCCAGTCTTCTCAAGTGTTTTTGCAGTTTTGAACTTGTTGGATGTACCCCGTGAGAAGCATATAGGATTTACTCTCTGCGGTACAGCATATTATGGACTGTAATGAGTTGTTGCAGGGAAAGAGCTAAATGGAGCACAGCATGGTTAACTATAATCCAGGCTTAACATATTGCTGGTTTGCAATGTATGGAAACTGGAAGGCATTATTTGCACTTCTGGGAAACTGAGTGTTGTCTGCATGCCCTTAGCTTTTACTGTATGTGACTACACACAACATCTACAAATAAAAATGAAGAACCATTTCCATATTTCTGAGAACCGTGTTCGCTGAAATCTAAGATGGTGGTCCTTCCTAGAACACACCACAAAAGAAAGGACAGTCCTTATCTGTTAGGCAGGAAAATGAATGGGAAAAAAAAAAAATAATAATAATAATAATATGGTATATTTTGGAAAATGGTCAGCCATGATGTAAAATATGTGATTTGTATAGTTAATGGCCTAAAATATGCAAAAGCATATGGTCTTTGAAAGTCCTTAGTTGCTGTTAGAATGGTGATCACCAATCATTTTCAGTAGAAACCAAAGCTGCTGTAGTTTCTACTACATTTTACTACATTTTATCCCCAACTGTTTACTTCTCATTGACGCATTCACTGATAGCAATGAGGTTCGATGCAAGGTGTTGACCTGACCATTGAGAGCAATTTGGGTTGAAACGTTTTGCCCAAAAATGCGACCTATGGACAAGAGGAGCCATGGATTGAGCCCCAAACCCACAAACACTGATTGAGTGGAATGAATACAAGATGAGGTCTCCAGACAGATTGATCGTATCTCCAATTTAATTAGTGCAACACCAGACCTTAAGTACAAATTTGGTACAGGAAAAATATAGTAAATGTCGACAGGCAGAAGTATCATGCCATTTGGCCACAAAACGGTTGGGTTGGGGTGGATGGTGGGTTGTAAAATCATGTATCTGCATTATCAGAGATCTTTTGCCTTTTCTCCCACCAATATTCAACACTGCTTTGATTAAAACCTTAGCTCTGTTTCCATCCAAAGGTATTGCAATTTTTAATCAGCATTTTGAGCAGCTCAGCAGAATAAAATGTGAATAAATGCTTGTTTCCATCTACTACTGTGATGTAAATATTTGGAGTTGGTTCACAAGATAATTATCCCGTCAGAAAACCAGAAGAAGAGGACGCAACAACATGACATAACAACATGAGCGCCAGTCAAATCTCTGCCAGTGAAAACCAACGCAGACAACTGAATGGAAATCTGACATTTGTATTTGTTTCATGTACTAATGTGAGGAAGGTTGGGGTGATTATAGATGTATTATAGAGCCCTGAAGAGAGTGTCGGAGGGGAAATGTCTCTAAACATGAATTTTGTGGTTTCCATCAAACTGTTTTAACACTTCAAAACAAACATTACAATACATTTATAGACACATGACTCTTTACCCTAACCGTAACCAAACAGTTTCAGGTGCCTACCTGACCTTCACCACAGAGGTGGCAGATCAGAAAACACTCAAGTCATTTTTGGAATACTTCTTCTATTATTTTGGAAGGTGTAAGAACTCGTTGGTGTTATGTCTCTTCACCTTGCTCTCTCTCTTAGCTCTAGTGGGACAGGAAGGTGAATATGAGTGCATGTGTACAGTATGTAGGTGGGTTTGTTGTTGGAGGTTACTTTAAAAAATAACTCTGATAATTCCTGTTTCCTTTGTCTTGTAGGCAGGATGCTACATTAAAGAGCTTAAAAGGCAACATCTACTTTTATCGATCTCTGTTTTTTTTTTTTGTTTTTTTTCTCTCAATGACTCTCTTTAGTTTTCTCTCTCCACTTTTTCAACTCAAGTCCTCCTGTTACGCCCCTGATAGTCCTCTGAGAATTATTTCTTGTAGGGCGTTCTGTTGTCCAGACACAGTTGATTGGAATCTCATTAATCAAAGAAAAAAAAAAATGATGAGAGAAGATTAAGAGCAACAGAGCTGAATCTCTCACACACACACACTCACACACACACTCACACACAAACATGATACGTACCAAACAGCGAAGCCGAATCACTTGGTGAAAATCACCACGGAGATAATTAGAGCCAAGTCCAGATGAATATCTCACACAGCAAATCCCAAACAGCACTGATTAGCATGATCTTGGTTTCACGGACACACACACACACAGAGACAGGCCAAGAAGCATAATGCCTATGGGTAGGTACACACACCATAAGAAGCACTAAGCCATTCCCCAGCCAACAAAGGGGCCACAACACCCTGTGAACCAGTAAATCACTTTTCATCTCCTCCAGTTCAACTCTTTCTCTCCGCTCATCTGTTTGTTTCACTTCAGCTCTCTTTTTTCTCTCTCCAGCTGTTCCTCTGTCTCGAAGTAAAACCGCTGCCATTTTTGTGCAGAGCTGAGTCTTGAATTGAAGAAGCGAAAAAAAGAAAGAGTGACTGTTGAAAGGATAAAAGAATGATGGTGGTGGGAAGACAGTCCGACTATAAGACAGAAACAAATCAAAGTAGTTGGATACCAGAGGATATAGCTTTTTCAAGGGGGCTGCACCAAGACTTCAATTTCCCTCAAAGAAAACACACTCTTTCCTAGTCAGTTCCTCTGAGAAATTAGTAGACTTCAGACAGAAAGTAAAGAAAGAAAGAGGAAGTTCCCACAAAGTGTCAACCAATTAAGGCAGACTGCAAGTGAGCTAGCAGACCATGCATAATGTGTTGACACACTGTTAAAGTGGTCAGACAGGTTTCTGAGCTATTAGTGCAATGCATAGCAGTTTAACACGCTAATTTGTAGACTATCAACAAATGAGAACAAGGCCAAGGAGAATAAACTATTTTCGTTTGTATGTAATGCAGTGTTACTCCAGTTCTATTTGGACTGCACCACTTTACCTTCACGTGAACTTAAAGGTGGTACTGATGCTACTGATCACTTGTGTAAAAGGTGAACCCACAGAAAGTTATCAACCATCTCTACAACACTGAGCAATTTAATTTTGTTGCATAAGTTTAGTGGTTGGTTGAGTCTGACCACAGCACCAGAAGGCCGACAGAGTTACTGGCAAGATATTGAAGAAAATCGAGCATAAGCTAACAGCTAAAGATATTTTAATTTTAACTGATGTTGGAAAGAAAAGAAGTCACTAAAGAGCTGATGTTTATGGTCCCCTGATGAAGAGTCCAAAATTAATGAATATTTACAGGGATTAAAGTGGGCTGGAAGGCTCCAGTCAACTTTTTTACAGTTTTAATTTTAAAATTTAACTTACAGTATTATTTATTGATATTTCTAGTTATATTTTTGACTCTTTCTTGACTTCTTTGCCCACCAGTCTAAAATCCCTAAAACATTGAATTTAACAAGATATTAAATAGATAAAAGCAGCAAATGTTCACATTTTTTGAAGCATTAACAGACACCGTGGCACAGAGGTTTACAGAAGATCTTAGGATTCCTCCACCTGCCAACTCCCACTTTAACCCCTGCTTATACTGTATTGCTGTGTGTGCTGGATGTGTGTAAGCAATGGTTTGCTCTGGTGGGAGTGGTGACTCGAGGTAGAGCCGGACTGAAGTCGTTCCCGACCCCTAACATTGTCTTCACTGAAGGGAAGGAGTCCAAGAACATCACTGAAGATGTGTCCAGAAGTATCAGTAAGATATAATTGTACTTAGTGCAAACATCTACAACAAATTCTGAACTTGCTATAATTAGTTCAAGACTTGTAATCAAAAATAATGAGCTCAATAAATATACTATGGTTTATTAAGAAGTTAGGACACCGTGAGCATATTTAACAGAATGTATTGTTTGCACCAACTATTTAGAAACTCTCCTTGTTCCGCTAACAACTTGTTTAGATGAGTCATGGGTCTTCACCCTGATGAAAATTATAATCATATAACCATAAGAAAAATTTAGAAAGAGGATAATGAAACCTTAAGCACTTCATTATTTAATAGGCCTAATTATGATACTCATCAATACGATGCAACAGATGCTGATTGAATTATTGTCCTGCGATTGCCAAACTTATCAAGTTGATTGAACTCTGTAAATTTCCCATTAGGCTATCTAATGAACAAACTGAACAAACTATCTAATGACTCATTAATTTGACTCAAAACTTTAAGACAGCAAGGAAACTTTTGAGCTGAGAAAGCTCATGAGATGATCCATACTACATGGAGTCTGAATATATGGTCGAAGGATTACTGTGTGCTTTACTTAAGGTGCTTCAAATGAATATCGTCTGGCATAATATCTACCTGTAAACTCTAATCAGTCCTTCACTGCTGATAGGCATGAATATGGAAGTGAATGAACAGTATCCTCAACCCTCTAGATCCCAGAGCGCCAATTTGATATTTCACAATGGCGCCTGGGAGCGCCTGTCATTGTAAAATCATCCCCAGTGTATCAAAACACAGACTATAATGTCCTGAGCTTTGTATAGTAGATAGGTTAAGTTATCTTCAATAAGCAGAACCAGAAATATACATCATTATGTTGATATCTATGATTTTTTTTTTTTCTGTTGGTTTCTGCACAGTTTCCACGGTAAAGAAGGAAAAAAATGCTCATTTGAGTGACGGTTCTCAGTGAACTGCAGCAAATGGGGTCTGGGGTTAATACACTGTACTCTGAATTCACATTTATGCTGGATTCTTTCCTTCTGATTTAAGAGGCAACCTTAACAGTGTGACTTATCGCTGACATTAATATGCTGCTGAGATGATGTTATTCAGAAGCCCTTAGCACACACTGGCAGCTATATCCAGCACACACACACACACACACACACGTGTCTTAAATGGGAGCATGAGAGCCACTATTAGAAAGTCGGGCAATTCCACGTTTTCAATTAAAACTTGAAAGGCAGAAACCATTTGACATTAATAACTTAGACACATGCGGTCTTAGCTATGTCAGATGTTTCTTAATTAATTGTAACTACATGAGTTTAAAGGGTCAAAAATGTCCTCCAGTTAGAAGGGTATAATTGTCAATACTTAATTCAAATGAAGATATGCATATCACGTATTTGCATGTTAACTGAATCCTTTGCGTTGCTATCCCAGTGACATTAGTCCATATGCAGAGTTCAAATAATAAAATTTATCTGAATCTTTCTCAGCTTAATGACTTCCATGTCCTTTTCTGTCATGTGTTTACTACATTTGCAAAGGTTGAAGAAACAGTCTGGACCGTACGTGAAACAGAGGAAAGTCATCGATGACTACATTTAATAAACATGGGCTGATAATCCATTAATAGGGCTGGTTTAGCACTCCCCCAGATGGACCAGCTTGACTCAGTACTAGAATAATCCAATCAGCCCTCAGACGTGTTGAACATTTCGGCATTAATGGGATCATTTTGTGTATATCAGCAGAAACTCCAAGAATGATGCCTGCAATATGGAAAATCTGTGAATAGTTCAAATGTGCCAAGTGATGGACTGTGTGTTTAACCCGTTGAAACCTTTAACTCATTACGAGTCATTACGTATCTTATGCATGCCAAACATTGTTTTGTTACATTTCAATTTGTTCAAGCTTTCAGCATGCTGCAAATGTATGAACATCAGTGTTTCAGGGATATGAGAATCCCCCATGAGGTAATACTGTACCTCATGGGGTTTTATCCAGGGTCAAGAATGAACTTTCAATCTGGAGGCCCATTCAAGGCCCATCATGCTTTTGGTTATGCAAAAAGTTAAGTGCAGTAGCTGTGTCCGAAATCAAAAGTATAAAAAGCATAAATTTAACACTATGCTTCAAACAGATGTTTAGAGGTACTTTACAATCTAAATGTGTGTCATTTCTATTATTTTTAATTATTGTCCTTTATGGTTATTTTAATGTTAGAGAGAGGCTGGGTTGTTTTATGACAAAATATTTGCTTTCTTCCTTCCTACATTAATACGATGAAAAAAATGTTTTTGTTTAATCCTGATTTTGGACCTCTGCGTATTGAATATATGATTGTTATTGATGTTTATCTTGACCAGAATTTTAATCTCAATCTCATTTAGGTTTTCCTACTTTAATAAAGGCTAAATAAAAAGCAGAAATATAATAAAATGCAGTCTAAATTATGAAGTGATGACTGTGGACTGCACCAAAAACCTTTTTTCCTTCTAATATTGTCTACATTTTGACAAATCTGGAAAGTCATGCTGTAATAGTTGCACTTCCTGTTTGCAGCGTGGGCTTACCTGGACTATGGAACACTTTAACTTAAGACATATTGATAATGAGATGAGATATAAAATGACAAGGAGAACTTTTTCAAATTTACTTCCTAAAGTGATCCCCAACAAACAATAGAGAAAGTACACTTTCCCTGGAAAGAGTAAGGTGCTGATTCTGGCAGTGTGTGTTCTGGTGTAGCTGACGGATTTCTGATAAAAAAACAAATGTGTCAGCTGTGTGCGAAGGGTTAATTTAACCGTTGACCTGACAGTTTGCTATGTATGGCATATTCTTAAATGTTATCTTGTAGAGTGGAAAGTGTGTTTTTGGGTCGGCAGTTAGATTGAAAAAGTAAGAGGTTAGGAATACACCAGCGTGTGGTCCAATTATATGATTATATGTTGTAGATGTACAAAGACTTGAAGTAAGAGAGGCTGCAACCCAATTCCATTCCAACCTCCATTACGTTTTTTTACACTCAGTATATCGGCTTTCTAGTCAGACAGAACGAAATGGGAAGAACTAGCAGAGGAATTGTATTTGACAGTTTTTGTGGCCAATTTTCCTCAATTCCAGCTCTTCACGTTTGCTTTTATTCCAGATATGGACATCCTCTGTCTCTCTGCGTGCCAGCCTTTCACTTGGTGGTGTTAGCTTATATAACAGGTTACCAGGTCCTCTCTTTTTGATCCATAGAGGAAAAAGAGGAGGCAGTTTTTTCTTTAAAAAAGTGTGTCCATCCCAGACTGCTTACCCCAGGCTACTGTCAAATTGTCACATTTTCTAAAGCTCCATTTTCACAAATCAAACCATCTCCACAGTGAGATTACCAGCATAACAGTGGCAGCCCACTGTTAATTTTTCAAAGTCTTTTTTATCTGTCTGTCTGAATCTCTGTCTCCCCCTTTCACTGAATTTCCTATAAGCATTGTGTCTTTTCTCTCACTCGAAATTTCTCTTTGTATCGCCTTTTTTCCGCTTCTTCATTAGCCACCCTCCCACCTCTTTTTTCCTCAAAAAGCACATTTCTCTTCTTCTGCTAAATCCCGCCAGTTTCTGTCTTCCCCTCCACGTTTTGTCTTCATATTCGTCGCTACTTCCCTTCTCCTTTGCACCCCCTGGAGCGTCTGCAGTCATTCCGCACGTGTCCGGAGGGCAAAAGTGTCGGCTGATGGTGAATGAAACATTAAACAGCGTCGGGCCCCCGACATTCCTGCAGCTCCTTTTGGCTGTGAGGCGATGGCACTTGACTGCATCACATTCGTCCCGGCCTTCATAAAAAGCCTGCTCGAGTAATGTTCTTACACAGCCTTATGTGAGCAACAGAGCAGTCTGCAGTGCGAGTGTTTGACCTCCAGGACATGTTAGGAACTACTTTGTGTGAATGCAATCGCACATACAGTATACGTGAGTATACATGAATAGTCCCCTTGTGTGTGTTTTACATGTTCCCACTCCTTGTTAGGGCTGCCACCGATGCACCTTTGTGTGACTTTCCTTGTAGCGTTTGGTTGTGTATGTTAATCTAGGTGTGCGTTCGCCTTGCCCTGATTGGCCTCAGCTGACAAGGCGGGGCCACTTCAGTCACCACTTCCTGCAAAACTTGAAGACGACGATTGGTGCTGCACCTGCCCGACCGACCAATCCCCAGTCTCCAACCTGAACTACGTTATTTAAACTAGAACCGCCCGACAGTCGTGGCAGCTTGGTTTGTTTGTGTAGAGCTCCCCTCTGTGCTACGCTTGTGTATTGGTTGTGAATGTTAAACGTTAGATTTAAGGGTGCTGATTTTTGCTTTTTAAAAAATGGTCTAGACAGTGAGATAGTGAGAGTTCTTTCTCAATTTTATCTTGGTTAGAGAGTTCTCCTTTGGTTATATTTATTTCTTGTTTTTTTTTGTTTGTTTTGTTTTGTTTTGTTACATTGATTATTATTCTTAATTCCAGGAAATAAATAGCTTTGTTTAACTGGGACATAACAGTCCTCATGTAGTTTTGTATTCAGTGAAAGACTCTGCCCGTTCAGTGAGGTAATTTCTCTCCTCTCCTGAAGCGAAACAAAATAATAGTCATTACAGCTGGATGAAGAAGGGACACTATTTTATTTTAAGGTAATTCAATTCGCACCAAAAGTAAGTGAGAATATCTCAGCTCCTCGACATATTCTACCAGTTTCTTAGAAAATATGATAAAAGACTGAAAGTGAGGCTATGTGAGCTTTGAGAGAAGAAATAACGCACCAAGTCTTTTAAGAATATACATGGGTCATTAAACATCCTGAATCAGTTCAATACTGCTACTCAAACCTGTCGCTGGGGCTTCACATCTGGATTTGATGTCATTTGCATGCATACATCAGTGGGATTTTGAACATTTCCGTACTGGATTTTCTGGATTAAGATTGGCTTTCTAATGTGGGGTCGTGTTGATCTTTCAGATCTTTCACAGTTGGGAGGGCTCCTGTTGCCAACAGCAACAATTTACTTAATATAACTCCAATTATAATTACGGGTTTCTTGCGGGCCCTATCCATGCTGTGGGATTGAGTATTCCCCACATTACAACACCCTAGCACTATGTTAGCATGCCACAGATAACATTTGCATAGATTTATCAGATAAGACAAGAAATTTGGGACTAACTTGTAGGATTTAGTGGGATCTACCAGCATAGATGATTACAACTCCTTTGTAATCATCTAGAGAAACTACGGTGGCTCAGAAATGTGCAAAAAATTAAGTCCCCATGTAGAGACAGTGTTTATTTTGTCCGTTCTGGGCTACTGTAGAAATGTGGTGATCCCATTACATTTGTTTTTAATCAGCTCGGCTAATGATGTCTTTAAAGAGCAACTGACTGAGTGGAATCTTGGGAAATGAAGAGGAAATTCAATGTAATTGGCAAGTGGCCTCTGTGGCAACTGTTTAACCAAAGCTAAGTGTGGAGGAAGTTCAAGTAGCTGCGGTACAACTCGATGTTTACTGCTCAGAGTGTGAAAGAGAGTATAAGTTACATGTGTGCGCCGAACATCCACATGTAAGTCTTAACACCTAGTGAAGAACAAGTCTTTGCTCTAAAAACTAGGTTGAGAGGTCCACGCGTACGTTGAAGTTTTTTTTTTTTTTTTTTTTTCTTTCTTTGATGATTGATGTGGTTTTCAGGTCGATTAATCTCCCAACTTGACCACCCTAATAGGGCCAAGGATAGCTGGAGAAGAGAGAGAGAAATAACTGACACAAAGAGAGATGAGGAAGACAACTGGTAAGGAGGAGGAGGAGGAGGCGCCGAAAGACGTGATGGGAGGCAGAGGGGCAGAAATAGACACAGCGGAAGAAAAGGAGAGAAGGAGATACAGAAACAGCTACCCAGCAAGAGACAACATGGCACAGTCAGAGAGCGGCCTAATAGGCCACCGCTACCTTGAGAAGTGTAAAGTAGGTCTGGACAGTGCGGGCTATTTGCAGACTGAGCGGTATTACACATTGTTAATAGGTTCAGCCGGGCTTCTGCTCATTAATCAGAGCAGGAAGAGACACCGGGAGCAGAGGAAGAGACGAGGAGAGGAGGAGGTGGAGAGTGATGGATGGAGGCGGACATCATAGGCGGAAAATGAGGTTTCTTTGAGCAGAGGTGAACGCCTCGTAGCGAGGGCTCTCTCTCTTTCTCTCACCTCTTACTCTTTATGGTTCACAGTGCTTTCTAATTCTCACCTCATCTTCACCACAATCATCTCTTGTGTTCCCGCTCTGCCTGGCTGCTTCCAAAGCCTTTTCTAATCCTTTTTTGAGATATTAGCATGCATCATTGAAAGGAGTGAAAGGAGTTACTTTTGAAAAATAGGCTTGTTTGCTTTCTGGGTGAGAGTATGATGAGAAGTTTGATTCCACGTCTTTGCGATATGCTGAGCTACCACCAGCAGTTGGTTAGCTTAGCTTAGCACAAAGTAAAACAGGTGGAAACAGTCTGGCTACGTCCAAACAAAATCTCCCAGCCAGAACCTCTAAAGCTCACTAATTAACATCTTAGATCTAAGTAGCTTAACACACAAAAACCAAAGGGTAAAACTGACACTGTGGATTTTGGGGGGGATTATGTGCCAGACTTTCTTGGCAGTATAAAATAACTTCCTTATGTTACTAAGCTGGCCAGTTGTTTTTTTCTCTGTTTCTGGTCTTTGTGCTATGCTAAGCTAATGGCTGCTGGCAGTAGCGTTGTATCCGCTGTACAGACCTGAGAGCACAGTTTGAACCTTCTTACGTAACACTTTCTATTCCTTCAAAAAACAATGATTGGTTGAAGTAGATGGTTGCCAAGCGATCCCATTTCCTGTGCCAAAGATTCTAAGTTTAGCAAGGTCCCAGAAATTAGGCATGTTGATATTATTTATAAAGATAAAATGTATTTTTCATGACAAAAGAGTTGCAGCAACAACTACTACCTTAACATGTTTAATGGATGCCATTACATTTCATGTGCAGGATTGTGGATTGTTTACATGCCGGATCCAAACGGCCATCCAAGGTCCTGGGAGAATTCCCGATTGCCTGGCCTGTTGGTTGACCTCTGTGGCCAGGTCACGTTGCAACTGCCCAAAGTGAAATAAGCAATTTAGAGTAAAAGCAGCAATGTGCAGCCACATTTAGTCTACCCTCCTCCTCCTTTTTCTCCTCCTCCTCATCCTCCTCCCCCTCTACGTACAAGTATTTCTGGCACGTTTCTCTCCTTTTTCATCCCGTTAGTTGCCACCCTATATGCAGTGATACTGTATGACATAAAAGTAAGCAAGCTGATAAGTTCACACTGGATTGCATTCTATCTATAATGATATTGTAATACAAGGAGGAGAGGTAACAACAGAAATGAGAAAGAAAAATCAGGCCTGAGTTTCTCCATCCATCCATCCAGCCAGCCAGTCTCTGTGCTCGTCATGCTGCTCAGGTTGGCGGTGGGCTGGAGCTTATCCCAGCATGTTTTGGGCGAGAGGCAGGGTACACTCTGGACAGTACACCAGTCTATCACATAACCCAAATCTGAGTCAGATTTCTTCAAAACGAAATGGCATAATGATATTGTCAACACTCATTCATGCCAACGAGGATGTGGAGGAGTTGTCAGCTGGCATGTTTACCGTCTTACATCGATTAAATCTGGTGCGTCTTTCATAACTCTTCTTGATGAAAAATATCCATAAATCTGTATATAGTTGTTGTTGTTAGTTGAGCATAGCTGTTATAACTCAGCTTTAAAACATCTTTTGATGTTTATTTCTGCCATTTCTGAGACTGTAAAAAGAAAATTGGGCATGATGTGCACATTTCTTGTAGTGTGATTAAGTATGAAAAGTATTGGATTTAGATCAGTGGCCTTAATGAGGTGTCCTGAGGGTTCTCTTCTTTTAACTGTGACACCCTTGTGTGAAATGACTTTGCTTCACTTGGCTTGTCATAGAAGTAACATACCAATCGAAAAGAAACGCTTTGAAACTCTGCAAAACAAAAGTGATTCTGGTAAATCTTTCTTAAAAATATGCCACAGAAACTCAGACTTCAATGTCAGAAAGCCTAGGGAAAAAGACATCACAGCAGAGGTTACTTCCCTTGACTGACATGCGATCTCCAAAGTTTAATTCTTTATCCACTTATTACTGAGCAGCCGTGCTCAAAATGAACTGCAGCCTTTTCCCTGCAGTATGACGCACCACCAGATCATTGCTGACAGCATGTCAGCTTGGATCCCTTAGGGTATCACACATATTGACAGACAGACCCGAGACCAGCAGTGATATGGCACGACCCTTCCCAACGTGATTAGACTGAATGATAATTAAGATGTGGCTCCACTCAGGCTGGTTCTCAGTTAACCGAATGGACCACTACCTCGATCATATTCAAGAAGCCAAACTGAATCATGAATTATCAGAAGCTAGAAACAAAATATTACTGAGTTACAAGGTTTGTGTTCAGATTAAACAAAGATATGTGTTAATTAGTGAGTTTTAATTATGTTTATAGAGAGACAGAGCCAGGCTAGCTGTTTCTCTTGCAGTCTTTATGCTAGACCTAATCGACTCCTGCCTGTAGCTTCATACATACAAGTGGCATCAATCAGCTCATCTAACTTTTGGCAAAAGAGGCCAATAAGCATGCACCCCAAACCGTCAAACTATTTGTTTAATGGAAAAATTGCCTCAGCTAATATTTAAACAGTTAATCATATGGCTTCTAAGTTGTCCCCAAAGGACCCTAAAGGAAAGTGATGGATATGTTTTAATTGAGCTGCCAACACGAGACGTTTTCATTATCCTTACACGTGCTGATGCATCGAATGGATGAAACTGGAAACCTTTGAACTTCCTGTGACACACACCAGCAAACATAATGGGAGTAATGTCAAGAAATGAATAGCTAGCTAACAAAAGCTATGACTTTCCTTTCCAACATAATTATGGAGGAAAGTTTCTTGGAGCTCGATTATGTGGGTGCCATTTTCCTTCAGCTGGCCTGTGGACATTTTTTTGGCTGGTTTTAATTCTACTTCCAGGAAAGGAAAGATAATATTTTCTAATGAGTCTCTTTGTGCCTGTCCTAACCCAAACGAGTGAACAAAGATTTGGAATATGCACAAAATTTAGCATATTTTACAAAAAGATCTTCACTACAGCGAGGCTGTTTGCCCTTGTAACACACTGCCAGGCGCTGCTGCGTGCACAGTACCATGCCAACCCTCCCACACATATGCATGAACACACATGCATGCAAGAACTCTCTCTCTCTCTCTCTCTCAAACACACACATTCACTGTCTTCAAATGTCATTTTTTCCTCCTACAGAAAGTTTGTCTTCTTCAATCTCTTTGTGAAAGGAATGAAATTGCAAGAACTTGATAGAAGTCAAATCTGATTTCAATAGTCCAGTGCAAGTTCAGTGCATTTCCTGTCAGTAATCTATCACAATATACAGTCTACTCAGTGTCTTAGTTATGAATGAGTTATCGTAGAGATGGAGAAATTGTAACTAAACTGACATGAAGATGTCCTGGCCTTAACAATCACGTGACCTAAACCCAAATGGGATTGTTTGGGGTCAGTTGGACCACACAGTGGAAGAAAAGTATCCAAAAAAGTGCTCAGGATATATGGGAAGATTATTGGACAGTTGGTTGATTGGACAGAAAAAAAGCAGCCTGAAGTTGTTCCATGGCTCTGGCAATTGTTAGGTATTCATTTTTCTGACATTCTTGTTGGCTGCTGCCCTAAACCAGACCAAAACAAACATTTATGAAGCAAATGCAACTTTTGTCTTTATTACTAGAATGAACCTGATATCACGCCAAAACGTGTATTAGACCCACCAATCCATTAGTGTCACGCTTTGCCTCGCTTTGGTGTGACGTTGCTACGTTTTCAACACCCAAACCCAAACATAAATATGCAACATCCAGTTAGACTTCCAACATAAAGCTTGCTGAGGTCGTAGTTTGGTTAGTAGGCAACAAAATATCAAAGAAGTGATATACCATACAGGACACGAACAGCAAGTTCTATGTTTGTTTGACCCGGCCATCCATTCGGACCTCCTCTATATGCAGACTTCCTTCGTACATCTATGCAAGGCAAAATGTGACAATGACACGGTATCTTGTAGTGGATCGGCAGGTCTATTACGTGTGGGCTGATACTAGAGTAAGTCAGTACTTCATGAAAGAGATTAAACTGTCAGCTAACGCAGGATGCTTAGGAAAATATCACAAAATCAAAGACTGAAGACAAAATGAAGACAGTCACAAGTGGAGCCTGAATGTGACATCACTGAAAAAACTACACTAAGTCCCAGTCGCACAGTTTTTTTCTGCTTTTCCATTAAGTGAGTATGAAAATCTGGAGAAATTCTGTCATGGATGCATTCAGACTGTTTGTACAGGAGGTCACAGAAACTGAGAGCGTGTGTGTGTGTGTGTGTGCGCACGTATTCTGCTGCGGTGATAGTGAAGGTCGAGGTTTGGTACGTAAAAATTGGACTCAGGTGGCCATAGGAGTTTGTGCGTGTGCCAGCAGATAGAGAATTTTCACACGTTTACCTAAACTAAATTCAGCAGGGGAACACACTCACACAGAGTCACGAATGTAAGTAGACACACAAACACAAACTGTAACTGTTTCTCATTTATGACAAATTAGTCTGTGTTGAATAAAAAGCTCTGTTTGTCTCATTTCCTCTCACTATTTCCTTTTCAAATCAACATGTTTGCATGTTGTCATCACATTGTCAGTATGTTTAAAGTCATGTATATTTGAACGGGCTAGCTTTTCATATATTAGCACCAACATGGCTGCAACATGTCCTTCATTTGTATGAATAACCAAAAGCCTCCAAATGAAAGTAGATTTTTTTTTTTACAACAGAGTTTAGTGACAGACATTAACAGGAAACGAAGCTGTTCACACACAAACACACTCTCTTTTGTACTTCAGACATACACACATAAATTTGCTTTGTGTTCATAAAACCCATCATTTAGGTGTAAATGTGTTCACTGCCCTCTGACTGATGACTAACACTTCTGTCTACAGTAAGCTCACTGCGGCATATTAAATGCCACTTTTATAAATATTCATGAACACAATGTGGGCTGAACTCACATTAACTATCACCTGTGTGGCAAAGTGGAATGATATGCAAATGTGCAAACAGCAAACGCTATGTAGAAACAAAAGTTTGCACCATGCGAGCCCAAACACATTACCCTGTTATCTTTGTTTCTGTCCTCCATCATAGTGCTCAACATGCATGCAGTGGTGTTACATTTACCTAGCAATCCGAATGCAGCTAACAGAGCAGATCATATTTCCTGGAGACGTTTCAGTCTCTGAGCAGCTCATACAATTTGTTATGGGAAAAATAAAACATGAACTCGCAGGTTGGTAGGCAATCTCCTTAGCAACCCATATCGACTTTACAAAAAACACGATTCACCCTGACCATTACAGTTCAAACAAACCATTTGAAGTGGTGATGTAATGCCAGCTGCCCAGCTCTAAAATCTTAGCCTTGGACTCCACTAGTGTAGTTTTGCATGATACACTCAAAAAGTATACTAAAAGCCCACTTTATTCTGATTGGCCAGCTTCAGCACTTGTGACCACCACTTCACCCTCTCTTGTGCTCGATGGCATGACAGCTTCAGTAACTTATCTTGGACAATAGCAATAAGGCCCAGTGAATATGATTAATTGTTTATCGGACCACAATGAGTTAGACATGCAGCTACTTAGCCATACTATTAGCTGACTGCTGGGACTGGGAGCACCAAGTGTTTGGTGTTTCAATCATCATCAAATTTGCAAGTAGATCTAAAATGTGAAGTCTTTGTATGCTTGTATACTTCATTAATGACCAGAAGGAAGAGGAAACAGAGAGCCACTGGAAGGAAATATAACAAATAACTGGAGTTCCTTCAGTCAGGACCTGTCACACTCCACACACATGGCTGGTGGCTAACTAGCTAAAGGCAAAATATATTAGAAAGAAATAACTGGTCTCAGACTCAATCACTTGAGTTCTCTCAACAGGATACAGAGTGCAGGCAAACTACTTAAAGACCCCCTCCGATGAAAATCGTGTTTTTCATGTTGTTCACATGTTCATGTGGCATGAGGCGCATTGCTAATGAGCTACTGGCGCTCTGCAGAAGAAGAGAAGAGCCCTGGGAAATGGCACAGGTTTTGTGATTTTGGCTAAAAACTTCATAATCACAATTTAAAGACCACTGAGAACGCTTTAAAATAGCTAATCAAACAAACTCAAAGTGTTTTAATTTCGAAGAAAAAGGAAAAACATTGCAGAAAACTATTAAAGAGACAAGAAGCAGCTCCACATCTTTTTGAGTCAAACATGAAAACCTGCAATTGCCTTGTTAAGTAAATGCTGTTTAATTAGGAACAGGCAAATTAGAAAGGAAAAAGAACGAGAGCAAGAGGTGGGAGACTAGTGCCGTCAGTCGTGATGAGGCCAGGCTCTCATTTTCAGTGGCATTCACTGGGAGATGCTCCCTCACCTCATCAAGAGCCACAGAGGAAATCCTTCCAGCTTCTTTGCTTTTAACTGAAAAAAAAAAAAAAAAAAAACCTACTGGGACTTCAGAAACATCTATTTAAATCACTCCACAGTTGGTTCAGCTTTTCACACAGAGCATCTTGTGTGCCTCTGCATTTAATGTACTGTGTGTGTACCTCTAATGCAGTTTTAATTCTGGCTCACTTATCGATTTGTTTCTTTTTTATTGTGCACATGCTTGTGTCTGGGTTAGTGGATGTCTGAGTTTACAACATTCACACCATTTGGTAGTAAATGTGCTGTGACTGTGGAGAGAGTTGGGTTTGTTACTGAGGGAAAATTCACCCCAATGATTTTAACAATATTTCTCTTTTAAAATTAGGACCAAAACTTCAAAATACAACACAGTACTGCAACAAGTTAGCTGCGAGTCAAATATAGCCAATTCCCAAATCAGTCTATTCGTTTCCTTGTGATCAGTGAAGGGACTCCAGTGGGGAATCAGCCTGCCACCCGCTAAAGCCCAACGGCTACTGTCAAGAGATCGACAAAAGCAAACAGTTAGCAAAGTTAAGCAGTGTGGGGGGCACACAATGGATACATTTGTGCCTAATTAATCCAGGCCACTTTCCTCTTACAGCCAAGAAGCACACCCTGTGTAACACAGGTAACTGCTGTGATACTGTGTTCATCCAGGAGAAGCAAATGTTGCCTTGGGTCTTGTTTTGGCAACTTTTTTGAACAAACCAAGGCCAGTCCAGGATCAGTTTACTGTTAATTCACCCATTGTGTGGAACTCTCATAGGAGTGTTTGGTGGTGACGGGTGGAGTCATTGGGCTTTAAAGTACTTGGCTTTAAAGCTCACCAGCTGTGATCTCAGCAGGCGCTCCCTACTTCTGCCACAATTCTTGGAGACACAAAGTGGTCCTGCAGACCAAATCATCAATTCCCAGTTATGTTAAGACTTTCCCGTAGACTTACTTCTCAACCACAATTTAAATTCACCCAGCTGCCCAGGCAGCAGAAAAAGTTTTTTCTTTTTTCTTAGTAAATTGTCTAGGCAGTACTGTCCAATCTTGGAAAATCTTACGGTTTGTTTTCATACTGATGTGTTAGGGCCTGAATTTCTTGCCTCCTCAGTAGGAAACCTCGCTTGACAACTGTCTTCATTAGTGTCAACAATTGTTTTTCCTGTTCTTTGATCAAAACACAGTTTCTCCCTGAGACATGTTGATTCTCCTTTCCGACACCCTTCATAATCATTTGCAATATACTTCTTAGGACATCCCATGCACGAGCCAACAGTTGTAGCAGTGATACTTGCCCTTAATTCTCTCCTCACTCCATTAAGTGCACTCCTTTGCTTGCTTTACAGCTGTAGGCATGGACACGCTACACACATACATACATCTAGGTCGAAGAGGGCCGATTCAGAGATGGTTTTCAATCCTTTCAAATCCTGCAATTCTCTTCATATGTTGACCGACTATGACACTTTCCATATAGAACATGTCTAGACTGTACTCTTTACAATATTAATTACACTGTCTCAACAATTCCCACTATGATCAAGCACTTGGCGACAGTAACTTCATTTTAAGAGGCAGAAACCTTGAGCAGTATTCAGCATATTGGTGGGCGGCCATCTGCCACGACTGGTTGAGTTACAGAGGAGGAGGGGAGAGAGGGAAAGAGGGAGAGGGAAAGAGTGAGGACAGAGATAGTGAGAATGGAGATGCAAAGCACAGCAGCAGGCTCAACCAATCCCTGAACATGATCCACGAGAACCTGCAAAATGAGAAAGCAGAAGAATAACTAACTGACTCCGATTCCACATCCTTTTTTTCTGTTTGCTGGTCCGGCTCCAGTACACTTTTGACTGGCTAACGTACCACTTACTGTAAAACTTTGCCTGAGAAAATATGAACATAGTCTCCTCCGGTGTGCTGTAAATTGTTCCGTTTTGCAGGGAAATCGGACTTTGTCGATCACTAAAGGATATTATGTCCTTGAACATAAATGCTTTGAAACAGACGTTTCAAACATTTTTAATTTAAAATTTAGAAAAACCTGATAACAACACATATATGTACACGTATAGATGGATTGCATCTGCAAAAGACTTTTCCTTTAAAAGCTTGAACTCTATTCTGGTACATACAGTAAACTGGACGTGTGAAAGCAATATTTGCACACTGAGATGACAGGTGAGTTATAAGTGTTCTGCTCCAGTTCCTCCTCTAATTAAAATGCAGAGGAAGTCAAATAGCCACATCCATATGCTGCCACTTTAGTCTGCTCTGTGTGTAGAAAAAATAGATAAATGATACACTTTGCTCCGGCGCTGCACATTTCTTAGCATCTAACTAAAAAAGAAACACCCACCTTTAAAAAAAAACCTTTACACCAGAGTCTACTAAAACAAGCTGTAGGAGGTGGTTTGATCATGTAAAAGAGTGATAAAATGTTTGGAGATAATTTGGAATGCTGAGTAATGGCAGCTGGACAATGGCATTGCACAATGCAACGTCATTTGAACTGAAATGCAGAGGCAGTCAAGTGGCCATGTTCAAATGCATTAGCTAAGAGGCCTCTTCATGGCGCGTGGAGGGTTGTGAACGAGTGTCAAACAAAGTTTTACACCAGCAAGTGCAGGGCGGGGTGCCAAAGCCTCAGAGTGCAGCGAGAATGAGGAAAACACAAGTTATAATGTATTACTGGATACAGTATATCCAATAGTCTGGTCAAAGTTGATGCAGAAGAGGAGTCCTGAATTTTTCAACCTGACTCCTATAACGTGCATTTTGAGAGAGATGTAGGGCTGCACTGGTTATTAAAACATATTTTTTTATGTGCAATTTCCACCTGTGACTTCTAAATTCATAATTAAGTTTCATCAGCCGCATTTAGGCAACTGAAAGCACTTAACTTTGTTCTAACCTTAATGAAGTCAATCGTGACTTAATGCCCGATATATGAACTTTCTTCATTCATTAGAGACGCTCTTCTCTTCGTGAACAGTTATTTAACATTTTAATCTTTGTCTTGGATAATATTAGAGTCAAGGGGAGGAGGTGAGTCAGCATTAAACACATTTTAATTACCCATTCAGTCACGTGAGGCTGCAAATCAGATAGAAAGTAGTTTCATGAGAGATATTTTCACATAATTTCCACTTTCCCTGAAACAAATGAACATTTTTATGGCTTGTAAGAAGTTTAATCATAACCTTGATTATTGGATTTCAATATCAATAAATACATTTGCAGATAGTTAAGAAATAAAATGGAACAATTTCTGTTGGAACTGCTCGGGTGCATTTAACATCTGAACACTGAAGACTATTTATCGTTTCACTGATACACAGTCCACACAGTATATATGCAGACTACAGCTTTTTATTAATTTGCAGATGTTTGTCAAACTGTTTATTTTTAAGATAAACTGACACCTGCAGACTGACAGCTGCTCCAGCTGTGCTGCTTTCAGATGGCAGATCTCATTTCTCAAAATAATATTTGTCATTGATTCCTCTTTCCTTGCAGCTTCAGTGGGAGGTGCAGGGATACATGGAAAGGGAGAGGGATATGAGAGGGATGATGTGACATCGCAACTACCTTGGAAACCAGTCATGGTCCAATATGGATCGTACATAAACGTACATGATGTGAAAAAAATGAAGCTTCCAGTGCAAATACACTGAGAGTTGACTTCACAGTAAGGTGTTTAACTTTTTAAAATGAACAGTGTTGCGTATTTTACTTCAAATCATCTTTGTATGTCTTAAAACAGGTCTGGGGGTGGGGGTGGATCCTAAACAGCATGCAGGGGACAGGATGAAGAAACCCCACAAACAAAAAGATCAAGAAAGTCCTCATACGGACGAGGTTGGATTGGATGAAGGGGTCAAACAAACAGGAATTTCGCCCAGGAGACCAACAGTTGCTTTTCTTGGTTTTAGAGGGTGTACTGTAAGAACGTTACATAATTCTACTTTTATTTTTGCTTGCTTACATTACATCTTTATTTTAGCCCTTTTGACGCTGACTTAAATTAATACAACAGCAGAACAAAATACAATTTCCATATCTTAAAATAAGACATCCTAAAATATGATGTGTGATTGCACAGCTACTTCACAGGACACAAAAAAAGTCAACGTCAGATCAGATGTATCACATCTCAAAATGTCACTAAAGTGGAACAAACGAAGGAAAGCCTGGACAAAAATACTTATTACCTTTGCATAATTACTTTTTATGTAAATGTTTTTAAGCTCTCCGTGAGTTATGAAGCCCGATGTAATATTCTCCTAAGCATTAGAGATTTATGTTTGCATTTGTATTGTTTTGGTACCAAAAATACTAATTACTTCTGCTCATATTTAATCTGTTTGGGAGGCAGGGGAGGAGTTTTAATTTATCTGGGGCACGCACACGCAAATACATACAGGAAGGGACCGACACACACACAAGCACATGTAGTGAACACACACACACACACACACACACACACAGACAGTGATAACTGAAACGCTCTCAGTGTTTACCTGATGCAGTGGTTTTTAATTTCCCTCCCACCAGCCTGTCGTCACTGACGGCTGAAATAAATGAATTTATCGCCCCCTCATTCATATACAAGGACACAGAGTCATTCACTAATCCACGTGCAAACACAGAATCAACTTATTAAGCTGCCTCTCCCCTCTGTCTATTTCTTTTGCTTAGAGACTATACATCCGATCAAATGGAAATAAACACAAAAATATGAGCTTAAACTAACCTTATGACACTTTTTGCAGGGTCAAATTTTGAACACTGGGGTGGATGTGACCCCCTGCTCCAAACCACTGTTCCTGTTGGTAACTGCTCGTTCTGTTAGGCTCTGGCCTAATATTGTGTTTGTGGAATCTCTCTTGACGGCAGTTACCTACGTTATCTGCTCCTAAGCCACATTCTGACAGCAGAGGATGCATTTATTAAAAGCTAACCCAAACATTTCAATCACTCAAAAAGTTAATTTTGTTGCAGGTAGAATGCTGATAAGAAGCTACAAACTTAAACTGTCCCCCAGGCATGTTTAACTACCGCTTCTCTCCCTTAAAAAAAAACTGAATTTATATGCATATATCAAACACAAAATTATTAATGCTTCTGAAATACATTTGGCACAGTATTTTTAAGCACAGAGAAACTTAACCCCATTAAACATATGTGGAAAATCTGAAAACAAACTCTGCACATACATGATTCTGCAGAATGTTAAACATTGAAGAGTGAAGTAACAATAAGCAAAACACATTTTTGACCGGAGGGGAACTTTAACAGATGCTGGACAATATTCTTCATCGCTTCCACTTGTATAATTGTAGAAATCCATGCCAGGCAGAGAGTGGAAAAGTTCTATTAAAGTCAATACAAACCATTTTAAATGAATGGATGCTGGATTTTTTCCTCGTCCCCTGACTGGAGTGCTTCTCAGCAACAGATTATAGACTGTATGAATAAAAATGGGCATAGTATGAGTGACGCCCCCTGGTTAATCCAATTATGACAATATTTAGTTACCAGTTATGCATAACTTTAAACCTTAATGTAATTTAAACATATGAGTTATATAAAAAAACACACTCAGTACAGTTGTCTTGAGGCATTTTAATATGGCAGCTTATAAAGGTTGACTCACTTTTGGAGCCAGCCTCTTGTGGCCATTAAATGAACTGCAGTTTTTGTTTGGTTTTTTTGCAGTTGTGTGTGGATATTTTTGATGCTTTCACATTCCAGCATTTCTTCTCACACTGTCAATCAGTGCAATAGTGCAGCAGGAGAGAAAAAGTGTGTATAACGTAACCCACTCATAAAAAAACATTGCTCCACAGCACTACTAGTGGTTAAAAACTCCCCAGGAAACATTTAATATGGTTGTCGTCAACGTACAGTATAAGTCAATGAAAGTAGTGTGCATGTGCACAGGTTTATTAATGCAAATAGAGCGTCTTGATTAAATATCACATAAAATACTGATAATTCCCACATTTTCTGTATCATGAATCACTGTGTAGGTGGTAATGCAATACAGGGTTATCTGAAACAGGGTTATTGAAATCTTATTATCAGATTAATCACTGCTGTGTTTAAAATCAGTGACAGAAAATACCAGAATTATTAAATTAAAGTCTGATATTTTAACTCATTTCCTGCAAATTAATTGTTGTTCGGTCCGTGTAGTTATTTGCTATTTTGCATCACATTCATATTCTGTGTGTGTGTGTGGGAGAGAGAAAAAGAGAGAGAGAAAGAGAGAGAGCAGCTCACTGACTGGCCAACTGAAGAAGACATAGTACTACTGTAATTAAGAAGCGAACGGTAATTTAAATCACATACCTTTTCAGCACCATCATAAATCACAGTGTGTATTATACCGGAGGCCTTATTCACACTATGGCCGATTGAAAAATGTATTGTACACCTTCAGGATTGATCACCAGATATTTCATCAACCGTTCCTGATTAATGGCCGAACAGTATACACAAGTTGAAGTCAAAGATCAATTATTGTCACACACACACACACACACACACACTGTGTAACCAAGTGTGTCAATACTTTTCTGCTCCATTGGCGCAGGTAAAGGTTAAACGCTAGTCTCTGCTCTGACAGTATGGAGATTCAAACCATAGACAGTATAAAACTTGGACGTCATATGTGTGACGTCACCCATAGGTTTCTTGAGAGCTGTTGCTGAGAGCCAGTCCAAATATGGGTAAAGACATGGAGCGTGGGTGGAGATGAGGCAGGCTGAATGAAGTCTGAGTGCTCAAGCAAGCCACCTGTAATGGCATCCACCCCAAGTGGCCACACTGTTAATTATACATAACTTTAAGCCTCAATATAATTTTAGTTCTATAAAAAAATCATCCTCAGTACAGTTGTCATGAATGGGGGAATTTGGGGATTTGGGGAAAGACCAAACTGTTTCTTGTACCAGGCTGTTAATTTGTTTATTTCTGCTATGAAATTGGGCATTTTAACGTGGGGGCTTATGGAGACTGACTCATTCTGGAGCCAGCCTCAAGTGGCCGTTTTTAGGAACTACAGTTTTTCTTACGCACTGGCTTCACTCCACAGTTATGCTGCTTGATTCAAACGATCAGTGATTCAGCCTTTGTTCCGTCACAACATCAACTGAAGTGAAGTGGATAGTTACTTCCTGGCTCCATTTGAAGCAGGCATTTGTTTAACATAGGTCTGTCAAGGTCGATAACATACAGCATACCGTATTGTAAGTGATGATTGTGAGAGACTTTAACCTCGAGTGTGCTGAAAAGTTCTCACCACGCAGCTCTCGAGCAGCTCCGTTCGTGGAGTTGAGGTTCAAAAACAAAGTTGCTCTTGTGTCGCTGAAGTTCTGAACAGAGGTGTTAACAGTTTCTCAACCGCTTCTGACTTTTTTTTTTCTTTATGCAGTAAATGCTGAGACATGAGGAAAAAATAAGAGTGTGTTTATTGTTTCAACTGACCTTTCACAACTCAGAGCACCTGGTTGTAATGTTTGGGCTGTGCATTGTAACAATGACAGAAAATATTGTGTTTGCACATTTTTTTTCTGGCAGGCAGCGAAGCTTTCCCTCACAATGCCTGCCTATTTTTTGCTTTGCTTATTTGTTGGCAGGTTTTTATAAGAATTTGCATTTAAAAGGAGGCTGCACAACAGATCACTGACAGCGAACACCTTCACTCGGACATCAACATGAAACTTGCTACTTCTTGTCAGTAAACAAACTCGCATTGGGATTTTCAACCAGGAAACTTTCTGAACTACCCATCAAAGTCATTTATTCAATAGACCATGAGGTTAAATGAAGTGTAACGTAGCTCTGGACAGAATTTTTATAAAAAGTTATGAAAGAAAATTCTCATTTGCATGACTTCAGAGCCCTAAAGTTGACACAATAGGATGGCATTTCTCACTGTAGTCACATCTAGTTTGGTTCTAGTCCTTTGATTTCATACAAGCGAGAGCACTAAATCTAGTTCCACACAGCCAAAAGTTTCAAGTCATGCTCCAAAGCAAACTCTTTGTACTTGGTGTTCAATGGCATGACAGCTCAACCAGATGTTTGACAGCATTGGAAAGACCAAAGAACCTGCATCATAAATGGTTCAATCAGCCGAACGAAGTCGAACTTTTGCAAACCTACAGTGTTAGCTCACTACACTACACAGGAAGACTTATTTCCTTTGCTATGTACCGTAAACACAACTGTGATGAATGCCATGGTGATCCATCAAAAGTCTGCTTCTATGACCAAGCTAACTGTCACATGACAGGTGACTTGTCAGACGTAGCCGAGCTAACATTACAGCTATTGGGAGCTAATCCGTCATCATGTTTACTGCAAGCTGACTAGTAGCCAACACTGACTGTGGGTATCAATGTTGTTTTAGGAGTTTTTGTATTTACCAAAATGTCATATTGAATATTCATTCATCGTGGCCGCAGGTAGGTGGAACCAATAGCAGCTGCCATTAGGCTAGAGGCAGGGTCCACCCTGCACAAGTTGCCAGTTCATCACAGGGCGTATAATGAATATCTCTAAGTAGGAAGGGGGTTATAGGGCTGTCCAGCACTGTAAAGTTACCAAACTGTCAAACATTAGAGAACTATTACCATAAAGGAGTCTGTATGATAATATTCACATATCTGTGGTCTCACATTTACAATCACCCTGACGTCCAAGAAAGGTGGTGCAGACCACATGCCTGTAACAGAATTCCGGTCCTGGATGCGGCTGCATTTCCCTTGGATGCTCATGGAATAAATGACATTTTTTCTCCCCATTTTTTATAACATTGTAACATATAAGCATCACTCACACTTGTAATAATTTGGAATTATATTTATAACATCAGTACAAAATAAAGATAATCTGATCTCAAATGTCTGTTTGTCTGTCTCACTTGTAAATGTAAAACGTGAAATCTCAATGTGACTTTGATAATTACGACCAAAACAAGACTCTCTGAAGGTTTCAGTATATTTTGGAACACTGAAACTTAATTAAACTGGTGAATTTGTACTCTTTTGGATTACTTTGTAAAATGTCAGGCATGTCAGGCTTCTCTTTTTTAGTGGCTTTGGAGCCAAAAAAAATTGATAGATTGGATGCCACATTTTCTGTTTTGTAAAAGGTGCACATGCATGTACAAACAAATTGTATACTTGCAAAATAAAAAATAATAAAAATAAAATTACCTGGGCAAATTGATGTGCGTGATACAAGCAGATGTTTGCCCTCTTTCTCTCCCCCTCTCACACACACACACATACACACAGAGACACACACACACACACACCACTTCAGTAATCTCAGAGATGGCAGAGGGTTGAGGAGATTAAAGAAAGACTAACTGTGAAGTTTCAATTCTGTCTCCTCTGATAAAAATCATCCCTAGCAGCTATCGAGAGAGAGAAGGAGGGAGGGATGATGGTTGGTTAGGAGGGGAGACAGAGAATGTGTAGTGGAGAAAGAGAGAGAGAGAGAGAGAGAGAGAGAGAGAGAGAGAGAGAGCTTGAAGGAATGTACAGTTTTTTTGTGTCACAGGTGACATCTATTGTTCTCAAATAGACACTTGGACTAAAGAGGATTAGAGTAACAGAAATATAGACAAGCAGTAATAGAAAAATGGTGAAAGAGAAAAAAGATAATTATCTGAGATGAACAAAGACACAAAAAACACATAGAATATTAATAGGAGAGATGGTTAAATATTGATATTGCTTATGTGAAATTCTCATTTCTCTGGGACACATTTGAATCTTACATTTAATCTCAAACAGTCCTCAGAGGCAGTGACACAATTGCGGCACAAAACAATATACTATCAAATAAGAAACCCTTTTTTCAAACAATGACCAAGTAAACCTGATGAAAATATAATGTTGAAATGTCCTAGATGGACTCAGTAAATCTATTTGGGAGAAGCAGGTCACTGTGCGAGCACCTTAAACAACAAGTAGAAGCGGTTGGAATAAATGAACGAGTGAGTAAAAGTACTGTTTACTTACTGTAACTCATGTTCTTTCATTTCAAGGTTGTCTCCTGCTCTTGCACGACATACAGTTTATAGGTATTTGTGCAGAGGCACATTTAAATCTTACATATAATTTTAAGGATGCCACAGAGGCGGCGAGAAAAATGCAAGATAACAATGAAAATGTTGCCGCTGTACCCCATAAATCTTTTTAAGATTACAGTTCAGTGTGCAGACACCTTTTCCTTGACATGAAAGCCAGGAAAAGGAAGAATTTTGTTGCAAAGTGGAAACAGTTGGAGTGAATGAGTAGTTTGATCAAAGAGAGGCACTTGGAGCAGCAGAGTGTTGAGACTCGTATGACTATTTTACAGATTTGACAATGCTATAAGACTGTATATTATCTGGATCAAGACAACAATAGTCAACAGAATAGGGTTACACTAGGACTGCCAGCAGCAACCCCTACAAGTGCCACAACGTTCAGCCAGACTGTCGTGTGTATTTGCATATAATTTCATTGTTTCTGTTCACAAGCAGCGCTTTAAGTGGAAAAGAATAACAAGTACTACCCTGATTTACATGTTGGAGTGTGCATAATGGTGGTGGTGGATAGAAGGGGCTACTTTCTCTTCACACAAACAAAGCATCACCGTCCACTATGTCATCTCACAGGCCACCAATGACAACATTGTACTATCAGAGCACTAAATCTTTTTGGAATATATAAAGATAACTGAATATGTACTGTATGTACATGTACTGTATGCATGTCAGTGGTCAAAACCAGGGTCTGTCTGCTGCCACAACATCTGAAGTTGAAGCCTTGAACAGGTAAAAGTCTGTTTTTGTTTTGTTTTCTAAACGCACTTCCAACATGTTGAACTTTGAATAATCCATTTCCTAAAAAAATCTTCTGCAAACATTTATAAAAATAGTTCCATAATTTCCAGTAAAGGAGACAGGGACAAGTGATAGTGGTAAAAATAGACATAAAACCACAGCCTCCACTGGTCAGACACCGCAAGACTGACTGGGTAGGTGCGTTTCCTACATGATGGACAGTCAGTCACCTGTTTGAACAACAAAATCTCCCCATTTTAGATAATTAATAAAGGTAGTTATGCAGAAATTAATTACAGTTTTTGACTCAGTAAAATATGTCACAAGGTGGGTTTGCTGTGCAGTTCCACTCTGTGTGGATAATATACGTGAAGTCGTGAACTGAGAAGCTTTGTCATTTTTTTTTTTTTTTTTTCATTAGTGTGGTAGTAGTGAAGTGTTGAGTTTGCATTAACAGCAATCGGTATGAACTGCAAATCAACAGAGAGATGATTATCTAAAATATCCTGGGAAAATCTGAAATAAAGACCTGTCTGTAATATTAGCCTGTTTCAAGTGAAAGTTCACTGCAGTTCAGGACACTATTTAGAGCAATTTTTTAAGTAAGTTTCAAATCCTGGATTGCCAGAATAACAACCAACACAGGACTGTAAAGGTCAGAGATGCAGCTCCCTACATGGAATGCAACAAACCAAGGAAGAAATAGAGATCAGGCTTGAGAGGCAAAGAAACATAAAGAAGGGAGGAGAGGGGGGAGAGAGAGAGAGAGAGAGAGAGAGAGAGAGAGAGAGAGAGAGAGAGAGAGAGAACAACAGCAGCCGAGACCGGAGGGGAAAGAGAGAGAGAAAAAAAAAAGAAATAGAAATCCAGAGAAAGAAAGAGAGTTAGAAGGCTTGGCTTGATGATTCATTTACGTGCTTAAACCTATTTTACACCACCGCCCCTGTTCATTCCGCAACAACAATAGGTGGTAATTTCCCATGTGTTGATAAATTACATGGCTCTCTCGGCAAGCAGCACACACTGCTGTGCTATTATGGAGAAAAGGAAAAGGCTACTTAAAAAGAAGAAGAATGAGGGTTTGCAGGAGGGGGGCAATAGGTTGGGAAGTGAAGGGATGGAAAGAAAGAATACAGATTGAAGGATCGAGTGCAGGGTTAATTATTGTATTGAGAGAGAAAGAAAAAAAAACCAGCACTGCATTGCAAGATGGAGTCAGGAAAAAGTGAAAGAGACAAATGCTACCTGTAGATAGAAGACTAATGAAAAGGTATATTGTACGGAGAGCAATAAGGAAAGGAAGGCCTTGCCTGTTAATCTGGAAAAAAGAAAATCATGGAAAGAATGAGAGAAGGAGAAGATGTGCCAGATTGCGTGGGTGTGCTAATTACTAACTACTCACTACCAGAAACATCAAAGCATGAAAGACAATAGGAGACAACAGGGACTATTTTAAATCCAACTGTTTCTGAACCCCCCTACGCACCACCAATCCCCCAACATACACACAGGGAGACTATTACGATGGCTGAGAGCATAATTAAAACGCTGTGAGGCAGAATCAAGTCAGGAAGGCGCTTCTGTCGAGGCGTACGGAGCCCACAGTGCTGGCTGTGTGTCGTCCCCCTCCCCCACCACACCCTCCCCAACGTTTTGGGATCATGTCTGGAGGTTTACCTTGCATGTCATCCAACGCTGCCTACCTCTCTCCCACGTCGTTTCTGCCACTCCACCGCACACTGGCAAGTCAAAGAGAAAAAGGATGACGGCAACATGCAAGATTCCAAGGGATAAAAAAAGCTGCGAGTTGTCAGGGAGGTAAAGAAGAAAAAAACGAAGTACTTATTGGAAATCAAAGAAATGTGAAGGCCAAACTGCACAAAAGCATGAAAGATACAAGCTTCTAGTGTGAGAGCAATATGTCACTTGGTTTCAAGGCCTGTATGTTGGTGAAATATTTCTACAAGGACTTTGAAAGTCAGGCTCAATGAGTTTTACAGCAATATATTCAAATTACTTTGTTTTTATGGTCACCAAAGATACCACCCTCATTGGACTCATCTCAGATGGGGATGAGTCTACCTACAGGTGGGAGATTGACCATCTGGTGACCTGGTGCAGCCAGAAGAAGTTTGACACTCTAAAGACAGTGGAGATAGATGATTTCAGGAAGAACCTAGCCCCATGTGCCCCCATCACCCTGTATGACTCCCATGTCCTCTGTGGAGTCCTTCTGCTTCATCACCCAGGACCTCAAGACACCACCAAAAAAAAATAACAAAAAAAAAACACACAACTGAGGATGTACTTCCTGTGCCAGCTCAAGAAGTTCAACCTGCCAAAGACAAAGCTGCTGCACCTTTACACCACCATCTTTACCTCCGCCATCACCATCTGGTACACTGGAGCCACTGCCAAGGACAAGGGCGGACTGTGGCGTATCATACGCTCTGCCGAGAAGGTGATCGGCTGCAATCTGCCATCTCCCCAGGACCTGTACACCTCCAGGACCCTGAGGTGTGCGGGTACGATTGTGGCTGACCCCTCCCACCCTGGACTCAAACTTTTAAAGACAGCCCCCTCTGGCAGAAGACTGCAGAGAGTCTGTCTATCAGAACAAAATCCTCACACAACAGTTTTTTTTTTTTCCCCAACTGCAGTTGGCCTTATCAACAAGGACTCACTGATGCTAACACCAAGGCAAATCCCTTGTATCTGAAAACCTACTTGGAAATAATCCGGATTCTGATATGTATTTTTTTATTTTTTTTATTTCCTTCAAATGGTGCATAAAACTGTACTGTTTCATTTGCATGATGTCATAGCAGAGCATCAACTTGGTCTGGGCATCCTATCCTAGGTTAATACCATTGAATGGATCGGTGGTCATGGATCCTAGCTAAACTTGGCCCATCATATCTTTTTTAAGACACCCTGAGAGAAGACTGTGTGCTAGGAATTTATTGGCCAACCGCACCAGTCAACTAGCCAACAAGAGCATGCTTTTCACTTTTAGGGAGATAAAACCTCCCAATGGCATTTTGGTGCAACAAGCCAACCTCATCCGTTATATAAAACTCCACTTACCAATAGTTTGGGAGTTGGTAGTAGATAATAGGGCAGTTAACTAAAGCACTGAATGACTTTGGTAGTTGATTCATTCTGTGAAATGATGATTACAGTGAAAGACCAGTCCAGACCAGTGGAACAATGTGAAACCTTTGGCAGGATGGTGCACATGCACGATAACAAACAAAACAGGGACCCACTTGGAAAATCATTGCTCCATAGTGCAACTAGCGGTCAAAAACTCTACAGGTTACCTTCAAGTTGGTCAATACAACACAATCAAAGTATTTGTGCATGCCTTTGTGAAGGAACATTTTCACTATCATGATAGTAGCAACAGTTAAGGGAAAAGCACAGTAACAGCGAATGGCGCATTCAAAACACACAAAACTCCAACCAACAATGTTGCATGTCTTTCACAGTGTTAGTGGTTCAACAGTCCAAAAAGCAGCACATTTATTACATTGGCTTGTTGAGCCAGCAAATTCATTCTCCTCTCTCTGGAGCACATTTTTTTTGTCTGCACAGTGTCCAGTGTATTGTATTTGTGACAAATGGTGATTACTATGTGATGTGGTGTGTGTTGCATGATTTGCACTACAGCATTGAGTTAGCTGGCTGTTTGGGTTTAGACTGAGTGGGACTAAATACTCGTATTTCACAAAAGCAATGGCAGGAGTTCATGTATCCCACAGTGCCGTTACTGTGAAGCAGCATTCACACCTCTGCCTAATTAATCCGCACTAATAGGCAAAAATTACCAGACAGAACATTGCAATAAAAGACTGATCTCATTCTCTGTTTACTTTATCACCTCATTTCTTCTTTTTTTCACAGTAGTATCTAGCTGTTGGCTCATTGTTCAGCTCCTAAACACGACCGCATTCTCATTCCTCACAGCTGATTCCAGCCTGTTCTAAATACTTTCCGCCTTCCAACACAAAGAGCTCACACCTCTTTGTGGGTCCATTTCCATTAGTTTTCTGTCTCTTTCTAAAGATTCATCCTGTGACTTTAATACTGTTTTCGACAGCACACCCAAACATCTGATTGCTTTCCAGTTTGTTCCATGTTGAACATGTTTTAAATGGTTGTTTCATTACAGTGAAGGTTATCTCCAACACGTAGAAAAAATGAAATCAGCTACTATCTTGAAAATGGAAAATAAATGATGTTATATTCATTGTGAGGTTAAAATCAATTTGCCAGAATGAGAAACTGACAAGTTAAATCTATATAGGCTTTGGTTGAATGGTCCCAAACAACACTGAAAATGTCAAAAAGGTCAAGAAACTTACACTAGGCTACATAATTATGTGATAGTGGATGTTATTGATATGGGTATGTAGTGGTGTAATCTCTAAAACAGTGGTCCCTTGCCTACAGATGTCTGCATATGAACGCAGAATCTGTAGGAAAGGGACCAAAATTCTTGCACTGGAAGAATTCTGTTTTCCATTTGTCTGAGTGATATTGATATCACGTTTGTCATTTGTCAGTTCATGTGGATACCAAAAGATGATGAGATTGACCAGCTTCTTAACTTTTTATTGAAAACGTCTTAGATATTTCACCCCATGGGTTCTTACCTTGTTGTGTCATGCAGGCTTTATAAACGTGGACAACCTTACAATGGCTGTAATTCAGATTAAAAAGGTTTATAGGTTAGTAGTCACAAAAGTTAAATTAAATGGTTGTCATGATGATGGTTCATGCCCACCCTCCTGTTCACTTAGAGGCATATTAGCAAATTATGGCATACCAAGGAAAAGGATTAATAATCAGTTGTTTTCCTTGTTGAATGGTGTGTTGCTTTAAATTATGTTGCGTATATTTCGTAAAGGATGGTCCAGTATTTACTATTTTAAAAGAAGAAAGAAGCATTTAAGCACCTTTCCTTAGCATTTAGAGAATTCAACCAGCTCTCCTCATGGGTGCCACTTTGATACTTCTGGGTCATTTCACTCAGATAGGAACCTTCCCCAGTGAAGACTATTGGACTGCAGCCCTAGTAGTTTCTCGACAGATGGACCTCGTGGATCGTTGGGGAGACAGATTCAAACATCCCTCTAGCCACAGTATGCAGTTTATCCTATCTGGACTGAAAGTAACAGTTTTGTAAAAATTCACAGCCTCCCCCAAATGAGACTGTGGTGAGTGCTTCAGCAAAGGTCTAAATCTGTCATTACAACAATACTGCCAGCTATACTTTCTCAGCAGCTCTTCACAATGTGTCAGTGCCTTGTTTTCCTCGTGCTCCCTGTGGTTTAGGAGTTATTATTAAACAAACTGGGACAAAATCCAAAAACAGGCCTCACAATATGCCCTACAAAGGTTATGAAAAACATATATATATATTTTTTTTTTCAGACAGCGTCAATATGATCTCACAAAGCTGTATCAGCTGAAAAGACAATTCACTCTGAGCGGATTTATTTTGGTCTTTATCACCATTATGGTGGCAAGCTTCATCAAACCTTAATTGACTTCTGAAATAACCTTGTCCCTTATTACTTGTACACTTGGGAGTCCTTCATTCATTTGTAACATTACTTTTCTGTGTCTATTGCTTATGCCCTTGACATCAGACTTTCTTTTGGGTACATCATTGCTGAAATAATAGTGTGTCTTACTGCTTAAGTGCTTGGCACACTTCTAGCACATTGTCTCACTAATTTAATGTTTCTGTAGCTGAAATACATAAAAGAAATGAGGTTAAGAAGGTGGCCATTGTGTAATCCGTAAAAGTCTGTGCACCCGAATTGTAAAATATGTGCATACACTGAGTTGCCAGTTTAAATGCACCAAAATATACTCCAACAGAAGTACTTGTCGGATGGTGGAAAGCTTCTCCCCACACCTTTCAGATTTAGAGGGGGCTACACATAGCATTTTCTCTAAACCTTTCAAAACCGACAATCACACCCACACCATGCAGTGATTGGCTGCCTGTGTAGGGATAAGTAAAGTTTGAACTTCTCCGTCAAGTCCTCTTTTTCATTATTTCATTCTTTGTCAACCATTTCTGTCACTTTCCATGTAAAAATGTGTTTACACTACGAATGCCTGTCAGAAAGTGTGAGCAGTTATCCCCATATTTACCAATTTTCACAGAGTCTCTTCTATGACAGCCAGGCTTTATACCGCCTTGAGTTCACCTTCATGGCATGTCGTAAACACTAGCTCTTTTCGACTGTACCCCGGCCCTAATTTACAACAGTTCTGCAGTAAATCCTTACCTTCCGGACGGTTATAATTTTTTTTTTTTTTTTTTTCGTGATTTTGTAGGCTGTGGTTTGTGGGTTTGTGGTGTTGTTGATTTATATTGTGTCAAGTCCATTGCATGCTTCTCTCACTGTGCTCCGCAAACACCCACAAACCATCGCAATTATATAATTGCGGCTGGCACTCTCAAAATTTGAAGCAAAAAAGCAAGTAAAAAATAGCACATGAACTGATATAGAAGCACTGTAAAAGAGCAAACAACCTTCACACTAGGCTTTTACTGTATTTCTGTAGATTTGTCAAAGCACTGTGATTGTGTTTTTGAAATTTGATATATACAGTTAGCTTAGAACATGGAGCTGTACAGCACTACACATCTAATTTTAGCCATATAAAATAAATGCGTCTTACTCCATGTTCAACTTTTCATGCTCTGCAGCGTGATCAAAACATCATTCATCATAAGACCTTTTACCTCAAATGACATTACGCTGGATCAATTCAAGCTGAAGTCTGGCAATCCACATAATTAATTTTCTTCACCATCTCTTTGCATAGCGGGAATGAACACTCATTAGCAAATGAATTCCATTTTCACTTTCAATTGGAACTGTCTCACAGTTTTCAGAAACAATCATTGTTTTTGTGCTACTCAATGTGCCATGGGCTAGTGCAGATTTGTAAGTATTATTAAATCCTGGATTAACATGCTGTTGTCATCACAACAGTACAATACAATAGTAAATGAGGCTACCTGACCTACATGTAGATGGCAAATTTCCATCTTTTTTCACAGATAGAGAATATGTCCAGATCTCAGGGTCATGTTGTTGAAGCAGCTACAAGGAGTTTTTAAATTGATTATAAGGCAGTGTAAATTTAATACCAACACCTCTTTATGACCTACATAACCAAACAAGGCAATCAGTGATACGATTTCTATATTGTTAATGCCTGTCCATGGGTTAACTTCCCCGTTATATAAGATGAATGATTTATGGCACTCAGGCTGAAAGAGCCAATATTTAAATATTTTCAGGCAAAGTTTCTCAGCGGGTGGTACATTAGCCAGTTTAAATAAACAGTAGGAGATTTCTCTTTACATTATTATATTTTTTATGCTACACAGTAGCTATCCTTAGCTGCATGTGTTGAGCAAAATCAATTGTCAATATCCAGCCTAAAACTTTGCTACCTTTTACAACTGTCTCAAAATATATTTTATTTACAACTTTGAGTCACTGGATATAGTTCAAGCACATTCTTGCTCAGTATAGCTAGTACTGCATTTTCTTTTAATGTCTAAGGGTTTAAACGTGGATATACTGTAAACTATAATACTGTAATTCTACTTAGCCAATGAAGTACAAACCCATTGTGGTCCTGAGTGCCTGGGAAGCAGGAGATCACCATTGTTGCCTTCACTGAGATGACCATAATGCAACAACACATATTGCCATTAAGCTGCGTGGCTGTAATGTTGACGCTCCACTCCTGGCCAGTCTTCATCACCTTTGTTGACCTCCTGGTGTTGGTTCATTATTTCCTGGTCTTCCAGATTACAACAAAATACAAAATGAAAGTAGTTTGTAGCTGCTCTGACGTCAGTGAGGACAAATTGGTTCTAACGTTTCTGCAACCTTCATACAAGTATTTAATGAATTTGAGTGTATTTGTGTCCAAGAATGTCTGCTTTAACGGATTCCTGCTGCAGTTGCAGGTCCAACGTGAGTGCTCTTATGTTAACATCGATGACGTTAAGTCTTTTGTCTGGTTGTGCGTTCAATGGATGTCTCAAAATTGTTGAAATCATTTGTTTGATTGTGGGAAATCATTCAGTGTCAAACATGATTTGTATCATCTCTCTTTCTTCATCTCTTGTTCTCTCTGTTTTGGTCTAAACAGTACAAAGTAGTAAACTCCTAAAAGTGTCCTCGGAGAATCTGTCTCTGGTGGCCTAAACATCATGTTTTATTCATAAGTTAAATACAGCATTTCCTGGGTGATTTGGAAACAGGAGAGCAAGCATGTGTGTGTGCACTGTCTGTGTATGAGCTTATATGCTCTTGTGCTTACAATATGTTAATTGTGCAAACAGTTGTACATTGCAATACTATGTGGCCTGATTCAGGCAAGTAGAAAAAAATAATGTTTTAAAGATGAGCTACAACCTGTTCTGTGTATGTGTGTGTGTGTGTGTGTGTTGAAATATTAATGCACAGAAAAACACAGGGGACGTCTATGGAAATCTCCCCCTTGTGTGTTAACATGCCCCCTAAGGGGAATAACTGTGTATGGCACCAGAGGAAGTTTGTATTTGTATGGAAACATATAACTGTACAACATAGTGAATGTACAAGCTGAAACTCTAATGGTGAACAGTTATGCTCCCAATGTGCAAACACAGGCCAAGAGACAAGAATCAGTTAAACAGTTTATTGAACGAGGTGGTGAGGGGTGGGAGATTTGCCGTAAGTTCTAGTGTAGCGTGATGTCGACAGGCATGCAAAGTTGAGTGAGCTGGTTCTTTATACACTGCAGGTTGCAGTTGAGTGTGGGGTAGTTGGTGTGTGTGTGCTGCTGGGTGTGGTCTTCAATTCCCACTCACCTTCCAGACAGACAGAGTTACTGAAAGAATACATATTTGTCTTGTCTGTCTCTCCTTAATTTGTTCCCTTCTTTACATGTCACGTTCTTTCCATGGCAGGATATATTTGATTTATATCAGACCGCACAGGAGAAAACATGCATTACAGACATAAATAATTTAATATTGACATGAATAAAGACAACAATAACCAGAGGGAATGTAGAACATAGTGCCAGCATGACCACCACCATATACAGTCAATGATAATTTGAGCTGTATACAGATATAGTATCATGTTTTTAGTTGTAAAAATATGTATGTTGTCTGCAATCTAAATAAGTAAGAGATCTACTAATATTGTATGTGTTGGCATATTTGGCCAATAAAGCTGATTGTTATTCTGATGAAGGTCAAAGTCGTTGGCTTTAGCCAGCCAAGCCTCACGACAAGCTCTTAATCAGATGACTTTAGACATGACTTGACAAAATCAAGAAGGACTTTCAACTTGATTTTAACTTAAACAGCAATGAATTCTGACTTCACTTCATTATGCCATCAGAAAGTGTGCGGTGAATCACCTCTGCATTCTCATTTGAATAATATATTTCAGATTAATCCGTCGCCAATGAATCGTGTTGCTCAAGCAGGAGGGGGACGTGTGTTGGCAGTGCAGATCAGAAGTCAGCCAATCATGATGCACAAACAGAAAGTTTAGGTCGGGCTTGACATAGGACTTGTTGATCTTGATTTGGGACTTGGTTTTGGGTTGGCTGGACTTGAGACTTACTTGTGACTTCCAAAAGAATGACTTCATTTCATCTCTGCCAACAGCTACAGTAAAAGAAGCTCCGTGACTGGATATAGTTGATCTGAAACATTTTAGGAACACATGAACACAGACTACCAGTCACAATAAAGATGAAGATAATATTACTTGGTCTTGGGTATTATTATTATTATTATTATAGGGCAGCAAAGTGGCTCAGCACTTAGAAATGTTGTAGGTCTTAACCCTGTGTAGAGTTGATATGATCTTACCTTTCCTATACAGTCCAAAGACATATTTATCAAATTAGAACAGATGTGAATGTTGCTGTGAATGGTTGTCTAAGTGTATTTGTTGGCTCAGTCCTAGACTGGCAACCTGCCTTCTGCCTCTCACTAACTATATATGCACTAGGACCGGATCCAGTGTGGCGTCTAGGGATGCTCCCTGATGTGGCAGCAACATAACAACATGACAAATAACATCTCTCATCTCAAACCCATCTCAGATAATCTCCCAAACCCCAACCTGGAGCCAAAACATATAAAACCACCATGCATGCTTTTATGATAAACCATGCTGTCTAGGTTCAATACGATATGTTCTGCGATTCCTTTTTCATTTGTAAATCTGCACCAGCTCCTCTGCCAGGGTTAGAATTTTATTTCCTCTAGAGAGTAAGTACAATCCATGGGTGTTCATAAACATCCCCTAAAAATGTACACAAAGACAGGATAGTGCTGGGTTACTAAGATGACAAAGATAATTTATTAAGGCATTGGGTGCTTCTGAAATTGCTTCCCACCTCACAGCACATCTTTACATCACAGATGCACAACATGATCTAAATAAGGCCCAGCCCGCCTTTATTAGGCAGCAACCACAGGACTAGCATAGGGCTCAACATTGGCCAGCATTTACATCAAAAGCATAATGCCTGAGGGATTGTTGTGAAGCCGAGAATAGCTGCATTTATCATTTGCTTATGTAAAACAGTGAGCATATTGGACGCTTGAACCCCGTGTGAGCAGACAGCCAGCACTATGTCAGCATCATCATGCGTATGTCAGTATACACTGGAGCACTGAATGTCGAGGCTCAGTGAACCATTTGTGATGCATGATGTATTCCCAATAACTGTACATTGTTAAGCTCCCCTCATGTAACGGCACATCCATCAGGGCAAATACTCAGCCTGAATGAAGGGTTCTAGCCTCACAGTGTGCATGGAAAACCCTATGGGGATGGTGTTGATCTACAGATGAAATGCTAAAGGTATAGCAGATGGGAAGAAGCCGGTTTTTAAGGTTTGAGGTGACATGCATGACTGGTTGAATGCTGAATAAAATGCCAACAGCCCAAAGACGGTAACTGTAGTGAGAATGGACTATGTTGGATGGGTTTCAACCACAGGTTTTATGTGTTCCTTTGAGTCTGTTTATAATCTAAAGCACTTTCCACACGAGTCTAACAAACAGGTCTGAGCTTAAAAGAATAAGCTGTCATACGTTTATCACTAACTTTACTAAGGACATGTTAACAGATTGATGGGCTTTAGCTTGGGACTTTAGTTTTGTCTTTATTGTTCTGTTCAACACTGGTAAATGTAGAAAGCAGATGGGAATAAATACCAGTGATGAACAACCAACAGCAATAACAGCCACAAGCACTCTCCAGTATTCAGACATTTGCTAGTCTCCCATACCCAGACCTACCTCCATATTTCATTTTAGCGCTATGTCAGTGCTGGAGAAAGGTCTGGCTCAACCCATTATCAGTCTGGTAAAGGATGCAACCATGGAGCTCTTGCAAAAAAGTGTCGGAAGAGCAGATCATCAGTCACTATCGTAGTAACTCTACAGTCAACTTAGTGTATTGGTTGAAACTTGGTTTTGTGACATCTACTACCCTTGATTTCCCTGTGTCTCAGGAAATCCACCAGCCATTCACCGGCCGTGTCAAACCCCTGTCTTGTCTCCAGTCCTGTCTTTGGACTCCTGCTACCACCAGCCTTGCGCCTGATGACTCACCCACTGCATCATTTCAACCAACCACCACACTATCACCTCTGGTCATCAATACATTGTTTAACGTATTCTTAGTCTATGGCTTGTGGTTCTACTAAATGTTCAGCTTAACAATGTGGGCTGGAAAACCAAAATCCTTGAGCTGAAAGGTGCCAAAATGCTCTTTAAAGCTGAGCAGAACTGAGGTTTTCTGTGATAATTCCCTGCGAATTCACCATTTCACCTTTCACATACAAGTAGTCATGTGATCCATTGTTAATATAGAAATATTGATTACAGGAGCTGTAATATATACTGTATGTAGTCTGGTGTGGTATGCCTCTGCTTCTATCTGTTTATCTGATGTGGCTGCTGTGTGAACAGAAACAAATTCTCTCTTGACCCTCTTGTTTCTTCCTTTTCATTCCCTACCTTCTCTATCTTTGCTGTCTCCTCCATTTTTTGTCATTCTTCTTTTTCCATACTTTAACTCATTGCAGTCATCATCACACAGAAAAGTCTTTTTTCATCCCCCTGTCACTTTATATCTCTATCTACTGTGCTCTGTCTTCCATTTCCTTGTCTGTCCACATCACGCTATCTTTCTCTTGGCCTTTCTACCTCTTCTGCTTTCACACGGCGAGAAAACAACAAAATCAATCTCAAGGTCTCCATCGCACGAAATATCTGAGTCTAGTTCATTCTCTGATTTTGTCGTTTTATTCAAGTTTCAATGCAGGTGAGCGAGGACAAAAAAAAAAAAAAAAAAAAAAAAAGGCATTATATAAAAACAATTTAAAAATCCAGCAAATACGAGTTTATATTCATGCCATCTTGAACTAAATCGAAGACTGAGTGGTTGTGTGTGAGTGTCTTAGTCACACATTGTCCCTCAGGCTGTGGCATTTATCAGCATATTGGCCAGTCAGATATGTTATTTGCTTCACTGACATATTCATAGTTTACAGTTGCCATCCTGCTTTGTGTTTGTCTCTCAGTTGAGGCTGAAATAATTAAGTTCAGCTCAGTTCAGTTGGTGCATCATTGTTATTATGACACTGCAGTCCCATATACTGCCATAGCAGGGGATGACAGAATGAATTAAAGTCACTACAGAACAATGGCAATCAATTACATACAGATTATCTACATACAGCGTCATTCTTCTTTCTGTATTGTTGCCCTTTTCCCTTCATTTACACCAGTAATTAAATTTCCCAGCAAGAGTTAGGCCTACTCTCTTTACTGCCACATAAAGCTCAGTATCTTTACAAAATAGACAGCTTCGTGAGCATGAGTCATATTGGGTTTAAAATGGTTGTTTTGACTCCACTTAGGGAACATTTTGCAGGTGTGGTGCCGATGGCTGAAAATTGCACATGAACTACAGTATTTTGTTCATGCTGATGATGAAGATGGATCATTTGATCATTTTCATGCAACAAAATAAAACAAAACAAAACAACAAACACCAAAATCGCTTTATTTTAATCTTTTACTATCGATGCCCAAGGGACACAAACCAAAATGCAGACTGCTGCTGCTACATTCAAACACTTACTGGTTTTTATCTGATCCTCCTTCTTGGACAAGTGTTGTCTGTTTAGTTTCAAGGTTCTTTTTTTTTATTTCATTTTATTTGTAAGTCAGTCTGAAGGATGGCATCTGTCCAAAACTTTGGCCCAAAGCAACATATTACATAACCAGAGAAAACTGAATTGATGTTAGTGATCCACTGACCTTCAACCATCAGGTCAAAATTTCCAGTTGAGGTCCTTGACAAGGTACATGGAGGGACCATCTGAACTTCTTTTTTAAGCACCTCAGGCCAATATTGAAGCAAACTTCAGCTTCAACAACAACTTTTTTTGTTTTTTTTGTTTTGAAAAGCAATATCAGACACAAATATTTCCACACAGATCATTTTAGCTGGAGAAAATCTAAAATTCATTCCACTGAATACGATTTTGAAGAAGACTTGAATGCTCCAAGAATGGTAAAATCATCAGTATGTTGTTAATTCTGTCCAAAATGTTTGTCATTTGTTTGTCAATGTTTTGCCATTCTCTTCCCTGGCTGCTTCTTCATGTCATTTGTGGGGGCAATTGTACGTTGGCAGTTGTCTAGAGGGTCTCTGCTTTGCTTTATGTGGTTATCCAAGAGTCCTTAATGTCTTTTCGGGTTGCAGGGATGGCTGGCAGGGTGTGCATAGTAGGAGACATAGACAGGACTGGTCTGGAGGACGGCAGCGGAAGCAGGACACCTCAGGTCTCCTGGCAGGGCTGGAGTCTGTTGTAGCACAGGAACTGCAAGCACGGGGGCTGGTGCCAGCTACACCACCGATGGAGAAGAAGTCGGCAGGAATGGTCAGTACAGGGTTGTCGATTGTGGGGCAGCACCATGATCACTGGGGATGACCTGGGATACTTCACACATGGTACAACAAATTTACACACATGGATTAAAGTCCTGTTATTCTGACTTAGTGACTTAGTGTCAGAATAACAAGACACTAATTGATCAGGGTGGAACAGACAATCAAAACTGGCAACAGAGGCAGGAAGTAGAGTTAAAGACACAGCATTACAAAATACATTTTCAATTTTATTGAAATACTGTAAATGTATGTGCATGCAGACCCCAAGATGTGTAGCTATTGTTGCTTAATAATAGCTATAGGAAATCTGGACAAATAATCAAAACATATGCAGTATGTAATTGTTGACATAACATAATTGTAAGGTCAAGACAAATACACATTGTCTACGTGGCCTAAAACTATATGGTGTAGATCTGTGAGACCAGGATGAGAGTTGCACCTTGCAGGCATGTTTTCCCCACTTATATCTGCATGTTTATCCATGCAAGCTGTGTTTTCTTGGAAATGCTGTTTTAATGTTTTAATAAGGAGAGAAAAATGAGAGCGAACACAAGCAGAGATAAATTAAAACATTTAAAGAGCAAAAGACAGATTGGCTGAAGTTGGGAATAACAGAGAAACTGATACACAGAGTCGGCAGTAGAAAAGAGAAAGGACAGTGACTGATGCAACACATTTGTCTATCTCACCTATTTTATTTGTGCGGCTTGGGCGAGATGGACACATTCACCAGCACACAAGCGCACACAAAGCGCCCAAGACGAGACATTCATCTAACTGTCCCACTCTAAAACTAGCTGAGTGAGATATTGGCATCTCTCCATTTAGCTTCAGTCATGGTCGAGACCAAGATAGCATCTGCCCTTTCTAGAGGCCGGCACAAATCCATAGAGCGCCGTGACAATTATCGACAATCAATGTCTATTTACCTGCCATTCACAGTGACTGAATACTGCTGTCTGAATAAAGCCAATGTCTATCTCAGTTTTTTTGAATAAAAGGGCAGGAGTGTGTGTGTGGCCGCCTTTTTTTTTTTTTCTCTCACAACAAGGGCAAATGTAACATGGAACCATTAAACTGACTGCCAGCATTGTGTATGGATGGCACCTGTGAAATTAGGTCATTTGGTCATTGTGATGACCCGTTCTTTAAAGAAGATTATCATCCATGCACGCATGATTGCACACTATTGGATTATTTATATATTTTCATGTTTTTTCAACTTGCCATTTAATCTTCTACTCTAATTTGTGATTACCCAGAATGCCATTAAACAAAACCCCTCACATGGGATGCAAACTTTGCAAACATTCTTACCACCACCCACACTTCCATGTCACAGTCTTCAACTTGTTGTGCTCTTTGCTGTTTTAGTCAACCTTGGTAGGTGGACTGAAACCCCTTTGAGCTGCAAATATCTCAACCTGCCAATAAGACAATAAGGTAAGATACTTCCTCCTGAAGTCAGTCAATAACTGGCTATTTTCCATCAAGCCATGAGCAACCATGATGTGATTTTAACTCAATCTAATGAGCACTTACCTCGGTGAAAAGCACATTGTGTTTCTTGTGACTGCTTAACAATACAGTCACCTCGTGCACAGCTAGTTGCATGCTTTTTATGTAAACCAACAACAGTAGGAAATGTTAGTAGTTAGTTGTAGTTTCTTACCTTTTCTGATCAGGTTGTATATATTTCAATATGTTTCAGTTATTAAACACGGCTTGTAGACAGTGTTGGTACAGTTGTAGTGTCAGTGCTGCCCACTAACTCACGATAAGTCACTCTGATGGATGTTCTCTAAGCTTGGGTACTTGTGCTGCCTACATCCACAAGACACATGCACTTTTTTCTTCTTTCTTCCTCCTCCACAGCCAGGCCCGGAGCTTCTGACGGTGCTGACTACAATCCCAAAAGTAGAGGAGAGGATTTCAGCAGCAGTTAAAACTGACCACAGGCCTCCAGACCTTGAAGGAATTCATGACCATATTCAGAAGATCACAGTCTTCAGGCATGTAGACCCTCATGAACAAGTAGATGGTTCAATAATAAGGCACAAAACACACCACAAACATGAGACATGACGAAGGTGTAGAGGAACCCTTATGAGCCCCACCAGCCCCACCCAAGTGTGGCTTGGGTTCTCGTCATTTGCAGGAGTCGTGAAGCTACACACTGAAGATCAGTCTCCTCATTGGATTATTCCATCATAGATTTGTCCCTTGTAAGAGTGGCCATGGTTCCCTCTCTTAAAATAAATGTCCAGCCTCTTTCAACAGAACTATCGTCTGATCTTGCTTGTTCACCTCCTCTTCTTTGGACTCTGCAGGGCTCCTGTTAGGGTCATAACATTTTCCGACCAGCACGGCTCCTTGTAGTTAACAGAGAAAGAACCAAATAACAGTTTGGGGCATTTGAGTCTCACTATTCTCAGCCTTTCACTTCAGTTCAATAGGCGTAACGAAGGTAAAATTCTCCAGGAAGAAAATTCATCTTTGACCTGCAGTAAAGAACTGGGGAGAGCTTCAGGAAAGTTGAGTGCAGTCAAAAGGAGGTGTACAGCTATTTTGCAGCGCCTGAAATTCTTTGGAGCAACTCGACAAGGAGACCAGAGAGGAAATTAAGACATTACTCACCTCTGTGCAGGAAAACGTTGTATGCTACATGCTAAAAGGTATTTTGTTTGATGTGTGTTTCTACATTTGTGCAAAACCTGATGCAATGACTAAAATAAAATACTGTACACAGGCACGCAAGGGCAACACACACACACACACACACACACACACACACAAAGCAATGGGTGTACACTGACTTTCAAATGCACAGAGGAGTCACAAAGACACACATTCATAGGAGAACTTATTCGCACACAAGCTCAGCAAGACACACATGAATACAGAAAAAAATACATGTACCAATACAAACACACACACGCAACACACTCCTCAGTGAAAAGTGCTCCTGGCATAAACAAAACAAGCACACAAAGTACAGGGAGGAGTAATGCACAGGCATGAAAACGGGACGCTGACTATGTTTGACAGTGCAGAGAATGTGTGTGTGCGCGCGTGTGTGTGTGTGTCTGCAAACCTGCTGTGAGTGCAATTGAGATTCTAAGGTCACAAACCTTGTAGAAATATTTCACTTCAAACTACGACACCCCTCTGAGAACATGCACACACACACACACACACACACACACACACACAGAAACATAGATGCCTCAGAAGTAGTTTAAGCCAGCAGACCTCCACAAAAAGGACACAGAAGGAGGGGAGGAGAGGAAGATGAATTGAGAGGAAATGGTAGCAAAAGAGCAAGAAAAGCAAGATGGAATGGAGAGGAGATGAATGAGTGAGTGAAGAGAGTTGGAAAGAGACGGAGGAGGTGAAAGAAGAGGACAACAAGAAAAGACAACTAGGAACTGAATGAGAAATTTACCTCCCATGAGATACGGTGCGAATGCAATGTGCACAAGTTGACTGAGTTCAGTGCTGACCCACACAAAATGTTATAGTGTAGTTTGAAGCTGATGTCGGAGTGACATTTAGAAAGATATATAGTATAGTCACAATGAGGTAGGTAACTGTTATGGATCACTACACGCGTCTCCACTTTGGACTATTGGACGGATGATGTGACAACAACCAAAATCAAGTGTTTTCTGGGAAAATCTACACAATGAACAAAGATAGAAAGAGAAACAAAGAGAAAATAAAGAAACTGATTCTCTTTTAATTAATTATATCAAAGTTGGACCAATCAAAGCTGAACCAACAATGCGATGTAAGTAAACAATAAATGTAGATTTAATGATCACTGAGAATGAAGGTTACTACCCACAGCACTCAATGGATACCTTTAAGGTTTAGACTGAAATAACCCAGTACCAAGTCTCGAAACTTCTCCAAAACTTATTTGTTTTCATGTGGTGTGTGATTGACCCACTGTGGTAGCTACGGCTAGCAACTACAGTCTGAGGTGAAGTTGAGCGCGGTGCATTTGACACAGTTGGCAGTCCGGCATGCCGAGATGCCCCCAGATCTTTGAAAGTATGGCGATACTGTGTCTGTGGTGTCAGGTGAAAATAAATGCAGAGAATGTGGGAGGATTATTTGAGGAAGAACTAAGAATATGGGTAAGCTGGACAGCTGCACCATGCTCACAAGGCCAATGGCTTATCGAACCCTCCAACCCTGTTGGTATCAGTATCACTTCAAGGATACTGGTATTGGTTTTGGTCATAATTTTTTAAACAATACCAAGCCCTGCAGAAGCAGACATTGGATTATACTGTACAAGTCTTTGCTATCACCACTCCTGTCACGCAGGCTGATAAGAGCGAGGAGTCCAGAGAAAATAGAGGCTTGCGAGCAGCAGGCAGTGACTGCTGCAGCAGGTTCGCATTCAAAGTTCCGGCCTCCAATCCTACTAATGACCTGCACCACATGCTCCAGGCTGTTGCTATCCACCTCATCACATAGTCCTTACAGTGTAGATTGTAGATTGAAATAGTTAGCAATATACCATTATTATGTTGTAAAGAGTTTTGCATAGCCATTATTCATTGTCCCAGACTGGTAACTTCAAAGATGTTTCCCCAAGTGAGTTAATCTTGTCTGTTCTTTGCTGGTGGAGAGAGTTCAACCATCATCAATTCAGAAAACAGTGGCAAATGTCCACATGTGTTCCAAGGAGCAGCAGTTGCCCTCTCCTTGCTATTGTGTTTACATTAGAGACAATAGAGGCAGCAACGCCAACTGGTAGAAAAATGGACCACTTGTGTTCTTGTCCCATTAGACCATGAATAAGAAAATAAGGGAAGCATCTGGTGACAAAGAAATTCATGAAAAATTAATAGGCTACGTTCCAAATTTATGATGGATTAAATCATTAGATCATTAAGTGGGTAGTAACACGATGAAGAGGTCAAAAGGGAGATGTGAGGGACCGAAAAGAGTTGTCGAGACACTTTATTTAGTTCTCCTATTCTTCATCTGCAACTCTGTGCCAATAAAGAGGGATTAAATCAAGAAGATTGTAGCTTTTACCTTGACTCACCCACTCAGTGTCTTTTAGGAGATGAGTGTGTGTGACTGTGATAGATCAGAGCAACATGAAGCTCTCGGTCGTACTGCATTCTCAATAGATAAGCAAACAAAATTTGGGTTCATTTTCTTCTTTACAGCACCATGGGGTAGATTGGAGATGACAGCAGCGTGTTGCAGAACTGATTAGACTGACTTCTCTGTGCTTTCTTCAGGCTGATTGACACATGATGCTGCAAAAATGCAAATGAGTCGACTGTAACTCTAAATCCGGTAATTTGTTTGTACTTGAACTGAAAGGTAGAGCACACTCAAATCTGCCTCAGGCACAAGAACACCTTTCAGAACTCTTGATAAGCAATCTGAAATAAGTACAGAAATTGAGAAAAAGTTGAATATCGGCCAAATTTCTGAAGGTTTTTGTTCTGCTGTATCATGGTACAACCATTGTTCTTTGATTTCTGAAAATCTAGGAGGCGGGCTGCGGTTAGTCCATCTTTGAAGTGTCATTTAGTAGCATAATCTCAGTGGCCATTCAACTGGTAAATGACACTTCTAAAGCCCGAAGAGGAGAAGAAATTAAATCTGCTGTTGAAAAGGGCTCACAGGGATCTGCAGCTCACAGCATCACACGTCATCTTAACATTTCATTTGACATTGATACAGTTGGTAGCAATCCTACGTGTGGCTTGGGACCTGGATGAGTCACTCACAGGCTTGGACATAACTGATGGGTCCACACATGACAATTCAGTTCTTTTCTTCTTCTTCCCCCCCCCCGCGTTTGCTGTATGTCCCGGGCTAAGGAAAGACCTCCGAGCAGTGCCCTCTTGACCCTGAAGATTAAAATGTAATATTCTCTCTCCACACACTCCCTGGCTCACTCCTTTGTGCTCTCCCCCTGAAATGATCTATTGGTCCCATACTAGATGCTCCTGGTCACTATGGCCCATTGACCTTGCCTCAAAGCCACCAATATCAGCATCCAAGGCTAACACACACACACACACACACACATGAAAAAGACACACACAAACATGCACACAATAGCATGGGTTTAACAATATTTTTATTAAATCTGATTCCTTTTGATTCCGTTATTTAAAAAAAAAGTAAATCAAATAAAATGATTTAAAACAGTTTTATTTGGAATTAGCGGAAAAGGCTAGCAGTGCTTTCAATGGAGGTCTCAGAGTAATCCGGCATTTTGGTAAAAACTCTTTTTTCCATTCATTTGAGTCGGGGTGGTGCATTTTAGCTGCAGCAGTCACACCGCCAATCAGCTGATCAGACCGGTCAAACCCTTCCACAGTGAGATCGAAATGTCACTGAAACTGAGGCTATCCAGGTGGATAACTATAAACTATAATACTCTACTTGTTGTGTTCTGACTTTGTTTATTTCGTTTACCCAGCTTCTAAATCTGTGCCTGGCTCACAAGTTCTGCTGAAAGTGAAAGTGAAGCATGATTGAAAGAGCTAATAACAACCAGCTGATGCAAGTACAACTTCAGTGATCTGCCTGAACCATGACAATGCTCTGTAATAACCACTCTATTGGTTTGTTGAACACATCTCACTGTGTACAGTTAAAGAGTGGGGTGCTGGCTACAGGCGCTGGCTTCCAGAAAACATAATTAGCCATATTACTTTTTGGGCCTAAAGTCAATGGTCCTCTGACTTGTCCTCTAATGTGACTATGAGTCTGGCATCTTGGGTTTTCAGGGAATTATCTTCACAATTGATAAATGGATTGCCATTAAATTTAGTACAAAATCTATCGTGTCTAGACATTGAATTTTAGTAATTTTAGTGACTTTTCATGTGGATCAATTTTTAAAATTAAATATCTCAACATCTCCAAGTGATAGAAAATTCTGTACAGGTATTCACTGATGCCCTGACTATTCCTCTAGAAGCACTATCAGGTTGATATTTTTGGTTCTATTGGCAGGTTTGCCATGAAATCTGTACATGCATAAATGTTTCCCTTCAGGGTGAGCTGTAATCTCTTTGGTGATTCCCTGAATTTCACCCAGCACCAAATGTTTATTTTACTCAACACTCTGGTTTATAACCAATCCCATCAGCCTCAGCTTCACTTTGTGCTTTGGGCTAATTAACAAATGTCAGCATGCTATCACCCTAACTAAGACGTTAATCAGTGTAAACATAAACATCAGTGAGTTAGCATGCCTGCTGACATTAGCATTGCACTCCAAGCACCTCTGTGCCTAAGTATGGGACCACAGACCACAGAAGAAGGTCACCACCACCAAGGTCACCACCACCTCCAGGCAAACTGGACCCAAACTCAACCCTACCAAAACTACACATGACCATGTGTCTTCAGCATCATAACCACCTTGTGTTTCTGCCATCCTTGGCCCTTGTAAACACTCACACTGAGCTTATCATCAATGTACAGGACATGCCATGACACCAAGGTTGTGGTCATAGTCACATGCACACAGGTCCTACACCTACTTCTCTTCTCTCTTTCTTTCTGTCGCTCACTCAGCCTCCAGCTACTGGATTTTTCTCCCATCATTCACTCATCTTTTCTTTTAATCCATCTCCGACCCTTTCTCTTTCCCTGACTCGTGCTCTCTCTCCACAGTGGTGGGTAATTAAAGTGGCCAGGGCCATTCCATTACCCAGGGGGTGGGAGACTTATTCAAAGGCTGCCGAGATCAAAATGAAAACCAATTAGCGCTGGGGTTCTGTCCTTTTATAATGCAGGGGGAGCCAGCCAGCTTATTGGTCAGCCCCTGTCTTTTTCTCAATGCAGAAAGTGCTCACTAGCAGGATCAGATTGGATTTGGGGTTAAAGTAGAAAAAGGTGGAAATGCAGGTGGGAATGGAGGAGCTGTTTGTATCAAATGTTATCAAAGAGATGCTTGCAGGGGCATATGCATACATAAAGGGCACACATGAAGTACTAATTTATGAGCAGTTTAATTGTTAAGTCAGAGTGACGTCAGAGGGTCGCCCACAATGTTTTCCATAAAGAATGAGGAAAGGGATAAAGGGAGGAGATTACTTTACACAGACACTTTATTCATGTATTCAAATGGCCAAAGGCTGGTTCTTATGGCACTGAGCATGTCCAAGTAATCAATATTAATCAATAATATTATCAATATTAAAGTTATACGTAAAAAAAATCATCATAGTTACAAGATTCATCCTCTGGGAAGCATGAGTGTGTCTATATTTCACACATCCAATTGTTTTCCAAGGATTTTGGTCTAAACCAAAAATGTCAAGGGATTCTCAAAGTTATTACCATTTATCATTTTGGAACCATTAACGTCCATACAAAATGACACTTTACTGATGTCAGTTTGTACAAAGGTTCATTACAATCAATTGAACAGTTGTCTGGATGTTTCAGTGTGGACCAAAGGAATGGACTAAAAAACACAACATTGCCATGCCTAAATAGTTTGTTTTTTTATTGTTTATTTATCATAGCAAAGCTGTCCTGGGTGTGAGCCAGTGATCTTTGTGGTCAATATCAACTCATACTGTCTTCTTAACAAAATTACAACACTTTGGAACTGCTTCCTCACATTGAAAGCTTTTTTCGGTCTCTCCATGCTATTCCTTTGCCTGCATAAAGATGAGTTCAGTTGTCAGAGATGGCTGATTGCAGAAGTTGTGCCAACATTAGGGACTTTGGATGTGAGCCATTATGCTTAATGTCTACTTGATTAAAGGAATACTCTGACTTTTTGGCAAACAAGTTCTTTGATCAAATTGTTATTGTGTGATGATATGATTGCTAACATTTTTACCGTTATGCTGTTGTGTGAACAATTTTACCTTACTCCTAAAGAATTCCATCTTGACACTAATGTTCAATGTTGCATGAAAAATGTACTGCTGAGACACTACATTAAAAGTAATAACTATGCCCAAATGAATACTCATCTCTCATTAGCTTGCAGGTGTCCATTAAAATCATGTAAAAGAACATCTAAAACAAAGACCTTGTCAACACCTGCTCTAAAAAAAGTAAAAATGAGGTACGTTAAACTGCAACAATTGCACTTGATGCCGTGTTTTTTATACTTCAGTGGGTTTCATTGCAACAGACATGACCACAAATTAAACTGCTGGAAAAGTGGATTATGATTTTAACAACGTGCACATTGTTTTTAACATTGTGGCATAAATGTGACAATACAGTCTGAGCTGTGATGGCTGTACTGGAAATTTTACTTGCATTTATATCAAAACACATACTCAAATGTCCTGATGTGTCTCAATTGATTCTCTTACACTTACAAATACACTTATTTGCTGTCTACAGTCAAGCACTGGTGACTTTATTTAGACTGGAAACAACAATTACCCTGACACTGTTAAAAGAAGGTAACACAATCTTACTGCTACCATCACTAATCGACACACCATATTTTGTTTTTTTGAACAATTCGAAAACTGTAAAAATCTGTTTTCAGATGGAATTATTCAGGCTGAGGTTGAGGCTGAGGTTGCTCGGACTTGTAGTATGTAGTAAACTTACTTTTATGTCCACCTCCATTATGAATCTGCCTCTACAGGAGTAGAATCAAGACTCAACTTGCAGGTTTGCACAATGCATAGTTGAGATTTGGGGAGGTGTGCTGTTTGCTCCTCTGTGTCCTGTAGTTATCCATAACACCCTTCTCTGCATAGGTTCATAAAGACACTTAAGTGCATCTTTGGAGGAACAAAGTTCCAGCATTAAGGGGGGTTGTGTCAAGACCCGTAACTACCTGGAGTCTCCCAAAAAAATAGCAATAACATTTGGCTCTTTAACAGAAGTTTATGAACCAAAATTACACATCTGCACATAGAAATAATGCACTTCACTGGATTTCTTTCTTTTCTTTACCCATTACAACTAAAACAACTGCAGTTATGTCTCTATATGTGACCGTGACAGAGCAGCGGAAGATGCTCCAAGTGGTTCATTTATATTTCAAAGGAAACATATTTGATTTAATTAACTTTTGTGTCTTTCCAAAGCAGTTTGTATCAACTGTTATGATGAATGTTTAATTAAAATTACATCTTAAAGTATAACAAAGTAGGTAGGTAAACTATCTTTACTCCACACCACGTAACTATGCATGAGATGTAATTGTGAATGTTGTCATCACAGAACAGGAAGGTTAATCAAAGGAGATTGCTATCTAGTCTATCCATCTATAGTGTTGATGTATTTAATTTCTATTTAGAATAAAGTCTTTGTTATCCACAAAGAAATCTAATAAGGCTGGACTCTTTCAGAGATAGAAATAGAGTTGGAGCTGCTGCACCGTTCCTTTTACCTCTGCATTTTGACCCATCAGCTTCAGTTGATGAAAATAAGGCCTTTTTCCAGCAAGTCTTCAATTACTGTCTTCTCTGTCCCCCAGGCTTCATACAAATCAATAGGTTGGAGGTTTGAAGGCCAGGGTAGTGATCAGCCAGTCATCTGTACCCCACTTAACTGCCGTAGTATGACTTGAGACCTAAAGCCAAGACAGAATCTGGCTAAATCCATCCAAATGAGCAATGGGAGTATCTATTCTTCTCTTTTGAGGTCAGTGGTTTGACCCGTCAGGTCATTGTGACGGAGACAGGTAATTTATCTTGTCTCTGCCTTCATTTGCTTTCTACTCTGTCCTTCAGGCAATATACAGATCAATCTAATGCATCATGGATGGGAGGAATAGGGCATATGTGCCTTGAGTGCTGCAGTTTGATGACACAATTGAGAGCAATCTCTTAAATTCACGCACATCATACCTTGGTGTCCAAGTCACAGTGGGCCTGACCTGGTATATGAGAAATACTTTTTCACCTCAGACGTTTGAGGAAATTCCAAGTATCCCCTCAAATACTGAAGAATCTTTAGTCCTGGTGGGAACACAACTGTCTGGCACGGAAACAGCACTGAACAAGACCACAAGGAGCTGCAAAGTGTGGTGAATTCAGCTGAATGTACAAGAGGTTGTTTTTTTACCCTACCTAAAATATATCCATACCAGATGCTACAAAAATATGGCTAGAATCATTGGGGATCCCTACTACCTGGATAATGGCCTTTTTCCCGTGCTATGATCAGGAAGAAGGTTTTGGATACACCAGAGCAGGACTGAGAGGGTTAGAAATACTAACTAATATTTTTCTTTTATGATTATATGTGACAATTGAATTGAATGCAGTCAAAGGTTCATAGAGGATGAACTGTAATACTTTGGCGATTTTTCGACTTAATCTAGGCCCATCATTGTATTCCAATTATGGGTATGTGGTTTTCATAGTATGACATGTTGCACTCTGTCCCTATGCTGCCGTTAGCATTAAGCTTAAGTCAGTGCTGTGCAGTACAGCCCCACAGATTCCCTAATGTGGCTGCAAACTCTCCTAGTTTCCTAATTGCCATTCTGATATTGTCAATTACTCACAGCAGCTGTATCTTCCACTTGCTGAAGAATCACAAACCACATGGTGGTAAACACCATACCTTATAATCTAATAAAATCCAGTATTAACTTTTGATTTAGCTAATCAAAGAGCCATACACAGCCTCATAATGAGAACCTGTTACAGCTTTACTATTACAAGGCTAATAATGGGAATAACTATCTTGGAATGATGTCTCAACGCTGCCAAGTCAGAATAAGTGTAGTTTGTTTTACCTCATTCTTTTAACAACATAATAAGCACAAAATACTGATTAGCATGAGTAGCAGTATCCACTCACCTATAGACACAGTTTTCCAGTGCCGAAGTATGAGAAATGGAGCTCCACCATCTTGCCCTACAAATAATTGCGGTGTCAAGTCATGCTGCCGAACTCATGCCACACCCTGCTAGCAGCAGCTTGGTTCTGCTCAGCCACACAAATTTACTTAAGTTACTATGGACATCGTTCTTGTGTTTCTAGAATGTCCTGACTGAAATGCATCCCTAGAAATACGATTGTAATCCCTTTTTTAAACAACCTGCAAATGTGGCGTGTATCCAGTGTATTATTCATTTATTTATTTATTTTTCTGGGTTGGCAGTCTGAACAAGGCCTATGATGACTGCTTTGCTCCATTAAAAGGGCTCCATCTAAGGAGGTCAGAGAAGGTTACAGTTTTAAGCGTTTACTTGTCAATTTGTGGCTTAATAGGTTTTAGAAGTGTATTTCCAAAATCCTTTAAGCCACAGAGGAAAAAACTCAGTGCACTGGGTCTGTGCTGAATTACTTTTACCTTTTTGTCCCTCAGGCTAAGCTGATGATGGACTAGTCCTCTCAACCCCAATCAGCTTCACCAACATGACCTGCCGGACCATAAAAACCAAGGTGGACTGACAAGAATTCTGTCAAATGAACATCTGAACTGCTCTCTCTATTCATTCAAATTATTTAGCGTGACCCTAAAATCCATTTGCTTTTGACACAGCATTTACTCAGAGTTACATCCAAACTGGCTTGATGTTAAGCAAAAAAGGTGTTTTGTGTTTCTTTTTCAGAAAAAAGCCCAATCGACTTGGGAGAAGCAGATTGAATTGAAGGAAAATCTATCCAGGCCTCGGTTATTATGGAGATTGAGTCATCAGTCTTTGTGTGTCTTTTCTGCCCCCCCTGTGTCCTGCAGATCAATCTACAGCTGAAGTGGTCAGTGGTCAGTATTGCTTTCAGCGGGAATGGGGATTGGTGAATGAGACCAAACATAATCTGTAATGGATTGAATCTGAAAACAAGCTAGAGGTCATGATGAGGGAGATGGGCTACTATTCATTCACTGACAGTCTTGTAAATGACTGTCCCTGTGCCCCGTCAGGCCTCTAGCTGACTGAGGGCAAACAGGCTGATCCCATCCCACCCATCTGCCTGTGAATGAGGATGCACAGAAGGGTTATAGACCAATGTATTAGCTTGAGAGGCGTGCACAGTCTGTTGCTAAAGTGACTCAAGCTGCATTTACCCTATTTAACTGAAGTGCTTAGGATTATTTTACTAGTTATTACCTAATTATTAATTAGTGGTGGGAAAGACTACCAAGCTGCCATTCACTACTGACAATACTGGCTCATTTGAGAAGAGACTTCCTATCACAGATCCTCTTCCTTCATTGTGCGTGATTGAACATAACATACTTTAATTTGTTCTTTACCATTTGTGTAGATAATTTAATGAGTAGCTCTTGGTTTGGTTTGCATGTTTCCCTGAAACTAAGCCTACACCGTGTGATCACTCAGTACTCAGGCTAATTGGTTCTCATTAATCATTTAATGAGAGGTTAGATTTGTGTTGGTTTTGTGATTGTGTGTTGTAACTGTAAGCCTTGGACCACTGAAATGTGTATTAGTTACATGACAGCTTTTTTTTTTTTCCAGGGTTTCTTTTGTTAAACTCTCTTTGTACTCTTTGGGCAAGTTGTGTGTTAATGTCTGTGGACACCTTCAATTACAAGAAGGACAACCACTCATAGTAGAAACATTCCTAAGACATTGACATAATGCACCTCTGCAGTGTTTATTGGTATGTTGAACAGCGTATTGACTGTTGTTCTGAATTATGCTTGGATTATGTTCAGAAAAAGTGGGTTGAATTATATTTGAGGACGTCTGCTTATTGACACCAGCATGTATTCTTTTTGAATAGAGAGAGTGATCAGTGAAACACAAGAGTGTTTTCCACTCTGGGTTGTCTGTAACACTAACTGATGCCATTTCTTTCACAAAACGGTGTATGAACAATGTCAATTCAATACCACTATGCATTTAGTCATTTAGTGTGTTTTATCTGAGCCATTGCCCTCAAAATGTTTGTGCATGCCACTGATAATCTTGCAGCTTAACTATTAAATCAGTTGTGAATCATTTGTGTAAAGAAACCTTAGCAACTAAGGAAAAATCCTGCATTTGCACTATTACATTATACACCAGTGTTAAAGCTATTTTGTACTGACTTCACAATTTTGGCCATTGTGGTGGTTGCTTGCTGCTAACTCATGGAGATGAATTTCACTGTCTGATTTGATTAATTGCCAGTGTGAGAGTATGTCTGATTATTTAAATGCTGCTTAAAAAGCTTTTCCATCCTGTTTTGGCCTTTTGAGCTGAGACTCATGATTACTCATTATCTCATGACAATCCTTTGGCTGAAATCAAAAGTTTCATTTATACATAAGAAAAGTAAGACAATCTGAAAAGTATCACGGATGAATAATGAATAGTTGTTTGAATTACTTAAAATACAGTTTAAAAGAAACTGTAGACATAAAGGATGCGTCAGAAAGAGGCTCATGACATGTTTCAGGAAAGACAATATTTATGTGACCTTCATACACTGATACAATCATTTTGGATGATCTCATGACTCATACAATAGCAAAGGCTTGATATTAATAAATATTTCACATGCTACTATACATGCAAAAATGCCGGTCCAGGCACAAAAACAAATAATATACACACAGATATGTATCAGTAATACGCATTCCCCTTCACACACACACACACACACACTGACAGGCAGTGAGAGCAGTAAAATGTGCGTTGCTCAGCGGTTGCTGCTGCCTTTGGCCTGCAGACATGGAGAAGGTTGAAATTCAATCAGTCACACTCTGGCAGAAACCTCAAGTGTGTGTGTGTGTGTGTGTGTGTGTGTGTGTGTGTTGTGTGTACGTGCATGTGTGTGTGTGTAAAATGTGTGATTCTACGCACAGCCCTGCATGAGTGTATACAATATTTGAGTGGCTGCTTACTTGCAAGTATTAGTACTTGTGTGTGTGTGTGTGTGTGTGTGTGTGTGTGTGTGTGTGTGTGTGTGTGTGTGTGTGTGTGTGTGTGGCACGTCTGGATTAGAGAGAGAGAAAGAGTGTGGTATGTGAGTGTGTGTGCAGTCATGCATGAGAGTGAGCCAGACGGAGTGTGTATTTTGAGAGAAAGCACATATTTATAGTTAGTGTATGTGATGCATGTGTCTGACTATACTGTCATAGATCAATAAACTGAGAGTGAAGAATTGCTCAGTGGGAGTTTTGAATGTAAACAACACAAAGTGTGTATTCTTTACATTATTGACAACAATTTTCAAATTCCCCATCCATTCTTAGGTGTATGCCCTATTCTTGCTGAGACCTGATACTAGAGATAATTGATCATGCTCTCATTAATCAAGTGGTTGTCAAAGATTTTTCCGCTCCTTTTCCTTTGATTATCAAGGTAAAGAACTCTCATTATATTTTCTTTAATAGAGACTTGACAAAGAAAGCAAACTGCACAAGAGAACTGCTACACACACTTCAGATTGTGATCAGAATGAATGAATGAATGATTAAAGCGACAGTTGACTCCTTCCTATTTTGAAGAAGCACACACACAATGTTCAAGTCACCAGCTCCAGCTACCTAACTTGCATATATAAATACAGTGACAATGTGTGCTGCGTCAAGATAGTGACAGGGTTTTGTTATTATCAGGTGTCAATCATCTCTGAACCCATCGACGAACACCTGACAATCATTTAGCCTCTGTGGGGAATGGCCAATTATTCTGGGCTTCCCAGTAGATATCCGGAAAGTGTTCCAATTAGCAAGTTCATATGCAAGAATGACGAGAAAGACACGCTTCTTCTAATCTCTATGTACAAATATTTGAATGAAGAGAACTTTTTAAAAAGCTAACAACAGTCTAAATGATTTTGGATTACATTATGGCCAATTTATTCCACCTTTTTTGGTCTCCACACAGACTGTTGCAACCAAAGACTGCCCAAACATGACAATAATGGAAACGCTTCCAATCCCTTGTCTACAGATTCTGCATTGATATCTGTTTAAAGAGATTAACCTGGTGTAAATGCAATGACAAACACGCACATGACATAATCTATGTTGGTCTTATGATGTCTGTGTTCTCTAAATGTTTATATTCCAGGTTGGATTTACTGATATAGTAAATTATGCTCTGTGCTAAGCGAGCTTCCACCCAGCAAATGTTGGGTTGAGTGTTGGGTGACAACTGCCAAATCCATTCACTGATTGAAAGCTCACCCCTAAACCTTGTTAAACCACTCTTTCCACAGTCAAGGAAGAACTTTAATGGCCAATGGATATTTGTTTGTAATTTAATTAGTCTCACCATGGATTTAAACCAGTGGCTGCCTGGAATGCAGCAAATTACAAGGAGACAGTAAAGTAATATGATTGTTAATCAATAAACTAAATGCTTTTAATTAGAGTAAATCAACTGCATACAACATAACGCATCTGTCATGAAATAACAGATTTTCGAAGATGAAACACAAGCAACGCGTCATTGTGACTGAGGCTGAACAGGCTTATTTGTGGGTTTTTGTATGGGTATTTCAAGTGTGTGTATGTGTGTGTGTATGTGAGAGTGACTGTGTGTATGGCTCTGATGCCAAGCTGCTGTTTTTTGTCAGTCTGAGCAGTCAAACAGCTTTTTATCCCCCTTTGCCTCTTCAAGTGAATTTTATCTGTGTGTTTTTGTGTGTGTCTGCAGGTTCCTCTTTGTGTACAGTGTAAGCTTCCATACGTGTGTTTGTGTGTGCGCGCATGCATGTGCGTGTACGTTTCCAGGGAGTTCTACCTCGGGCTGTCGGAGTGAGTTTCTGTCTTATTTCAAGGCAAAGGTTACCTCTCCCAGGAACAACCCACTGCCGAACTGGCCTTTACACACACACACACACACACACACACACACACAAAGGCAGGCATGTGTACAGTCACACACGCGCACACACACACACACACACACACACACAATAGACATCAATCTACACAAATACACATTTTCAGGTATGTCCATGCAGCTTTGCCTGATAGATAAAAGTTGGGGAAAAACATGACATTTGAAAAGTGGGAGATGGATGTATAAAATAACGCTCAGAAAACTAAAATCATCATGCAAAATTTGTGTTTGATTGTTTGCTTATCAACCATTTCTGATTTCCAATCTTTGGTTGGCTTTTTCTTCCTCTGTACATTTTTACCAGCAGTATATGCCTCCTTGTCCTCCTCCTCTTCGATCTCTTCTGTTTCTATATATATATTTTTTATTTTCTTTCTTTCCCAGATGCAGATAAAGCTGTTTTTTTTTTTTTTTTTTTTTGCCTTCTCTCCATCACCATGGCAACAAAATTAGCAAGGTAAGGTACTCAAAAATCAGTGGGACTTACAGCATATTGCTGTATGGCAATTGGGTTTATGTACCTGTGTGCATGCTGATATGCCATTTTTCTATGTGTGTACTTGCTGTTATCATTAGTATGTGCATCAGCTACCTCATGTCTCATTCTGTACATACTCATGTGCTGTGTTGTGTGTTTGCATTCTTCCTATAGCTTGGCCTTGGGAAGACAAATAGGTCCCTTGCCCTCTGCTTCAATGCTCAGTGCTCTTCAGGGCACGTTGGCTAATTGGCTGACACCATTAATGCTTCTAATTACCATTAGCCTTGTTCAGGTATATCCAGAAGTACATGCACACACATATGGCAGCATATGTGGACATGAATGTAGCACACATGCCTATAGGTGAGTAGGTACAGTCACCTCCCACACACTCCCAACACACATCCATACTGTACATGCAATCCCTACCTGCCAATAATGAGCTAAAGGATAATTGCTTGAAACAACTCAAGCATGTCACTTATTAAGCCCTGGTCATCAATATGTGTCTCTTAATATGTGTCTGTGTGAAAGGGAGAGCAAACCTCAGAAGAAGAGGAAGGGAGAAAGAGTGGTGAAGCAGTTGAATGGCAACATGATTAAATGGCCTCCACAAATGTAACAATGAGGGGAAATCCAAAGGAATGCTGGCGGCTCTTGCAGGGTGCAATGATGGCAACATTGAGCTAATTCTAATAGCTAATAATTGTGTAAAGAACAAAAACAGAGCACCAGAGAAATGTTCAAACTTTGTTTACTTTCTCACCTCCAAAGACCTGATGAATCAGAGTGAAATAGGTGTTGTCAGATCGTCTGTTTCTTAAAGTTCCAAAAAACTCTCTGAGACAACCCCTTTGATTCCTAAATTGAAAACAGGGTTCCAGACACTGTTAGATGATCAGAAAAAAACCTTTGACTGAAGCATACTACCTTTAGAGTTTGTTGTGTGAACTGGGGATTATAGTTTGCAAGATTCAAGGAAGCATGAAGACCTTGAAATCTAGGAGGTTTGCTTTAAGGAATCATTGATCAAATGTCCAAGTAATTCCCTGTTAAAGAGAATGGTAGCAGACCAAAAGTACAAACATGGACCAGAGGCTGAATCAAGTTTAAACAGTTTATTGAATTTACGAATGGAAGGTGCAGTGCAGGTGGAGGTCCAGTGACAGGTTTTCCAGAATAGTGCAGGGCTGGTGGTGGCAGATGTCCAATAGTGCAGGTGTGAAGACAGGACAGGGTTGGACAAGGCAGGTGAGTGGCAGAGAGGAATTTTGCTGGAGCATAGGAAAATCAGACTTAGCCAACGCTCAAACAAGAACAAATGACCACAGAGCTGACCATAACTTTGTTACCATGAGGGAGACTGAACAATTTAGTTGGGAGGTTGAACTGGTCTTTTATGCAGCTGAGGTTGATGGCAGAAGAGGCACAGGTGGTGAAGTGATTATGAGGAAAACCAGAGACCACACTTACCAACACACACACACACACACACACACACAATAGGAAAACACTGGGAAAAGGAGGAGGCAAACAGCCTCCACATAATTCCCATCTCTATCACATATTCCTCTAGTTACATCATACCCTTTTCCTTCCATTCCTGCTTACTCCAATCATCAATAGTGCAAGAATGGTTTTCTAGATATTTTATCGCTTATTCGTTGGCACTAAATTTTCTTTGGCACGTAACCAGCTTTCTTTTTCATGTGAAAAAAGTGATTTGAATTGAATTAAATTAAGGGAAAAGGCGAGTACAGAAGATATTATCAGTGTGAGAAAAGGAACAAAATGAGATAAGAAATTAAAAAGATTTCCTCAAGGGTTGTGATCCAATTGGAGACAAAGAAGGGCTTTCCTCATCTCTCTCAACAATTCTCTTTCCCCCCTGTAGCCCAATCCTTTTTTCACTTAGCGATTAGACTATTGTGTCCATCAGCATGGTGTGACACAGAGAGAGAGAGAGAAAATAAAGACTCCTTGGTCCTCAGTGATACTCTCTTTGTTCAACTGGGGACTATTTGGGGAAGAGATTATTCTGTTTTACAGCATTTGATCAATAAAAGCTTGTTTGACTCAAAATTGCCTCTAGTATGGTTATGGCGTGAATACTCTCAGGTTTGATTACTTCGTGAATTTCCATCCTGCAGAAATGCTTACTTGAGCAGAGACAGTAGCCATGCATTTTACACCAGAAATAAATAATTATGTTTTCTTTGCAGCTGCCATAGAAACAACCAGGCCGAGGAAGATTTTCTACACAATATGACAGACAACCTAGTGGGTGAAGGATTTGCACAAGTACATTAATCCAACTTTCAATACATTGAGAATTGTGTTTTTCATGGCCAGTGAAATTACATGTCGACATATTGAGTCTGGTATGTCATTTGTTTATCAATCTATCAATAGACCCAGAGCAACAATTCACTTATTAAGGGGCTGTGCTCAAATAGGTTGGACAAAGGTTTCGCAGTGACCTTGAGAAAAGCCAAAAATAACCTCCATCTAGGTGAACATGGACAAAGCATTATATACCAACCACTAAGCCAAGTAAAGTTTCATCGGTGAGGTGACATCAAATAACCCATTGCTTGGTCTGTTTGGTTGTTGGTCTGGGGGTATGATTCTCGCTCGTGGTGCAAGAGGTCCAAGCTTCTTCTTGGATGAGCCCAACAGCAAGAGTTGGCCAATAATGACTGGGGTGACCATGAAAGTGTCCATTTTGAGTTTTCTACTTGATACTATTCCCATCTACTGCACTACCAGACTGGTCTTGGATGGAAACGCCTCATCAACCCTCATCCTTAATGTTGGAGCACCCCAGGGCTGTGTTTTGAGTCCCCTGCTGTACTCCTTCCACACATATGACTGTGTAGCCATTTTACCATCACCATTGTCAAGTTTGCTGAAGACACAGCTGGTGGTGGACCTGATCACTGAAAACAATGAAACGGTCTATCTGAAGGAAGTAGAGGACCTGACCTGTTGGTGTCAAGACTACAACCTCCTCCTAAACACCAGCAAGACTGAAGGAGTGATATGCTGGACTGGTCTTGTTCAACAAATGAATGAATTTCCGCCTTAGATATTCAAAGATGGAATATTTTCAAAATTAACCCATCAAATGTTGTATTTTAACCATCAACGCTGCATCATTTTAGGAAAAACCTTGTGGCATCATCTGGTGATTCCAAAAACAGTATGTGCAAAAGGTTTGGAAGGTCATGTATTTGTGATTTTAAAACCCTCACTCCTATTCTGCAGCATTCTTCTTTGCATTTCATAATGCAAGAAGAATATTGACTCCATCACATTATTCATGAGCCTCCAAGCAAGGCACATAAAAACCTAGACAGAAAAGCCTATACAGTATGCAGAAATTTAAAGTGGCGATTCATTGTGTTTAGAGGGCAAATTCTCTTTTCTCCCCCCCCTCTCTGCTCTGTCTATACCACTCTCTCTTTCTCTCATTACTCCCATGCTTCCTATCTGCATTCGAATTGCATATCAGTATCTCACAGAAGCAGTGTGGTAGCTACCTATGAGGCCCACAGCATATTCAGATAGCCTGCGGGAAGTAATTTTAATGTGAGACTGGCATATATGTATTTGCAGGGAGAACAAATTATGAGACACAGTGAAGGAGTGACAGAGAAATACCGGGATTCATGGAGAAAATGAAGAGACAAAATGTGTGCTTTGATGAAGACAAAGAGAAACCAAAAAAAAGCACAGCACTGACTGGCCTCTGCCTCTGGGCCAGTGAGGTGCTAATATGGCACCCTGTTTTGCAGACATGCTCGTTGTAGACCAATCAGTTTTGAACACGATGAGACATGGAGATGAATTGTTCGTCCAATGAAAGGATGATGACTGAAAAGATAAAACAATCCAATTAACTACAGCGATGAAAACAAACTAATAGTTTCTGAGTACTTGAAAACATCCAGATTTGAAGGACTCAAAGTATAAACCCAGTTGGCAGTAGAAGTGATTGTAGCAGATGACAGTATGTGAGATGGTTGAGGCAGTTTATCTGCTTTCTTATGAGCAGAATATGGTTCATTGCCTTGTTTAGACATAAATCTATTGCAGACCAGCAATTGGGGTATGTGTTTCCAGTGCAGCCAAGCAAACTGACCTCCACACCACCGTACCCCACCTGCATAAGAAAGGGAACTATGTCACATTGTGGTTCATTGATTACAGTTCAACTTTTAACAGGACAGTTCATTCCAGGTTGGTCACAAAGCTCAAGGACCTGGTGCCAAACACGTCACTGTGTATTTGGATTCCTGACTTCCTGACATGAAGACTATAGGTGGTGAGGGTGGGTAAACACACCATATCCACCCTCATCCTTAACATCGGAGCACCCCAGGGCTATGTTATGAGCCCCCTGCTGTACTCTCTGTACACACACAACTGTATATACGAGTGTGTTCGGCTTGATCACTGAAAACAGTGGCCTATAGAAGGAAATAGAGGTCCTGACTGGCTGGTGTAAAGACAACAGCCTACTCCTGAATGTCAGCAAGACTAAGGAGATGATAGTGGACTTTGGAAAGGAGCAATAAGGAATTATGTCCCCTTAATATCAGCTGTAGACAACTTGAAGTATCTTAGTGTTCATACCGAGGACCTGACCTGGATGCTGCACACTGACTCACCTCAGACACTTTTAATTTATACTCCTGCGCTATCAAGAGCACCCTGAACAAGACCACAAGGCCTGCAAAGAGTGGTTTGGTCAGCTGTTCAACTATCATTACTTAGGTTTGTTAAGAATGTAAAGTAGGAGCTCATGAAAATACATTTTACTATTATTGTTCTTTTATGATTATACGTGACAAAGCTGGTCAATAACAGTGAGAACATGCTGCACACGGCAGAGGTGTCCGTCTTCATCTAACAGCTCCTCACTGTTCCATTACTTATCCAATATTTTAAAACGATCTGCTGAAAATAAATGCTGAAAATGACTGTTGATGAATGGACGCTGTTGCCGCTAACCTCAAAAATGAACAAACATTTTGGCTTCTTCATAATAAAAGCCAGTTGAAAGCTTGTAATGTGAAGCAGCAGCAGTAGGAAATGTTTGGTTTGCATTAGCTTGAAATAAATCCGGCTTTGACACAGTGTGAAGAGATTGAAAAGTAAACAGAGAGTCTGTGCATAGGTAGGTAATTTGAATCCGGCACAGAGGACAGAGAACTACTATACAGGGGAACAGTTACTGAATGTAAATACACTGAGTGGCTATTGCAGAAAAAATGCTGACCATCAATAGTATTTAAACAGGGTTTGATTTCACACTAATCTGAAGGATTAGAACTGCTGGCCTGCAACGGCAATGTATTATCAACATCCCAAGACATACTTCGACGATAATGTGTCTCCTGCATGTGTCCAAATGTGAGTAATTTGCAGTCTGATAGATACATCCTGGTGTCAGGTGAAAAAGAAACAGATTCACATATGAGAAGGATACATTTGTGCATTTCTGACAGGTTCATTTTTATTATTTATAATTAGTTAGGATCTAATAACTTCTTTAATAACATTGTCTGTTACAGTTACAGTGAAAATGGGTGCAATAAAACTGAACAACCAAAAAAACAATGTTCTTCTCCTTGTACAATGATTACTGATTTTATTACAGAGTATTGAAAAAAAAAGCAACTATTACTCTGGCATTACTCTTGACCCATTTAACTCTTGAAATTGAAATGGGGATGGAATGGGATGAAGTAGAATAATGAATGATTGAATGGAAGAATAATCTCATCTGTGACAGAGAAAACACTGTGAGGATTGTTATTGTCTGATTTAAAGACAAGCTATCTTCCTTTTGTACAGCTCAGTTCAAGCTACAGCCACAGGGGGAGACAAAAGGGGCAGGTGTAGAAGAAAGACTGAAGAAAAGAAAAAAAGAGAGAGAGGGAGAAAGATTGAGGATGACTTAAAGAAAAGGAACATAAAAGAAAAAGGGTGAGACAAATTGAGGTGAGTAGTGACTGTGTGAAAAATAATGAAAGAAAGGGGAATTACAGAAGAATAAAAAAAGTGAGTGATAAAGAGAGAAGAGGAAGAGACAGAGAATGGAGGAAAGTAAATCCACTTCATCTTGGATCTGACAACACTCTACACCCCAATACTATTTTAAGGTAATCACAGGGGAGGAGGAGGAGGAGGAGGAGGACGTGACGGATGGAAGCAGAAGTAGAGATGAGAGCGTGAGACAGAGTTTGCAGGCCTTTTTATTTTTCTCAGATATATATGTGCACATAGGTGAAACCAAGAGTTTAGTCAAGGCAAAGTTCAGACAAAAGGAGAAGAGGGTTAGAGTTAGGCAGATGAAAAGAGAACAGAGACATACAGGAAAGAAGAGAGATGTCATGGTTTTGAAATGTGGATAGAAGAATCCTGGTGTTAACCAAAAAACAGAAAGCTTCATTATATACTTTAAAACATTCTAAAAGTTAAGACTTACAAATTAATTAATTAATTACAAATTCACATCACAATGTAATTATTTCGGCATTCTTTCGACCCATTTATTGCAATCAAATCAAAATCTATTTTTGGGCTCCTACTGATGCAACATCAGTAAGTTGGTTCCCCAGTTCATAGTTACTCGCAAGGTTCATTACACATGAATAACTGTAAACAATCTTAAAGAGCATCATCACATCAAGGATGGGAGGAGGACACATGGTGCCTCCCAGGAATTGCTTTTGAAACAACTGTGCCCATTAGTGCTGTTCGGGCAATTGTTCCCAACTCATCTAACCTCAGCATCCAAATTTTACCCCAGACATTAATGCAGTGTTTCAGTAGTAGTTTAATAGTCAGTTACATCACCAACTGGGACAAAAAACCCAATGGAAGTGTAATTCGAGCTTTAAAATAACATTAAAACAACATTAAAAAGCATTAAACATACAGACATTATGTTGTGTGTTTTCAAGCAATAGAAGCTAGACTTTTTGTCTGTTGTTTCCTTGTCTTTTGCACAACCCCCCTAATAAACATGGTAAGGGGATGAGGTTGGGACTGTGACCCACCAGTTGGGAACCACTGCATTTCAGCAAAAAAACAATTCTCAACTGATATTTCACCTCGTCACACCAAGAAAGCATGTACTGAGCTCAGCGCAGCTCAGCACAGCAGAGGTTGCGGGGGAATGACTACACAGCATCACCCCATGGAAACCACATGAGACCTACAAGTGGATGCTGAGGTGGAAGTGAAGCTCATGGTATTCTTTATGAACAGTAGCAGCAGTAGCTGCAAGTAATTGAAGGAGTCATAGCAAACCTTTCAGGTGAGCCAAACAGCAGCAGGGATGCCACGGCAAGTGCAGTGAAGCACTGATGACTTATATAAACTGCCCACTCCCCAGGTTGGGGTGGATATATGTTTCTGTGAATAGAGCATATAATGTCTGAGTAGTAGCAGACAGTGTTGCAAGCCTGAAGCAGCTTGCAGGCTTTGCTTCATTGCATACAAAGAGTGTACGGTAAGAACCCCTGTCAGAGATAAATGATTGGTTACTGAAAAAATGCAAAGAGGATCTGCCTTGCTGTAAATCCCACCTTGTGTTACATATTCATAGGAAATTTGACAATTTACTATCAAATGAAATGAAGAAAGAACATGGAATACACAAAGTCTGGGTTTTGTAGTCTAAATATTGACACTGATGCTGAAATTGTGCTATACATTTAGTGAAAGTCACAAGCAGTAGAACACACCAGAGTGACACGCAGCGTGTTTACATGAAGCATTTACAAAAGCCAGCAAGTCATTACTGTTTTTAGAATATAATTATAACAGCATGTCTCGGAAAGTGTGACAAAAAAAAAAAAATACACATTACACATAAATGGACCACATTTAGGTCTATTTGCACTATCCATGAAGCAATCCGTGCCACAAAACATCAACTAAGTTTCCAGATTTGTAGATGAGCTGTATGCAAGTGCCACCATTTGTATCTGCTTTCCAAAATAAAAATCTTGGCCTGTGCATCTTTATACTGTAGGTTGGCACATACACATTTTCTGGTAGAATTTCACAAAATGATTATGTGCTCTGGCTCTCAAAGTCTTCCCAACATGGACAATTATCTTTCTGATTAACTGTTTGTTTCCGCTAATTTAACCACTTAGAACAACCTGATAAGCATGAAAGTGTAATTACACACTGATTCTGATTGATAAATGTGTTGTCCATTTGTTTGGGCATTGTACAGTCCTTTTGTACATTTCCAGACAGGCCTCTTCTCTGCAATATGCTCAACAGTGATCGATGCCCTCCATCCTGATGGGAGATAGACAGTGTGTGGGTTGTGAATGTCTGCATGTCTGAGGCTGAACTTTAAATTCAACTACTTTCAGTAGAAGTTGGAAAGAAAGCTCCAGTTCTGGGCTGCACATTCGCCATTTTAACTAACCGAGAACAAGCTCCAAGAACAAACACAGACTGCAAGATGAACAATCACAGATGGCAGAAAAGTTTGAAGCGATGAAATTGACGACGGGAGAACAACACAAACCCATTCCCCCTGTCAAATCGGACATGATTTGATTTCATGCTTCTGTGAAAGAACTCAAAAGGTCAACCATGTTTGCAACCAAGAAAAGGTATTTTCATAGAGGTTCTGAGATTATATGAAACCTTCTCCACTGCATAGGTTAAACAGAAAATAGGAGTTGTTTTACCAGAGGCTATGCATAATATGAAACTCTCTCCTTGTGCAATGTAATCATTTTTCCAGCAGCAAGTCTGCCACTCTGTCTCGTTATACATGAACTATATTGTGTAGAAATAACCTGTTTCTCATTAGCGTACTGGGAAATGCCACGGTTGGGCTTTGCTGATACATTTGCTCTCTCTTTAGTTGAAAGCCTTGGGCTACAAGCGCGATGGCAGCACAAGCTAAATTTGAAAAGATGTTGTGGATAAAGCAACAATGATGAACAGAATTGCTGTTCATGACTCTTGGACACGTGCACTTTAAAAGGTGTCTATAAAACATGTGAAAGTGCATGCCTTCTACACAAAAGACACAAAATTGCTTTGCTTTGGTACTAGTCGATTTGATGTTTATAGAGGTTAATCAACAAAAAATACCTTTTTCTCTGCTTCTGCCCTCCAAAGTTTAATGAAACCTGTGGTAGACCATTCTGTTGATGTGATTAGCCCAGTTCTCATCACCCAGCTGTTGCAACACTCCCGAGACTATCCAGAAACAGTATTAACTGGCCCTATCCAAAGCATCTACCCAATGCTGCTTCATTTGTTTTCCATTAAAGCAATATTTCTCTGCAGTTTAATACTGAAACGGTATGATAGTATTGATGTCCTACATCTTTAAAGTCAAACTGCAACTTGCCGCTGATAGGATAAGCCCAGTTTTCATTATTGTGAATTTCATTTCTTTCTTTTTTTTCCATTAGGGTGAATGCATTATTTAAACTTTTATTTTATTCTTAGAAGATCTGCTGAGCATGCACTCTCTCCCAGCATTGCCTCACACATTTATACAGTTGTATGAATGCCCTTCACAGCAACTGAGCAGCATCACAGGTACTTTGTTAGTGTTAGGATACGCTGAAATGCTACTGTTGTGAGTAGATTATTATTTTGTATTATTAAATATTAGTATTATATATTGTACTGTACACCTGCAGTAATTGTCTGTACTAGACTTCTGCACATGAAACCAAGACCTAAATTTGGCCTGTACCTCTAAGACCCAACATGACTGAACTGGCCTGGTTGTAGCAGTTGTAACGCTGAACACAAACACAGACACAGGACAGGCAGGTAAGGTGAAAACAGGTAATATATAAGGTTTTATTAAGTATACTGTCAGGAATGGAGATATGTGGCTGGATATGGAGATGTAGAAGAAATTCAGGTGGAGGCTTGGCAGAGGGAATGTCAGGCATGAGAGCTGGCTGATGGTCTGGCAGGCAGAATCCTGAGACAGAGAAACCAGGTGTACGTCTTAGACAGACGTACAGGTGGGCAAACTTACTCAATGCAAAAGTAAACTAGCTTCATACAAGTGAACTGCATAAACTAACCGTGAGTAGAACTATGATCCAGTGAGGACTGGCAGTTTGTCCAGAGCTTGTGTAGGCAGGAATGATTGTTTGATGGCAGACAGGTGTGCTCATTGCTGATGATGATGGCAGGTGTATAGAGAGTAGAGCCAGGAGGCAGCGGGAGTAAGGGAGACCACAAACAGACAAACACAGAGACAGACAGTGGAACACAGGAGACACAAGGGAAGAGGAAAACAATGTAAAAAATACTGGTATTGCCGAATGTGAGACCTGAACCTTAAGGCTATTTTTTTTTGGTTATTTCCTTTAAAAACACACACACACACACACACACACACACACACACACACACACACACACACACAATTAAGTGATATGACAACAGGAAAAGACGAGCCCATAGCACAAAATGCAGTTCACTATACACACTGCAATCAACTACTTGCGTCACATCTCTAAATAATACATTATCTACTTTACAGGTAACATCAACTTTTTCTCACTTTTCAGCTTTTTCCAAATACCAGCCAATGGGCATGGATGCAAAACTCAGATTGTCTTTCACAAATGAATATGGCAAGAGCCCAAACAGTTATAATCCAGAACAGATCGCCATGCTCTTTAACCATGAGAAGTTGTGAAGGAAGAGAATCTTTACCACCATAGGTTTTGGCGCTGTCATCCTATGTACGTAGATCTACGAAGTTTTTATCTGTTGTCACAACATGGTCATAATCTTTCCATAATGCAGTGTTGTAACCCTAACCCCAAATCACTGTTGATTTTAAGAAGCCCCAAAACTGAAAATATAAAATGAACACAGACAAGTCATTCAAGTCACCATGTCTCAAGTTACAATCCCAAGTTGAGTCTCAAATAATTTATTTTCTGTCAAGTCAGGTTGAGTCCACATCTCTACTGCAAGTAACTTTATATACAGTTTCAGTGATGATCTTACTGTTCACCTTTATTTTCTCCTCCAAAGGAGTATTATTGTCTGACTCTTTATGCTTATTCCCCAAAGGGACTTCTTTTTTTGCAATGTCACCATGTCCCCAAATCCCAGCAAGTAATACAGTCTGTGTAATGCTAATTTTACCAATGGGAATTGTAGCCAAGACTACAGATATGAGGTTGAAATAAACTCTGAAGAGATTCATCATTTTGAGGAGACAGACATTGCAATCGGAACACAAAAACAGGCAAAAAGCTTTCAAAAAGGCCTCCTATGTGATCGTTGCCCGAGGCTACAGTTGCCCCTATTGACATTTCACATGACCTTTTGAATGAGTGTCACTGGAAGAACATTGCCTGTGGTGATTTATAGTGTTGAATTTTATGACTTTACATTACAGATTCAGTTGCATCATGTACCATGGTCTGCGCTCAGGAAGGACATTGACAGAACTCACTTAAAGTGTCAATGTCAAAAGTGATAGAGCTGAAATCACAGCTAGTTCCCACAGCGCTGACAGATACATTTATGTTTTACAACTCACAAATCACATTGTCACATTGTGGAGTTTTCTACTCTTGTGGAATTAGCCCACTTGCCATCATACTGCAGTAAACTTATTGGAACTTGACAGCAGGAATACCCCACAGAGTATCTCCAGTGGAGTGTGAACAGTTTTACATTAATGCCAGTGTATTTTGACATTTCTAGAGGCATTGTAAATGGATATGACTGTTGTCTGGCTGAAGTCAAAGTGCTACTTGACACTCTTGAAAATCACCTGTGTAACTAATATTAACCAAACACTTGAGTAAAACAGTAGCAGTTATACTTACTGGACTTCCTTTTCTGAAAATATGAAAAACATCAACTTTTCAACTTCTGCAAACTAGAGTCAACGTGTCATTTGACTCCTCACAGTGCTGGGATTAACCCACTTTCCATCATGCAGGGAAGTCACAGGGATTTGACAGTTATACCCGCCAGGCTGTCGACTGGAATGTGAACTGGACTGACCTCTTTAAAAATATCTGCTTTTTAGGAACCAAAGAGAAAATGGCCATGAGTTGTATGTGTTTTGATATTTCCCAACGCTTCATCAAACAATGGGCACCCTTGGTTTAGTTTGATCCAATTGGACAAGCTGGGAAAAAGCTGTCTGCTTTTTACCACAATATTAAAAAGAAAGAGAAATAATTTGATGATGGCACCAGATGTTAAGTGGAAAGAAAAAAAAAATCATCATCCAGAAGCCATAACCATGTGTATAATCCATCTATTAGATAGTTCATAATAATATTTCAGCTGCTGGTGGTGCTAAATTGAATTTCTGGGGATCACCAAAGTCACATAATAAATTGTATGGCAATTCATTTTAGGAACCAACTGACAGACTTTGCCATATTCAGAGCCACGCTAATAGCGTGACTAAAGTCATGACCCTTGAACAAAAACATTGGATGGCTGGTTGGAGACCGGCATGGACGAGTCAGTACAGAGTGTGGACTAGTAGCTGGAGGAGTGTCAACTCACTTCCTGGGCACTGCCAGAGTGCCGTTGAGTAAGGCACTGAATCTAACTGCTCTTTATGCCAAACTGACACTGGAGGGGTACCCAGTGTCCTAGTTTGAAGTGCAGAGCCATCAGGACCAAGTTGCCATTTCTGACAAGTCGGTAGTGAGAACATGTTGGTAAAATAACAACAGAGTAAAAGAAAAACTATTTCCCCTGGAGGGATTAATAAAGTATGCCTTCCTTCTAACCTGCTGTTGGTGTATTTTAGTCACAAATAGCTGCAGGGTAAGAACAAGATGTCAAAATGTCAAGGTTCCATTTTTTTTTTTTGGGGGGGGGGGCTTTACTACAAATACTGATTAACCATTATTTGCATGATCGCAATATATCACTTGTCAGTAGCACTTAATTACCCAAGCCACACTCAGCAATTGAGTAAATAACTTCCATCTCAATGGTCCTGAGCGTATCTGTAACACATGCAACAAGGATCTCTGAAATAACACGAATCATCCTTGTTAAAGTTGTTCTAGCCATAGGACATCAGCGACAGTCACTGTCAGACTCAAAATAAAAGTGACTCTAACAAGAGTATGATCTGTCATTGACTGAATGAAGGAGTGTCACAGATTATATTCTGCTTTGTGTGATTTGTATTGACCTGCCACATTAACACAATTCTTTCTACAACAAAGTTTGTTGATTCCCTCGAGTGGAAACTCATTTGCCTTTCATTTTAGTTTGATTACACTGACTCTGATCCCGGAAAGTAGAGCTTGACAATGTGGCTAACTTAAAAGCTGAATTCAAACGCTACAACTTCTAAATTTGGAAAGAACATTCATCGCCGGCTGTGGACAGAAAAAGAAACAAACAAACAAAAAAAAGTCCCAATGCTCTAATCTGTTGCAGTTTTACTATCCAGAGAATTTATGTTTTAATACTTTTAACATCATAAAGCCCTGGTTGATGTGGGCCACTTGACACCTCACACAGCGTTGGGATTAGCCCACTTTTCTTCACTATGCAGTCAGGACCACAGGGAAGTGACATGAGCAATATTCCCCTGTTGCTTCCTACATGGGAACACCAAAATGAACAAGAATTCCGACTAAAGACAGCTCATCCCTCCCTCCTTCCACACACCCCACCATCCCAGCACTGATACCTCTCTCGTTAATTTACTCCCAGGTCCTCTGCAATAAAGCATTTTATGAAAGGATACCCCCTTTGTGAGACCTTTTGGAATCCGAGACACAAAACACTTTTTATTTCTTGTCTATCTGTCTCTTCCTTCGCTTCTCTAATCATTCTTTGCCACTCTCTTCCTTCCCCCCTTTCTCTTTCTTCAGATGCTTCTTTGGGAGCAATAGAGCAGCGCTTCTCAGTCTTGTGCAGGTTTCCTGGGGTTCCTTTGATATGGAAATTAAATGACTCCACTCAGTGTCAAAATGGCTGAGGCACAATCCCGGTGTTAGTGGTTCCAGCGATTTTCTGCCTTTTTTTTTTTTTTTTTTAGGGAAAAAAAATAAATTTAAAGCTCCTTTGCTTTGTCAAAACATTGTCAAGAGAGAGCGAGAGAGAAGACACAATCACAGTCAGGTGATTATAGCTCAGCGTTTTGCTGAGCATTATTGAATTTGTATGTCCACTCGCACAAAGGCAACTTCTTCAAATAAACGCCTCAGGGAGCGAATTTCGATTAATGCCAGTTGTGTCTCTAAGTTGCTTTGCTGTGGTTTCCCCAGAGTATATTCAGTTCACTCACCTGTAAAGTGACAGGCTTTAAAGAATAAAACAGAGATACTGCGCATCTGAACCAAACTGTTTGAAAGCTGACGGTAGCAGTGTGGAAACCTTAAGTGTTTGTTAGCATTTCAGAGCTACATCCCCCCTCGATGACAATGGCAGCAGGTAAACGAAAATAACACACTTATTAAACCTTCTCAACATAGGGACTTATGGTGAAGTCTGACATAACATATGGCATCAAATTGAGAACATCACAGCTGGATACCAATTGCCATTGTGGCAAATTTCAGCTGATGAAACAGATTTGACCTCTGGGCGTGACTTGTTGAGGTAATGAAATTCTGAAATAAAGCCAGGCCATCAGGGAACAGCCTTAATTTCCCTGTTCAGTTTAAGGTCTTAACTTCAACCTTCCCCGCTGTTCCATTTTATTACTGAACACATTATAACTCTGCGATATGATGACACAGATCAGTGGAGTCCTAGAATTACATGGCAGTCGGTGCGGGGAAAGTGACGTCTGAAGTAATGTTCTATTTTAGGGCAACACAAGAATTTATGAGCAAGGCTGAATTACTGCACTGGGCAAAGTGGGCGACCGCCCTGGGGCTTAACAAGTCAAGAGACCCAAAAAGCTGCAGGCTTAATTTGTATCAACTGGTTTGTGCTAATTTGATTGAAACTTATTTTCTTATCTTGATGCTCTGTCTTGAACAACTTCCCTGTGTCTCTTTCAGCTTTGTTGGATACATGTAAATGAATGTGTTCAATGAAATAATCACACATCGAATCTGAGGTCAGGTAATATTTGACAATAGAGAATCTGCACACGCTGCACAGAGAGCAGGGGAAATGTAAGGTTAAGCCTCATTTATACTTCTGCATTAAGGGGTTACGGTTACGTGCGTAGGCTCTGCTGCTATGTGTAACACAGTTTCTGCAGGGAATATGATTAAAGGATGATGCGGCCTCATCACGTACGATACATTTGTCTGATGCTGCGGTAGTGCCACAACGGGGTGAAATCCGACGCTGAACTATAAATCATAATCTCCCCAGTATGTGTCTACAGCGGGGCTCCTGTTAACCCCCTGCGTCAACAATAAATCTGGGTTTAATGGGGGCCCAGCAGATCAAGTAAATGTTATACTCTGCATTTATGTACATTTAAATCAATCCAGCAAATCGGAAAGTACATATTCATCGGTTATTGTGCTTCACATCATGATGATAGTATTAAAGACAACTTGGACTGCTGTGTAAATGTCTATATCATTCATGCACTAACACAACTTACAATCATATAATATGTTAGTGTCATGTCTGAATAAGCACCCAGGTCATTTTTATGTAAAGGTCACGACAGCAATCTTACGAGGTCGGACCTGTAGCGCTGCCAGGTCAACGTAAAGGCTGCAGCAGCACATGGTTAAAGAAACAGAGAGAAATGTGCTGCTTGTTTCACAGCATAACACCACTGCAATAAACCATTATCTCAATCTCAATCATCGTCTTATGAGACACTTCAGTTTTGTACCGGTCAATTCTGCAATTCTTTCTGCTTCCATTACATGTTTTCCTTCAGACTAGTGGAAAGAAAATGCCCAAAATGCACATTTAAATTTGGAGAAGGTTTATGGTGATATCTTTTAGTTGTATAGAATTTTACAATACATGTCTTTAAAGTCCGTGTAAAGTCAAAATAAATTTGTGTTCTGAGTTTGTCAGACTAAAGAAGAAAATGTCATTAACCACCCAGCCAAATTTGAATGATCAAAAATAACGACAAGTTTATGAAATTAGGTGTCAAAATCAGGTAAAAATGAACTCTTAGCTCCAGGACTGTGGGGGCGTGTCCACTGAATGTGCCGCAACCACGCCCACTTCTCAGAGCGGAGCACAATATGCAAATTTTATGTTAATGATCACCGCGTGATGTCACGTGATCTCGTTTTAGGACTGTAACAAGCACAATATGGATGCTACAGCTGGCAGTATTATTGGTATTGTTTCAGCCCTATATGTTTGAGCCACCAGAACCACAATCTGACGCGGAAGGCTTCTATACCGTTGTGCTAGGGGGCGGAGCTATGCTAATTCTATGTTGACGATCACCACGTGACGTCACGCGGCCTCGTTTTAGGACCGCCCACAAAATCCTGGACTGAAAACTGGTGAAAAACTGTTTGAACCTCTAACTCCACATTTCAGTAATACATCGTTCAAAGTCTTTTCACATGTTTTCAGCAACTATTTTCCAACATATTTATTGTGTTTTGAAAGAAAACATGGAATTGCCTTTACACGGACTTTAAAGGTGAGATTTTTCATACTCTGAGGCAAAAATGTCCACTTCAGTAGCGTTTATGCACACCGAACCTTCCAGTTTTATCAATATTCTGAATGTTTTTACAGTCGGCTTTGTTCATATTTCATTCATAGCCTAATTTATGTAACATTTTATTCCTAAAAGCATGGTGAAAATGGATTTTATTGTCACTGTTGACATTATTTAAAAAAAAAAAGAGAGATATCCAAAATTCCCTTTGACTAATAGCTATGTTAACAAAAAAATCAGTCTGGCTTCATTTAATATTCAGATTTCTGTTCTGCAAATGTATGCAAATTACTGTATCACAATGAATCATTTGCATCTTTAAATATTCAATTTCTGAAAAATTGTAATCAAAAAAAATATATATCTTAATGTGAGTAATCAACCGGGGAAGTTTCATGGTGGTAGAGTCTCCTCTTAAGTACACAATCTTGGTATTAATTATAATTAAGAAGATTCTTCTCATATCAGATTAAAAAAAATTATATATATATATAATAGTAATAGATGTATATATAAAAAAATCCCTCTTATAACCACATAATCATACCAGGACTCTCTCCACTATCTTCAATGTTTGCTCTGGCACCATAGATGACATACATGAATACAACAAAACATGTAACATACAGCATGTGATGAAATGACCAACTTCTAGTCTTGTCAGGAAAATGCATGAATGGAATCACTGTACAGACCAAAAGTTTTAAAAATCCATAAGTGATACAGCCTTAGAGAAAGCGTAAAACACTTATTCCTCAATATCAATATCAATAACTCCTCTGCCCTGTCTCTTTCTCATGCTAGATGCCAAACATCATGTGAGCATGAAGCTCTTTACATACAGTAAATAAGCTGTCATGTCTGATTTCAAGTCGTGATTTCTCATTTATCAATTAGATATCATGTTGTGTATTCCATGTCTGATCAATGAAATTGGATGCGTCTCAACTCTGCTGCCTTACGTTTGATTGATGCTCGATTTGAGCATTTTTTTTAGGAGAACATGGAATTAGATTATTTCATTATCCCAACTATTTATAGTCCCCAGTGACCTCCGCTAATAAAGTAGGGCAGACTGTATGGAAAAGTTCTTAAATCGTGTGCTGCTTTTGACACAGTAATATCTGTGGTGAAGGTGGATGATCAGGTTGGTGCTTCTCTTTTTATTTTTGTTTTTGTTTTATTTTTTGATTTTAGTGAGATAGTCTAACTGAAACTATGAATCTGTTTCCTCGGCCTCCACACTTTACAAGCTGCTATTTCTACAAACCTCTATTGTGTTTTTTTCTGTTCATCTCTCTAAGAAGAAACAAAACAATCATGTTAGAAACGTATTTGCATGGAAAAGATAAACAAACCAATTTTAGGTTACCTTGTAAAACAAGTGCACAAGAGCCGAACAGCCCAACTAATAATCTTCATGATTTATAATACTCTCACTCTCACTATGTGTTTTTCCCTGTTTGTGCACGTTAAGGTGGACGTGGGTGTTTGTGAAGGTGGAAGGTGTTTGTGTGGGCGTGGAGCTGCACTACGCTGTGAATCGGGCCGGCAGTTTTCTGGATGAACAAAAGGACACGTCTGTGGAGGAACCACGGCTCCACGTTGGCTCCAGCCTCCGCAGTGTGTACAGGCTGCTGGATCCAACTTGTGGAATTCTTTTACGGGCCGCTTAATATTTGGCGTGAAACGTCACATGACACGCTATGCCAGCCTTATGAAAGGGAAGATTATTCCCTTTTCCCTGGCTAATCACTGACGTGCACATGTCCTCTGAAACGTCTTCATTTTGACTGAACTGTCAACTCTTAATAATGAGTCATTTTGGAGGAATGACGTGAGTGTGTCATATCAGGATTTTCTTTTTTTTATCTGTCATTGTGTGTATATATTTTTAGTTTGTCTGCAGTATTTTGATTTATTTCAACAAAACACTCGTCAGCAGGGTCAAGTCAGAATTTAAATGAATGATTATCAAACTATTAATATTGTAATAGAGCAATATTTGCAGATTGTCAATCAGTGTCAATTGTGCAAATGGCAATGTTGTGACAATATTGTATTTTATTTTCATCATTGCAGTTGCCCATTAAGTATTTTAATATATTACCAATAAATCCATTCACTGATGAGCATGTATCGCATCAATGTCACAAAAGTCGTCTCGTTTTTTTAATTAAGTATTAATTGAAACTGTAATATTAATCCATTCAAATGCTTGATATTCCAGGAGGTTGCGGGCAACATCATGGAAATATAAGACTCGCACTGCAGCAGGTAGACTCATCGTTTCAGACAGCGTCTTAGCAGTTGCCAAATTATGTGATTATATGAGGTGGTTCGGTTTTCTATTCTGCTGGAAAAATCATGTCACCAAAAAGAACTCAGATTGCTCACTGAGTTGCTTCACAAATAGAAAACGTGGCATGTAATATCTCAGGATATATTTAAAAATATATGTTTTTCTACGATCCTTCAAGTGTGTAAAAACAGTAGCCAATTAGGTCGGTAATTATCGTTGGCGGTGCACGGGAAGAGAAATCACAGACACACGTGTGCTCTGGATTATAAACACACTGAAACAGATTTGAAACATTTACATTACATTCATTTTGCTTATGCTTTTATCCAAAGTGACGTAGAGTCACACTTTAATGGAATTATTCACAATATTTAGGGCATTTTCCTCACACGTTGATACACAACCTCTTTCTGTCACAATGTTATGAACATTTTTGCATACATGCAGTATAACTCGACACATCGTGGTTCTTTATACAACACATTACAGTAATGTGTTTGGGTCACACGTCCTCAAAGACATAAATGTGGCAGCTTTCTTTAATTCTGGTTTTCACTTTTCATTTGCATTCAGCCTGAAGTGCTTAACGGTTTAAAAAAAAGAAAATTGTCAGAGAGTGACCTTTCTGTCAAAAAAGACAATCACGTGGTGACAAGGTGGCAGAATTTGAGGAGCAGTTTGCATTAGCATGTGTGTGTGTGTGTGTGTTTCACTGTTGGGGTGACAGAATGGGGGCAGATGGCAGATTGCTGGGGTTCCTGATGGCACACAGACAAACATAGAGAGTCTGTACACACAGATCAACACATCTGACATTCAGCTCCTCCTCACACACATACAAATATACACAGTCACACACATACAGTACATAGTTGAGTGTATAATTCATCACATGAAATGTGACATACACATAAAGATGAATAGAGAGAATGAATGACGAGTGAAGACAACAACCATTTTTGTTGGACTTCTATATTAGTATGTTGATGGTGACCTAATGCTGCTCAGCATGTCGCTGTCATCTGTGTCCCTGGGTGACAGAGCGGTTGAGTGATTCACCCAAAAGACTTCCTGTTGTGGGAAAACAACACTTACATGAATGCAACAAGTGTGTCATCTTTAGAAACATAGTCATTAACTAGGTAGACGTATGAGGCGGGATAAAGGATACAACAGAAAAATAACTTGCATGTCATCATAAAATACACGTCTTGGAGTCTTGGAACGCATACGACATTACAGATTGGTGATGTAAGGTTGTGTCATTTTTCTTTAAATTGGACTATTTTTATGCAAAATAAAATGTTTGCGTGGCCTCTGTGGCAGTATCTGGACACTGTAAAGTAAAATAAATAATTCAGGGCCTTAAAGTACCAATTTTAAAAGGTGTATTAACCTATATCATTTCCTTCATGTCATGGAGCACATCCGATTTTTAATTACAGACCTATATTTTCCTCATATATCACTCACGTGTAACACCTGCCTGCCATTACACAAGCCACCTCTTCCATCTCCAACTCTTCTTCAGTAGTCAAACCTTCCTCTCTTGTTTCTAATTTCCTTTTCATCATTCTTCCGTCTCTCCTTCTCTTACCATAGCATCCTTACTCTGCCCTCTTCCTCTAATTCATCTTCCCTTCATCTCCACCCTCCCTCCTTCAGTCTCTCTCATCTCTCTCTCATCACACCCTCCATGTCTCTGAGACACTTACCAGTCCTCTTGTACCATAAAGCCTTTGAAATATAGATCAGGCTTCATTACCTGCCTACCTCTTTCTCTCGCTCACCTCTTTTTATTCCTCCCTTTCTTCCTCTCAATCATTTCCTTTCATCCATCTCTTGCTCTTTATCTGCCTATCAATTCATCACTTGTTCTTTATCTACCTAAATCAATCCATCAACCTTGTCTGTCCGCCTCTCCGTAATTTTTTGTCGTCCTACCAAAGGCCACATAAAGCTGGAGTTCCCTCTCCGCCGCCACCACTTCATCCGCCTGTCTCTCCATCGCTCTCGCTCATTATCTCCTCGGTAACAGTCCCCATGGTGATAGTGTGGTTGCGAATCCAGGGCATCCTTGAGAAGAGGTGATACCTTTTCAGAGGAGGAGAGAGGGAGACCGAGATACAGTAGGAAGGAGCGAGGAAATGGGATGAGCGAGGACAGGAGAGGAGACAGAAAGTGAGACAATAGAAGCTGAGAATACTTTTTCGGAGCAGGTGAAACAGAAAGGAAAGGACAGAGGAGGACATTCTGATGGTAGGAGAGGGAGGGAGGAGAGAGGACGGACGAGAGTGAAAGCAAAGGACAGAGATGATGACTTGAAAAGAAAGGCAAAAATGCTCAAATATCAATGAGAATGTAGATTGAGCTAAAACTTTTTGATACTTTAGTAACAAATATGTAACATCCTCATCAAGTCAAAATACGCAAAATAAACTGCAAGAAGGTAAAAGATGCTGAACGGTTCTGTTGAGCTGCAAAGTTGAAATTTCTGTCATACATGCATTTTGAGCAACTACTCAGATCACACATCACTTGATTAAATTTAAAGGTCCAGTTTGTAGTTTTTAGTGGCATCCAATGCTGAGGTTGCAGATTGCAACCAACTGAATATTCCTAGCCTCATGTTCCCCTTCCCCTTCCCAAGCATGGGGGAAACCTATGGTGGCAGTGAAAAATGTGATATGGACTCCTACTACTACTACTACTATAGAAACATGGTGGACAAAAACATAAAAGTTCTTATTTTCACGTGATTATACACAAATGAAATGAAACATTTTGAATATTATATTCCATTTCTGCCCCATTGTATAAAAAGAGCCTCTAAATCTGACATACTGGACCTTTTATTGCAAAGAATTCAGATTAATGCAGGTTTAACAAGTTGAAAAACATTTATGAAGATGTTGCATTTCATCCCACAAAATCCGCACATTACATCACGTTTTCAACCCAGATTAAAGTTAACTTTTATTGCTCTGTCAGCGACAGTAAGAAAAGCTATTACTGTAACATTTATTACTTTTTCATTTTCTTTCAGGAGAGGAAGATGACTTCTGTCGGCAGTCTGCGAGCAGAAGGAGATGAGAGGAGTCAGAGTAAAGCGGTACGGATTTTGAAGGAAGAAGGGGAGACAACGACGCGAAGGAAGAGACGAGGAGAGGAAGGAACTAGGGAAAAAAGAAAAGAGCTATTCAAGACATGAGGAGGTGGGAGGACACACACACACACACACACACACACACAAACACCATCTGAGCCCTACTGTACTAAGCTCCTGTTCTCCCAAGAGTTAGGGAGACAGAGGGTGTGTGTGTGTGAGTGTTGGCCCAAATCCCAGATATAGTGGGAGGGATTTGTGTATTTCTCTTCCACTTAATGTCAAAATGCCATCTCTGTCTTTGTTTGGAAGCATGATCTGTATATGTGTGTGTGTGTGTGTGTGTGTGAGAGAGAGAGAGAGCTCCTGGCTGTGATTCTTCTTTTGGTATGAATGTATCCATGTGGATTGGTGTGTGTATGTGTATGTGTTAGAGGTTGCTTGATACTTCTTAATAAGAATTAGAGTAGCAGTCAGCTTTATTGGCTGTGTGTGTACACATAAAATGAATTTATCAGCAGAACCATCAGCAGTCAATCAAACTGTGATCATTTAAAGTCAAAATTTGAAACGTGAAGTCTAACTGGATGTTTCATATTTCTAACTTCACCAAGAAGACCTGCATGCACCTGCTAGAGGGGTACCTAGAATGATCCTAGAACCACAGACCAAGCTGTTTTTTTTGCATTTTGGAAGAGCTAGGAATGAGAATGTGTTGGCCCATCTTGAAATAGAAGCAACATTTGCAGAGTTTGCATGGAAGAAGAAGGAATGTGTGAGAAAACAAGATGTCGTCATAGAAAACAGTCTTAGTATCAATGATGCATGATGTGAGGAACATTTGGCAGTGCCACGGAGCTTGAATACTTTAGAAGTGTGAAGAGTACACAGAAACATTTGTGCATCTCATTCATGCTCGCTCGTGCTGTTCTTAAATTAGCTTGACACTTCTTTTCTGCGTCCTCTCCTTAATCTCCTATTTTAATCACACACCCTTTCTTGTGGACATTGGGGAAACATAGAAATGAATACCGAGGACAAAAAAGAATGAAGACGAGACATCTGGTAAATCATTTAGCAGACAAGAACAGGTGGCCCTCTCACTCCCCCCACGTCATCCATACTTTTACAGGGTAAAATATTTATTGGGCTGCCACAAAACCAGGCACTCATAATTTCGTTTCCGTGCATGGTAGCACTCCGGCTCATTACAAGTAAATATTATGCGCCATATGCTTTCATTTTCACTGACTAATGTCCTACAAACGAATGTGCTATCACCAAGGGAGGACAGTAGATGAGAGGGGAGTGTTGGCTTTGTCAAGACAAAGAAAGAGAGAACAGAAGGAGGGAGAAAGAAGAGAAGCAACTGTTGGTAACCTGCCATCATGCCAGGTTGTAGATTTGGTTGGTGATTGGAGTCCAAATCGATCTGATTCCAAACATTGTCTCTCAAAGATTATCAGTTCCTTCTTGACCTTTGAATCTGCAGTTCAAACTCCACGTAAGGGTAGCGTACTGGCTTGTTCTGGAACTTTTAGACAACGCCATGTGGTCTTGATCGGTAGATGAAGTTTGCTCAGTTGTCATGGAACTGTAGATGTTCAAACTTTCCATTATTCTGAGCATTTTTAAGACTTCTCTTTCATGTTGACTTAAAAAGTAGCAACATGGCAACTAAGCAACTACATCTGCTTATGACAGCCATCTGTGATCTGGTTAGGAGCTTCAAAAATAGCAAGTAAGTTTACCTTGAGTGTCAACATTTACACTTTCTTGATAAACATCAGCTTTCTCCTCCAAATGTAAGTAGTAGTAAGTAAAAAGTGGTTTCTGAAATTTCAACAGATAAAATCACAAAGTAGATACACCAAGCATCTGATTCCTGATCAGTTCAATTACTGAATGACCCATTCGGGTAAGAGAGTGTTAATGTTCTGTATATGGGTGAGGGAGCAACTTCATAAAGAACCAGAGACGTCTCACAACCCAATTAATTGTCAGCCAGCTTGCTAAACTGTCAGTGTTGTAACTAAACTGTTGAAGCACAGACATTCCTCTTTTGGTGTTTCTGGCAGTTACCAAACAGCTGCAGTTGCATCGGAGAGGCCACTACTGAAGAAGTCTTGGAGAAGACAGATCTGAAGAAGACAGATGCAATGGGATCTGTGATCTGACCAAGAGACATATCTACAGAGGTGCAGACAAAAATCTTATCCTGATTAAATATGAAACATTTTAAATGATAAGTGTAAATCAAATGTAATCTGTGAAGATCAATCTGCAAGTCAAAGTCCACTTACTAGTTTGTTTAAAGTTTTCAACCTGACTCTTATGACCAGCAAATGGAACAATGACCACTAACCAGGAGTCAGTGGACTGCTGGTGAAACCGTCCTGGAACCTGAGACAGCTGCTAGAATTTGTGATCACATGTTTGGGATGTCGGTTAGGACACCAGAGTCACTTTCATTTATGGGTCAAGACTGTGACATGAAGCTGAAAGGTCATACAAACCTAGTAAATTGGACCTTAAATCTGCTTTGTGGGAAGAGAAAAGACTGAGAGAGGGAGAATGGAAATCACAGCGGAGCAGTAAAAGCTGTGTGAAAGCAGCAGAGCAGAAATCAAATGTGTCTACTGGTTTGATTCTAAAGGGCATTTGGACTTGAGGTGCTCGACTGAAGTGAATATGTGAACTAATTGACTCACTTTACATTCGAAGCAAGTACTGTATATCCTAATTAATTTAGTGATACTGCTCTGCTGAGCCTCTTAGCCAGTGGACAATGGGCGATTAATGGCTCCCACTGTAAAGGTGCCAAAAGGAACTACTACTGCGTGTCAATGTGGAGAAATTACTTCTCCCTCACTGGTATGTCATCTGGGAAAAATGGACACTCCGATTGTCACACTCCCTAAATACATATCTACAAGGCTGGATGAGCTTCAGAACAAAAGATGACAATTACATTTATTGCTCTGAGATTTCCACTCTTATGACAGCAATTGAATTATTTCCAGACTATCTGCAATGGAGCATTGAAGACCAATCTTAAATGCCTTTTAAGAGGCAATGTGGAAAATGTGGAGAAAAAAAGAAAAAAAAAAGAGATGAGCCAAAATGATACTTTGAGGAAAAAAGACCATCAAGTGGACAGATTGGTTTATAACTCATATCGAAGTCAGTTGTTTGTTCAGTCCAAGTTTTTACAGCTTTAACAAGCTCAAGCTCGCCAATGTATTCATCCGTCCAGCTGTTTTGTTCGAAAGATGAGATGAAAGATCAGTTTGTTCAGTAAAATAGCATCATTTATCAAGCTGGTGCTTTCTGATATACTTGCAGCAACTGACTGTTCCAAATGATGCAAAAAAAACTGCTACTCAGGCAGATGCTGTTGTAATAACCACTCACATCAGCCAATGCATCAGCTGCTTTATAGAATGACAACTGTTTAGTGTGCTTTGTAAATTCTTCTTGCACTTTCTGAATTGTATGTGCTTATGTAATGCACTGTACATTTCCAGCCGTTAATTGATACAGCTGTCACAAGGGTTGGTTGGAATCACTTAAAACTTTAATTTAGTTTAGTTAATTTATCAGGCACCACTGTCAGTGATGTATTGAGTAATACTGGCCAGCTTAAAAACCCTTTCCATTCCCCAAATGTGTCCTTTTACAGCAACTTAGCTGTGTGGGTTGGAAGCCAAATGGAGGATTTTCCACAGTAGTAAAGCCAGTTATGCAGAAACTTGCAGGAACTGCAGAAACTTAATTTCAGTCAGATATGTGTATCAAGGAATTGACCATTTACAGCAAATGATGATACAAATTTGGAGAAAAAAGGGGTTCTTTGCACCACCAAGACAGTCTGACAAACCATTTGGGATTCCATAATTTGAATAACTTTGCTTGAATAAAAACTAAAAGCTTTTCAGTTTACAACTTTCTCTTAAATATGTATTCTTGATGTTTCCTAAAGCTTAGGAGCTCCAAGATTTCTGAGCATTTATACCTCTCATTAGTGAACCGCAGTTGCCATATATATGATTATCCACAAACAGAGTGGACCGCACAACTATTAAGCTTTCTTTTTTTTAAGTTATCTGAGTTATGATACAGATTTATGTTTATAGAGATTGACCAAAATGTGTCTTCATCGTCAAGTCATTCTCCCAAGTTGCTAAATTGTTGTCAGATAATAGCCAATGGATTCCAAGATTGTGTAGTAAGATGTGCTACATTATAAACATCATGTTGTACTAGTGCATGATGAAATGACTGGATCAGCAACTGCCAAATGTTGTAATTGTATAATGGCACATCAGTCCCAGGAAGGATCTTTCAGCAGAAGTCATTTTACTTTTTTAATATTTTATTTTCTGTAAATTTGCCGTCTGGTTTTGGTTGACTGCATTATAATGTATTACTAGTGCATGTTCATTATGTGCATACTATGTATAAATAGCACAAACAAAATTTACATTGGAGTTTGGTTACTTACCCAATACTGCAGGTTTAAAGGAGTTCTACCGTGGCAAAGAATTAGGGTACTGAATTATAAAACTATTCAATCTACTGGACGTTTTTCCATCTCACTCACTTCACTGCTGGCTTTGTAGCCTGCCTGAGGCTATGTGAACGGAGACATAGTGATCCGTGTCATATTATCAGTTTTCTCATAATTGCATGGCAATGTATGGCTGAATTGTAAAGAGAATTCTGTATTTGGAGTTGGCTTATCATCAGTGGAAGACATCAATAAGTCATCCTTCATTGGCTAAGACTCTCATCTGACTCATAGTTATATATATTAATTATGGTAATCTGTGTCTATGTGGAATATTTCTTCTGTGAGATGCATGCCAATGCTCTGTGGTCTAAAGGAGGAAATCCACCTTAAAACAGAAGGCATCCCATTTCACTGATCATAGTTAATTAATATTCATGAACATATGCAACCCTTACCCAAAGCTAGAAAATCCACAGAAATTAGTCTTTAATAACCAATTTCCATTACTTTATGAACATGCTCTACCATTAAAGATATAAAAAATGATGTTCCATCTGGCTCCTCTACAGTGGAAGATGAAATTATATTCCATTTCATCCATGTAGAGTTTCTCACTGAGTCATCCACTGAATACCACTCGGTGGGTCTGTGTTATGTAGGAGGTATGAAGTGATCAATGGCTGAAAATAATGGATTTTGTGTTTACAAGGAGTAGAGGAAACATACAACTTTAACTTTAACTTTAGAGTAACTGAAAAAACAAGTAGCAGTTTTTTTATGGATCAAACAAACCCCTTTCTTTGGAAGTAAATATTCATATCTAATGCAGTCTGCACTCCTCATCAGTCAATAGTTATGATAAAAAAAGAGCGCTTCACTGACACACAAAGGTCAGAGTACTTGTCAAAAGGAGTACTACTGAGCCTGTGAAAATGATTGTATAATATCTACTTAGGCTCAGGAGGAGCTTAGTCAAGTTTGAGTTATAACCCTGATGATGTTATGGGTTACTTCTGCTGCTAGTCTTACAATACAAGACAATCAGAGATCTCTGCATGTACCAGTCTTCTAATGATTTCTTGCAAGCCCTTTGAAGGACAAGTCTTACCTGACACAATGCTCTCCCCACGTTCTCCTCCCTAGTGTCCTAAAGACAATGTTCTGCAATGCATGTTCTTTTTGAATTTGTTTCAATGGCTCAAAAAGATTAGAGAGAGGTTACCGAGATCCAATGCCTGGAGCTAAAACTGTCAAAGTCCGGTGCTTGCAGTTGGGTGACTCCTCCAGCATAGTCGAGATGATATTCAGAGCCACTGCCTTGTGGGCAAACCACCTAAAAGACAATAGACAGTGATTGGCATCAGCTGTGATATTCATGCTTTTAATCACTGGCTCCTTCTCAAGCTGTTTGGGTTTCAGCTGACTCCAATCATATCCATGGAGGTGTACAGTGTGGCCATCATAGCCCTACTACATCAGTGCCACCTGCTGTCGCCACTCCTTCCACCACCCCAACCTCTTCCTGTAATAAAGTGCTTTATTTGTGGTATTGTTGATATAGCTATACAGTTTTAGAATAGGGAGATCAGTTCTCTCAGCAGAATCTTTGTTGCTGCTCTGATTCTGTGAGAGCTCCCTGAAAGGACCAAATCAATTGGTATAACCATTGACTATAAAGGGTCAATTCCTTGATGTAAGTGTTTCTGACTAAATTTAAAATCCATCTGCCTGCAAACTAAACCATTCAGTGTTGAACAACTTAGCCGAATACACTGCTGGCCTTTCACAAAAGGAAGTCTGAACTGCAGTTGGTTGACTGAGCATGAACATACCACCTGCCGCACACCTTGCACTTGTAAGGGGAACATTTAACAGCAGTTAGATCAAACTGCAAAAGGTGTCCAATGTCCAGCCAGCTGTGTTGAGTTCATGCTGAGGTTATACACTTTGCCAGAAGCCAATGTTCCCCAAATATAATAGTTTTTTTTTTTTTTGGGCAGTTGTCTTGTGCTGTGTTTGATGTTGTTGTTTCGTTGATGTTAAGTAATGTGACTGGGCTCCTGGAAAAGGGATTCCAGAGTATAGACAGCAGCTTCAAAGATGAAAATCTGCACTACTTGTTATTCTTAAACTTTGTTTTTGAGTGTGACTGACATGTTATTTGCAAAAAATTAATTAAATAAAGAACTCATCCTATTTTATTTTTTTTCAGGAAGCTGCAAACCTAACCTGTCCTTGGTTGGTCACCATTATTGAGCTGCTGCCCCTTAATCAGGCAAGGGGTTAAGTGCCGGAGCAGGAGAAATATAGTCCTGTGCTGCACTGTATTTGATTTACTGGGGGTGCACTTGATTTATCCTGCCCTCAAGTTTTAAATTTCCCTCAAGTGGGAGTAGTACTTACATGAAAAGATAAATCAGATTTGAAACAGATTGAGGTAGGTTGCAAAGAATCCCAAGAGCAGATAGAAAGTATACTGACTATTAACAATGGATACAATTAAGTCTGTTTCTACAAACAATAACAATTGGTTAGTTGAGATAAACTGACTTATGGCCAAGCAATATGTGTCATTTGAAGAGTTGTTTAATGTGACAGTATTCTTGCTGTGTGTCTCTTTAGTTTTTAAACTCTGAAGTCTATTTAAGGTGAACATTTTGATTTTAAGCAGTGAGTAAATAACTCTTCTTCTATACTGACTGCTGTTTGATTTTCTGGAACTACAGTCTACATTTATCATGGTCAACCCTTAAAACATTTCCCAAAAGTAAAGACCATGTTTGAAAGATAAAACTGCCCTGGAATAGGTCAGGAAATTTTGCTCGCAGCAAACTGATCCCCAAACAGAGTAAATGCTATAGTGCAAATGGCTGCTCTGTGAGTTAATGCATTCCTGGGACAGTTGATCGTGTCAGATTTAGTCAGGCTGCATTCTGTCAAGACTTTTCAACATCCTGTGAAAGCAGAGTCACTGTTTGCATTCAGGAAATACAAGAAAACATGTTTCAATCCAATTCAGGTACAACTTATTAAAGCAGGATAATGTAATATACTGAAATTGTCACGGTTTTAGACCCATTTTTAGTCACGAATTTGCCCAGTATGATTTCATTTCCTGCACCCAATAGGGCATATGTACTGCTGTCATAATCACTTCCTATTCAAAAACTGAAACCGAAAATCTAATGGTTTAGGGGGATCTTATAAATAGTGAAATATGACATCGCAAGAGTTATAAAGTACATTGGATCAGGTTTTATTGTTTTTGGCACACCTCAAAGTAAGAGTCAAAAGGATACAATCACTACATTTTTGTAGAGCTCCAGGAAAGGTGTGCTCCAATGTCTGTTTTGTAAATCTTCTCTGAAGCATATCCGAAGATGACAATGCAGATTTTTAGGCTATGCCCACTGTACCATTCTGGTTAATATCACTCACACCATCAGTATAAGCTGCAGAAAGCTGCAGACGTCTTTAATTTGCAATGATACCACTGTTTCCCAAATCAAAATGTGTTTGTGTGACACTAATTTCCTTATGTAATGATATGTAAATGAATGTAACCCAGTAAGGGTTACATTCGCTGGTAATGTTTATTCCAGGAAGATTGGCATTGGTTGGAGTGGATGTTTGGGTATACAAAATTTAAAAAGGAATATGATTTCCCTTAAGCTTAAGTGTTGGAGTTGCCTAAGCATAAACATGAAAATGTTCATCATGCTGATTTAGCAGAAGTTAATTGCCCGGGAAAACGCATACAATATTGACGAAAAGTATTGACATTTGCACTGACAGGAGACTGACTGGAAATATATTCAATATTGTATAAAAAACAATGCTGACAGTTGGCAGGAAATGGGATGCAAACTGTGGTGCATCCCATGTGGAGATAAAATATATATATATATATATATATATATATAGTATATATATATATATATATATATATATATATATATATATATATATATATATATATATATATATATATATATTTGTTAACAGTGGAACTAAAATAAAACTGTCTTCTACTATCTTATTTTTTTACTTTTCATTGGAGGTACATGGGAGATGTAGAGGATTTAGTGATGAGCCATGTCCTGTATTCTTTAGGACAACTTTATGATAGGATTTTAATCCTCTGACTACACCACCTTTGGGTCTTGAGCCTTTCTGGTGCCAGCGCCCCAGGCTAACCTGCCCGCGGATAATGGAGTCAGCAGGCTGTTCCTCATGCTCTGGACTGACTTGTTGGTGATTCAGGGGTCATTATGGGGAAGTGAGAGCTTGACATTTACACAGAGACCAGAAGCTACTCTGCCCCCCCCCCAAAAAACACTCTGCAGTTTGAACTTAATGCTCCCTTGTCTGTCTCTCCCTGTCTGCATCTCTTTCTATTTCCTCTCTCCGTATTCACTTACACACCCTTGACACACTCACTTCTTTACATGGTTCACTTAGTCTGGAAAGTGCTGTGCTTTGGACCATGGATAAGGAAAGCACACTGAGACATATTTTTAAAGCAGAGTTTTATAATTAAGGTCATTTCAAATTCTAATTCTTTGTGTAGCCAATATGTCTCGTCTTTCTGTTTAGCTTTACTTTCTAAGCAAAAACTTCCCTTGACCTAGCATGCCCTTCTATCTAAGGGCCCTGCTTTGTACATGGATCCACCTTCTTCCTACCTCGCCGCCTCTACTTTGTACCCACATCCACCCCTCACTACGCCCCACCTTCCCATCTCTCCTCTTCATCTGCACCTTGCACATTCCTCCTCATCTCAGCCGATCTGTCTCCTCTTTAACATGCTCTGTTTTTGTCTTTTTTTGTTCATGCAGTGACCCAATCCTCACCCTCCACTTCCAACCCACCCGCCTGTCTCTCTCTACGCAATCCAACGCATCTTCTTAGCCCAGCCCTCTCCCGGGGCCTAATTAATTTACTGAAATCTCAATCAGCCTTCCACTCCATTACCATAACCCCGTATCCTGGTTGATGCTCTCTGCTGGGGGGCATTATGATGATTACATTCAGGATTCAATCTGTCTTTCTGCCCGTGATGGCGTCGTCCCATTCCTCAAATATAACAATATAATGATGGCGTACACGCCCCTCGCTCAGGTCAGAGCAAATTGAATCTTAACGCCAAAGTTCTGAGGCTTCGGAGTTCAATCAGAGAGAACTGTGGGTGGGTGGTGAGTCTCTTGGGAGGCAGTGAACTCATCTGAAGTCAGGAGGGAAAGATAGTAAAGAGGAGATGGGGGAGAGAGATAAGGAGACAGACGAACAGGAAAAAAAAAGATGTGCAAGTTAGAGAAAGACAGTGAGAGAGGAGAAAGTGGTGAGACTGGATGGATGTTCGTGAGAGAAAAAAACCAAGAGACATACAGACAAACAAAGATAGAAAAAGGGAGCACAAAAGGCTTCTAGGACACATGCTCCATGGTTTATTCATATGCCAAGGCATGTTCTCCTATGTTTTCGACACGTTTGTATAATTAGCCAAGGTGAGCTGAGGAGAAAGTAGGAAAAGAAAGTAGAAATAAAAAAAATAAAGGCAGAATATGAAAGATGAGGTGAGAGGAGAGGAGGTGAGGACAGGTAAAAGAAGGGTAAGAAGGAAACATGACTTAACAAGTAGATTTCAGAAGAGGTGATGGGACAGTGGTACACAGAGATGTTGGCAGCTCTGCAAGGCTGTTCTTTAGCACAGTGGTGCTTTGGTGAAATGCTAACAAGGTCAAAATGACATTAATGTGCTGATGTTTAGCAGGTATAACTTAATCCTATATTGTATTTACAAGCTAACATCTTAGTTTGTTAGATTTGCAAACGTACGTGTCTTAACAAGGGGCAGATTAATTGACTCCAAACAAAAATGGTCTGATTGTTTCAATTTGTCTGATTGCGTATTAAACGTGTAACCTACAGTAGATGACGGTCAGTGCACTCCCAGTTTATAGAAGCAGACAGAATTTCCTGGCACAGGAGTTGAGCAAAGCACTGATGTGGACAGGGTAAGAAGAAAAATGTGTTTTAGCCACATAAAATAAGGCCCATCAGCTAAAGTCCATCCAGTACAACAGACCACACTCCAAAACAAGATTTTGTTCCAGCATTGCCTATTTCTTACCTTAGTTCTTTACAGAAAGTCATTGTCACAGTTTAGCTGTAATACTAGATAATCTGTGAGAAGGAAGGCTGCCATTTTGTCCTGCTTGAAAAACGACTGGAAACCAAACACAGTCCAACTCAAAAACAAGATGGCAACTTCCATAGTGCTAAACTTGAGGCTCTAAAATGGTCCTGCATAAACCAGTGGTGTGAAGTTAGGTGTACACTTGATGTGGACCATATTGGTGAACTATAAAACCACTAAAAAACAGTAGAGGGCGTATTTTGTTATATGATTTTACCTTTTGATTCAGAATTGATTGTAGAATATATAGTCTACTGTATGAAGAGAAATCCAGAGAGGTAACCAACCCATGCCATTTGTGTGTTTTACCTCAGTGCAAATCAGCAGGAACATTTCATTCAAGCTCTAAGTTATCAATAAAGGGGAACACAGGAGGAGCCACTGCCTTCAGCCTATTAATCTTAATTTGTGCAAAGACTAGACTAGGGAGAGAAGAAGGCATGCAGCAACCGTATAATTCACAGTGCTTCACATTCTGACTGTAAACAAGGGTGCACAGTTGGCTTGTGTCCCTAATGAGAATCCACCCTCTCAACAGGCTCTTGGTCTGAGTCATTGTGGTGAAAAACAAATCATATATATCCTTCAGTATACTTGAGGCAGTGTATGAGGATGAACAAACACGTCAACCATCAAAGTAAACTTTGCTGACTGTTGAGCTTGTGTTTTTTTTTTCCATCGCACATGATGCAATGTGAATGCATTGTAGGAGGGGAGCAGCTTTCATTGGTTTAAAGGAGACATTCCCATGATGCTTAATGCCCGCTGGCTGGTGGTGAAACTTTGGGGCAAAGGTGAAATTGCTGCAGGGTTTGAAATAACTGCTCTAAACTAACATGGTGTGAAGACACTGTCGGCCAGCTGCACCTCCATCCCTCCAGGCCACAATCCCGTATGACCCTCAGGCCTGGACCATGGCTGCTGCTACCGCCTTCGACTTGTACATTGATCCAGTTGGTCTTGCTTTTTTTTTTTTTTTTTTAAGTTAGTAAGGTACGGACAGTAGGGGCATGTATCTAGTAAGGTAAAGGTGCTGCTGAACTGTCTTGTCAATTTTTTTTTTTTTTTATGGATCTCAAAGTGAACTGTGAACTCTGATATGATACTATACTGACGTATGAATCATCTGGCAACAAAATACAAGAAACTAAAGTTATTTGCTAAGTCTGCTTTTATTAACCACAGCACAGCCATGTCATTTTTGTCTCTAATTGCTAGTTTCTATTTTTACTTATATTCTTACTTTAGTTTATTATACATTGTATTATTTATTTTATATTTTCTATATTTCTTCTGCTACTGCAGCTTAAAAAAAGCCAAGTTGAGCCAAGATGAAAGTCATTCTTTGAAATTATTTGAACACTCTTTGTGTTTAGCCATCAGTGGATATAGAACAATACTTGCAGAGAGAGTGCACAAATGCACAACTGTGAATATTGGTCCTCATGGCAAAAATGTATCTTCAAATGTTAAAGCCAAATCTATGCTATTGTTTCTCAAAATGTGTCACATTGTGCCAGAATTGCGCTCATGCCACTGGTCACAAGTATTGCAGAAATGAATACCCATGGGTCCATGCACACCAAGTTTGAAGCTGGTATTGTAGGTTACAGGGCACTGACATCCATGTTATCAGTGAATGACAACCTTGTTCAATAAGAGAGCAATAAAGAGTTAATCTCATTCTTTATTGTACAAATTAAAGTCGAGCAGAGTAAAATCAGTGCGTATGTGCGTGTGAACAGACTCACTTCCTTTAGTCAATGTTATGACAGCTATAACTCTCATCTAATAATGGAAGTTGTGCAGACTAAAGATGGAGACGGTGGCTGATTTACTGTGTGTGTTTAGCTTGCATAACTTTGGAACTAACAGCAACCATAAGTTTAATGTTGTGATTAACTGTCCCCAACAGCAAAGTACTTTTTGAGACAGACAGAACTTTTATTGCCCCGAGACAAAAAAATAAAAAAAGAGAAGAAGAGAAAAATATATAGTGGGAACAGCTTTATTAAAACACAGTAATTGGGTTGAAAATGTGAGAATTTTACACAGCTTTTATCTCCATCTTAATATGAACCTGTTACACCACCAGGATAATTCTAGTGGTTCTTAAAATACTCCAGTATCAACATTATGTCTGCCAGTAATGTTGGACACACAGTGGGTGGAAAAGGGGAGAAGAGAGAGAAATTATGACATAAGACAAGATGTTCCAACAAAATGTGGAGAGAAAGGGTCACCCAGGGAGGGGAACTTGAGAGTGGATGACATAAAGGAGAAATGTGAGACGTTGTGTAACATTTCTCTTAGCTAAACATGATAAATAACACCCAAGCCAAGGCCTATTCACACCCAATTGCTTGTGTATCAAAGTAATGTTCATACTATTTACACCCTTGTTAAATAGACCATAAATGGCCACTTGTAATATTTTATTGATATTGCCCCTCAGTCTTCCCTCTGCTTTAGCTCAACAATAACTGTTCAAGTAACTTAGAGAAAGGCGTCAAACACTTCAGAGCAGAAAATTTGTCTTTCAAACAGTGTTTCCAGCACTTGTTCTGACTTCTCTCGCTGTTAAAGATGCAACAGTGGTGTTTGTCAGGCGTTGCAAAGGGAAAGGGGAGGAGGTGATTACCACAAGAAACTGGAACGAGCGTGGTTACACTTACAAGTGTTACATCATCTGCAGAGAGATGCAGATAATCCACAAGAAAAATCCAGTTTGCTGTGTAGCTTGGTAATTAAAGCTTTGATTAAAGGTGGATTCTTCCTTTCAGCGCCTCCGTCCTCCTGTCTTCTGTTGTAAAATCTCAAGAGAGAAAATGTCACAGTGTTGGGCACTTTGACTGATTGACAGGTACGATATACTTTAGTGAAGCAACGCCATCAGTACATTGATTAATACTCAAGCACAAAGGTTTTACCTTGCTTGTGAGTCAACGTGACAGATGTGATTTGTTCCCTTTAAAGGAAATGTTTGACATTTCGGGAAATTTTAAGGCTGATACCACTCTTTGCCAGTATGCAAGTTTTCAGACAGATTTGAATGTGTCTGGTATTCAACAGTAGATCTTTTGTACAGTGGCGGACACATCAGTTCTGCTCTTGGCATTCAGGATCTGGGACAGACCTGGGAGAGGGAACCGGGAGGAGAGATTACAGAAGATACCAATCTGTTATCAAGCTAGGGCACTACAACTCGAAAAAATACTGCACAAAATGCATTTATCACCAAATTTAAGCCTACTTTCTCTCTATTGTGCCCTGAATGCAAACGAAATATTGGTGGCCTTACACACTGTCTGGTCCTGTACCAAAAACTGGGGGGGGGGGAATAGACAAAAGGAAACTATTTAACAATGTAGCCTATTTATCAATGGTAGAAACACATAAATCAGGAAAAGATCACCAAATATCCAAGTTCACAAAGTCTGGCAGGTAAAACACTCCTGGTGGGGTACGAAGCAGTGTAGAGAACGGACGAAAACAGTGTCATGGCTGCAAGGTCAAAGAGCCGTGCCCGGTGGAATTTAGGGGTAACACAGCCTTGGAGTTGTGCTGTGAAGTCTCCATTGCATTCTGCTTACTCAGCACTCAGGATTAAGCTCAGTTAATGATTATTACTTTTACCTTGAGGCAATTTTCTTACTTCATAAACATCAATCTAAAATTACACGTGCTCCCCAAACCATGTAATTGGTCATGGCCGGCCAACGACACTTTGCATTAAATCTATGCAGGGCTGTTTTTGGTCATTTTGGTGTCCTAGGTCAGACATGCAGTGGTGCTCACAAGGGCATTGAACTCTTTATTACCAAATAATTTTAGTTCAACTTTCAATGAGTGTGTTTACATGCGGACTGTGCCTGTTGTACATCTCAGAAGTAGCCTATGGTATGAAGTATATGATATAGAACATGATAATCTTTGTATCCATTAATCACTTTGATGGTTAATAATGGAACAAAATGTACAACATGTGATTACTGATGAGGACAATGTGCCTTATTCACAACAGACCTTTTGTCTAGTCAATGCAGGAAAAGCACAAGTGGAACCAATAACATTAATGTTGACTCCATTCCGTAAAGTGTCCCAGTAGGCTATTCTGGTACTGGCACACCAGTGTCATGCAGCTTTTATTAACTTTATCTACTATACCTGTGCTTTTGCTGTTGCTTTTGTGTTTTTGTACTTTAGCAACAAGGCTCTCTATGAGGAAAGTGGTGGATTAAAGGTTGCTATGAACATCTGACAGAAAATTACATTGTTTCTATGTTAGAATAAGTTGACATATTGGCACAAGATAAACAACACCATCAGGATCTCACAGATTTGACAAAAATTAAATCTTACAGATTCAGACTTTACAAACCTTTTTGTAGATAAAAAGATTTGGTCTTTTTCTATTCTCATGGTAATTGTGATGAAAAAGCAAAATAAACTTTCTGAGATATTATGGCTGTTTGATATTTTTGCAATAAGTTAGTCGGGGCATAGAGGGAATCCACTGACTGGCAGGTTTTATGAAAACAACCCAATTCTGGGGTTTGGAGCTGTTGCATTTAGTGCATACAGCTACCATTAATTTAGTTTCAGCCGCAGATTGATAATTATTACTCATTTTTGGCTACTGTAACGAAATGAAACTTTGTAGTAACCTAGTTTCATTTGCCTCTACCCTCATTTGACATTTGAATAACATGAAAAGACAAATCCACGGCCCTGTCTTCAAGCTCTGCACACATGAGTGAGTTCACTTTTCTGTTCTTACCCAAAGAAATAGGCTGAGGAGGAAAAAAGTGTCAGGTTGCTGAGCGCTCATGGGAGTTCTGAGCGGAGAGGTTTTGAGTTGAACTGTGCTACGGAGCCTAACCCATGTACACCTTTGAGAAATCTAAAGCTTGCAATATTGTAAAAGAATGCTAGGTTCGTTTTGGTTTTATGACAGCTACAGGGCTGGAGACAAATCCAAAACACTGTAGCAGAAACATTGTGGTAAATCTGATGTCTATTGTTTTTTTTTTTTTTAACAAAGCGTCACTGACACTGAGAGTATACATGAGGGTGATGTGTGCACTTACTGACATTGCATCAACATTTTTGGGGATACTGAGGTTGATATTTCCAAGCACTTGTCTCCGCTGACATTTTAAATTGGTTTGAGTGCTTTTCTACTCAAACTGCGAGTGGCTCAAAAGTCAACTGAAACCAACATCTAAAATGGGTTCTCCTTTGGCTGCTGCAGTGACAGGAAGGGTTAATCTTTTTAACCACTGTAATGATATGACAGGCTTTCACTCCCACCCACCCTCACCCACCTCAGAGAGTCTCTCATAATGGCTTCATCACATTAGAGTGGTAAACACCAACGGTCTCCACAACACAAAGCAATCTGATGGAGTGGACATAATGCATATTGAGGACTCAGCCTGCACAGTATTTCCTGACAAGTATGGGTAATATTAATTCTAATTAAATAATTAAATTCACTTAGTTGTTATTCTAACTCAACACCAGTATTTTAGGAAAGAAAGCAAAATTTTTGTTTTTACTTACTTAGAATTTCTTGTAGTTTACTTTCAGACCATTATCTTTGAATCTGATGGAACTTTTGCACTAATAGTTAATTCACTGTATAAAATTAGCATATGTTATGTTTTCACATTGGCAAGAACTTTAGCCAACTGTCACAAAAGTCACAGAAGAGGATGCAGAGTTGTGGAGGTCAGAATGCAGCAGGAACTGGCATTAATCCTGATCTGAGGTCAGCCAGCTGCACCTCACAGCAAGGTCTGAAAAAAAAAGAGGAACTCTGCTATTTGATCTGTAAGTATATTCAGTTCTATCCAATACAAATCAGAAGATTTAAGAGTCTAAGTAATTGGTTTAAGATGTGTAAATCTTTTAGTGGAGTAATGCGAGAAATGAGATTGTTGTATTCATGCCATGTGGAGTTTAAATACCAGCTTCCAAATGGTCAATACTGTTCACATCAACATCTGATCCATATCTATGCCTGGGGGACTTTTTCTGAAAGTGTAGATATATCCAACTTAAAATAAAATGTGGTTTAAAAAAAAATATATCTGAAAGAGGATGCCTGTTGTCAGACAGTTTGTTTCAAGATTATCATTTCTTACCCTGACCATAGATAGTCATCCAACTGTCACTTAACATTGTGTACATCCTCTATTGACCAATCATTCGTCTTGATTGGATGGACGCAAGGTACCTACGTTTTCCAGTAGAAGTTAATGTTGTGTTTTGTGGTTGTGATTTCTATTTTCATGATGTGTGATTCTGTGATGAGCTGGCAACTTGTCCAGGGTGTACCCCGCCTCTCACCCAAAGTCAGCTGGGATAGGCTGCAGCCCCACCATGACCCTGATTTGGAGGATAAGTGGTTACAGATAATGGATGGATGGATGGATGGATGGATGGATGGATGATGTGACCAATTTGTTGTTGAATTTTCCCTTTAGTTTAGTTGTTTAATTTAATTTAATATAATTTGTTGGTGTTGGCGTATGATTTACACTTCACAGACACCGTATACCATTAATCCCAAATGACGCAAATGCAGCATAAACCCCCACAAGTAGCCTGTGATAGGTTGATGAAATGTCATGGTCTTTGAAACAGATCAGAAAACACCCACCTTCATTTTCATGAGCCCTAAACTCATTGTTCATTTTCTTCTTTGGCTTTTCATGAAAAATACAAAACACTGCACTCTTTATCCTACACAGCATGTGAGTCATGTTGCATACCCTGCGTTGCTCATTTTCATTGCTCATCTACCGTAAAATGAGAATCAGACATGATAGTAAAACTGTGGTGCTAATCACCAACACATTCTGCTAGCTTGCCAACATTACCTGGCTCTGCTCCGGCTATAAACCACCCACTTCGTGGTTTGGAGCAGGTAAAGTTCCTATGGTGAGAGAAATGTGTTGAATTGGTGGGATGTTGCTAAAGCTTGTGGGTATGAATCAGATTAGCTAATGGCTTGTTGAAAAACATAAATAGCAATTTCTAATTCTAATAGCTGAGAGTAAGTCTGCATTTCACTGTTCTCCATGAACAAGCTGTGTTTAGCACAGCGTTATTGATTTCCTTCTTGAGGTTTAAATGAAACCTCAGACATGAAGTGCGTGACGATGTCTTAATTTAGAGAGAGCATCTTGAGAATCAATCTTCCTCTGGATCATATTTGACCTCAAAGTTATGACATTTTCAGTTGTGGAGCAATCCACCAATTCCATCTCAACTATCTGCATGTTTAAAGGTACTAATAAATATATAGTTTTAAGTGAAAAAAAAAAGATCTGGTGTGCATGATGTAATGACAAACCCAAAATTCACCATATTTGGCTCAACTCTAAGCTTTTTTAGCATTTTTTTAGCTCATTGTTTTGGTTTTTATGGCACGTGACGAAGTTATACCTATCCAGCAACAAACATATACAAATGTAGCAGACAGCTAGCACCAAAAAGTTCACAAAAGTTAGCATTTAGCATCTAAAAAGCATGCAGATGATGGAGACCAAAACAGAGCTACAAGTATGAAAAATGGACTTCAAGTCTTTCACTACTTGATAACGTAATAATATGTTATTAGTGTGTTTACAGAGACAGCCAATGAATTCATGTAATTTAACTAGAAGAAGAAGCTAGAAGAAGCTTTTCAATGGGAGCACAAGAAGACAAAGGGCACAATTTGAATTCCCTCAGTCCAGGTCATTTCAAAAAGGTGTCACTGTAGACAGAAGTCAAAGCCTCATACATGTACTGTATAAACTCTTCCATGCAACCCTTACAGCTTGCATAGAAGTTTATGAGTCATAAGGAATAACTGCCTCATGCTGCACTTGGACACAAGAAGGTAATTTTGGGCAAATCAGGATTAGTATGAATTTGACACATGGTGTATTAAAATTACTGCAGCAGTAATGCTTTTGCAATTGACTGCAGCATTGTTACAATGACCATCTACACCACATGTGGCCTCTGCTTTATCTGTATGCTATCAGTAGTTTCAAGGCATTTTGCTACTGCTGTCTGCTTTCTGTCGTGTTCTCTTTTCTTATGAGCACATACAAACAGAAAACAATTCCCTCATTACATGACAGAGCCAAGAGCTTAGTGTCATTTATTTAACCTGTATTTGAAGAGTCCAAATCTCTGAAGAGTCTCCTTTGTCAAATGTAAATGAGGATACCAAGCAACAAATTACACATTCGTACATGCAAACGGTGTATTTGATAGAGGACCTGATTTGTTTCACATCTTTGATTTAAATGTTGTGAAAATGAAGGTGAAAATGTAAAATATGTTGACTTACGATCATCTTAGTTTCCTTCAGTTAATGAATTTGGGGCCTGCGAGCATCATTCGCTTACTTTTTTGTTTACCCTTTCTTATGTAGAAGACTTTATGTGACATTTTCAATCAATAACTGGAGCTGCAGATTTTTTTTTTTTGTGCTTGCAGAGAGTGAGCTGTGGCTCTGAAGAGATTGGCAGCAACTGAACTGGGCCGTAACCCTGAACCCCCCCCTACGGATATTAGAGAAACGATCTGGGAAATAAAGAAATAAGGAACTGAAGGTACTCAGCAGGCCAAGCCGTTCACCTTGTCGTCCCTGTGGACTTCTTGGCCGAGCGCCGAGCCAAAACACTAAAGGGGCAACAGCAAGGAAATGAGTTTCACCCCGGTATCACGCTCTTAAAACAGATTGTGCTTTTGTTTTAAAAGCTTTTATTTAGTCGGGAATGTTGCTGAGTATGCGATGCCCTTCAGTTTCACACCTGGGAGTTGCTCAGTATTACCAGTCCAGAGTAGAGAAGTTTAGCCATCGTAGGACTCAAGTAACATTTAGGCCTACGCAGACTATTTTCATGACAAAGCGTGGCATATGGCGGACTTCTTCAACCAGACAAGTGGTATTTTTGTTGACTATACAAAAGATTCTTTCCTCGTCTGTGCCTGTTTGGCATTTCCGTGACTCACTGTGAACTGGAGTGGGAGGAGACACACAGTAAGCGGTGTATCAGTGGCTATCAAGCTGTGCAATGCAGTTCTGGTGTCAAGGATAAGTGAGATTTGCACTTTTTTTGCCCTCCTCTATTCCTTAGATATGGACAATGTTCTTTTTCTGTGATCTTTCTATCACATTCAGGGACAGTCAACCTTTTTGCTACACCAAAGCTAAATAACTATGGGTGAATATTAAACTGGTGCTGTACACAAAGAACACGGAAATTAGAGTTGAGTTGAAAATAAAAGTAAAGCATTAAATCAAAAGGGTTGTAGCCTTTACACACAGTCCTTGTAAATGAAATCTCAGTTTGGGGACTCTATCCTCTGTGCTGTGTATCCCTTACAGATCTATTTAGTCTGTTTTAAAGAATATTATCAGGGGCTCTCTGCTCTGTATAGAAGCAGTATGAAATTAGATTACAAAAAATATTGCTAGAAAACTAGAAAATATACTGGCAATAAACTGTAAAAATAGCTGTAGATGCTCTTTTCGGGGTTAGTTCACAAAGAACGAATGCACAAACACATAAGTAGCCAAGAACCCAATTACAGGAGCTCAAAACTCTGCATCTCTTCAGAAAATGGCTACATTTTCAAGGATAAATAACATAGTTAATAATAGTGAACAAGGTGGCTTCCAATTTTTCTCTTTCTCTCTATATATGGCATCTTTGAGCACAAAATACACATCAGAATCTAAACTACCACCTCTCAGACCTCAACAATAAAGCCATTACACAAAGAGCACACAGTATAGCACATGATCCCAGCCACCCCCTCAACTCATCCTTCATACTGCTCCCATCTGGTCACAGATACAGGTCCCTGGCCTGTAAATGAGCACGTTGTGGTAGAATTGTTGTCCCTTCTGCCATGGCATCTCTTAACAAAATGCCCTGGTAACCGCCATCTGCAGAGAACTATACATGTGGGTTATGGGTGGATAAATGTGGTGTATTTAATGTTTATTTTTGTGGTTATGTTGTATCTGTGTATTTATGTGCAGCTTTGCACAGACTGTGGCAACAAATGTCCATTTTTTTCCATTCCAAAGCGTACATTTTTAAAAATGTGAGGCAAAACAATGCACATTTTCTTTATACTAATTGCCTGAGTATACCAGCACTTACAACAATACACCAAACTGATATCAGTACAAAGGACAAAATGTATTTAATTGTGCCTGATAAATAAGCAAAACAACACAGCGTCGTGTTAGTGAGGTTATCGTGTTGCATAAAACCAGATTAAATAGATAATATTATTCATAGCTCAAGAAATTGCTTCACTTTAATGAAAAATACAGTTAATGGTAGACTTTTCACCCCAAAACTCAAAAGGATCCCGAAACTAAATTCCATTTTGATCCCCATTTGACAAATGAATCAGAAATCTGAACTTGGGTTGTCACTGTTTCCATAAAGCTTTATTTATTCCGTACTGATTTTCTCAGTATATATTTTTATAGCTTCCAGATTTATAACACAGCGAGCAAGTGTAAAAGTCTTATTTTTAAAAAAGGGAACGGAGCCCTTAAAACTGTAAAACATTCACAAATAAACTCATAACTAATAATCATTGCACATAAATGGGCTTTGTTGACCCGCCCCCCAGTCTGTTTGGTGGGCTCTGCAGTGCAGTGCTGGCTGTGTGGCAGTATGCAGGCTGCCCTCTCTCTGACTTGTCTCTATTAAATGGATGGTGCTTTTGGCAGCGGAGCCTGTGTGGCTTGTTTGCCCTGGGTATAAATGATGTCTGGTCTCCACAGCAGGTTACAGACACTGCAGACTGCTCATTACAGGAGAAAATCCACCCCAGCACCACAACGACATGTTTGGCTGTTTCTGTGATCCATAAAGGGAAGGTTCATTCTTAAACAGGAGCCGTGGATGCTGTAGCTTTAGATAGTGGAGATGAAAGATGGACAACATCTCCGTCAGCTTGGAGGATGACTTGTAAGTTGGGCAAAATCAATGTGGACACATTTTTTTGCAGGGCTGCAGAGCTGGAACTAAGAGTGTCTGGACTGTAACACATTTGTGGTGCTCAACATTTCTGGGTCTTGTGTCTGTTTTCACTTTAATATGTCTTGCACACAGACACCATTAGATATACTTGGATATATATTTTTTTTTCTCCCGAGGATGTCTCATCATGGTCCTCACACCAATGCAAGGAATAATTAATATATGAAGCATAAGTATGAGACAGAGTATCTGTTTTAAACCCATGCATACCTCTTTGGAAATGCATTGAAAAGAAAGATGTTCGCTGCTAGCTCTGACTTCAATCAAGACTTGATTTACTCTGGTCACAAGCTTAGAACTGACCTGGACCTGACTAAATCTGGGAACTCTCCAAACCATCAAGGTCGAAACCTCTAAAGACACCTGACACATTGCAACTTTTTTACACCAACATACACATTTTTAGTCTAGACAGTCAGAAAGACGCACATGCTTAATGATGGAGCATCTACAGGGAGACTGGTAATCAAATTGGTATGTATCATCTTGAAACATCCATCCATTCATTATCTAAAACCACTTATCCTCATGGGAGCTGAAGGCTATCCCAGCTGATTTTGGGCAAGAGGCAGGGTACACCCTGGACAAGTCGCCAGCTCATCACAGGGCCCAACATGAAACCTTGCATGTTCCTGTACCTAAAAATGAAAGAAGAGCAGAGTATGGTGATATTTGTACCAGAGACCAGAGATGGTGCAGAGAGAGACGGTGCCAGAGAGAGCTAAATAAGAATTGTGTGGACTTCTTGTTTTAGAAGTTCTGGTGCTGAGATTTTGAGGTGTTTTGTGGAAATTGTTGACTCCTTGTCACTAGCTAGATATTCAGCCCGACTACATAAGGGATCCAAACCAGGTGGCTTTTGATAGTCCTTGTTGAGATGGCAATCTTTATTTTTGATATTAATTTGGGTTGTCAAAGCCATCAATGAAGAGATAGTGGCCAGAAAGGGATAAAGAAAGCTATTTACTTCTGAAACAAGAGACCATCCTTTCTACCACCACCTTCTAAACTGACCATTGATGGGTCTTGATCTGATGACCTGATCTGAAGACAGATGATTGGAATCAGTAAACACCACAGACACTATGGTTTTATCCCAACACTGACAACACAAACTTGCTCAATGGACTTCAAGGCACTCAAAACACACCAATAATCAACTCATCAATACCAATGTGTGTCACTACCTTTAAAAAGGTTTACAGCCCTGAATCTTTTGACAGAATAGTTTAGTCCTACCTGCTGGGAAATGATCATTCTACTCTACCTGATAATTTTGCTAATGTACCAGAACATTAAAGGGGATTTTCACCTCAGGGTGTATCAGCATGACTGCTGCTACCCTGCTTAGAAATAAAACATGAAAGAAAGGATCAAATCAACTTCTGCTGAGTTATTTTCTGTGAAATTAGTACATGAAACCAAGAATCATTCCAGACTAGGAGCCAATAGATGTAAGCTGAGCTTCGCAGTGGCTTTGCGGTGGTAACAATAAATGCTTTGAGCTCGGCTCAGCCCCATTCACATCTCTCAATGCCTCCTTGAGCCTGAAAGAGAATGAACCTCCCTATTGTGGCTGGAGGAGGAAATTCAACCTGCCTGTCTCTTTTCTTGTTGAGGTTTTAGACAGTAATCAGGTAGGGGAGGTTTCATCGAGGTCGATAACCAACAGTTATGTGAGAGAGAGGGTTTTGGTTAATTAATCCATCTGAATGTCTGAAAAATAAGGTTCCAAGGCTGAGAAAAGGAGCTGTTAGTCAAATGCGATTTTGGGGTGGATTTTTCAAACAGAGGCCCTCCCTTCCTCCCCTTCCCACTTGTCTAAAAGATGCTCACTAAAATGAAGAAAAGGCTACTTCTGGTAATTTACTGTCCCTGGCCATGAAACGATGCCTCTTTGGCTGGCGTAGGGAGCAGAAAAGAGGTTGGTGGGGGTAGGGCAGACAGGAATTCAAATGTTGGGACACTGAACAGATGCAACGTGGCTGATATAATGCTAAAATATTGGCTGGGGAGGCTAATATAAATACTGAGATGTTGGCTGGCAAGGTTAATATGATTGCTAAAATATTGGCGGGGTTGCCTAATATGAATGGCGCTGAAATATTAGCACTGAAATACAGCCACAGTTTTGGCTGAAGTGACAGCGACTATTAGAGGAAACAGTAGCCGGGGCAATGTCTTTGTTTTTCCAGCTGTCCTTTCCCATCACTAAGGTTATTTCTGAGCATTTTATCTCCATTTCTTTCAGCTGGGTTGATGGATGGATGGACATTTGGGATATAGATGTGGCAAATACTCAGAGACACATGTAGCAACAGAGTAAAGCCTAGAAACGTTTTAGTTTTCCTACAGTGCTGTTTTATTTTTAACAGCAAGGCCTGACATATGTTCAAGCTTTTTTTCAACACTAGCAACACAGACAAAAACAAAATGTTAACCCATGCATAAATAGGAAGCTGTGTGGTCCAAAATAAACAAAATATATCACCCCTAAAAAAAAACTTTTTTAATGTTGTCCTCCTTCTTTCCTCATTTTGTCCCCTTTTCTCTTCCTGCCCTTCTCTTGCTCTGTCAACACAGACAAACTCAGTCAGCTGCCCTCATCTCCTTGCATCTCCTGGGTCCATTAAACGGCCAAGAACCCTGAACACTTGTCTGAATCCTAATTGGGGGCCACTGTGTTTGGGGAGGTGACATTTTTACCAACATAAAGTGAGAAATTAAAACATGCTGAGATGAGGCCATTTGATGACAATCGACCTGTGGTTGCTCCCTGCTTCACTTAAGACGTTTTGGCAAATGGAGTTTTTCTTGCTTTTATACAATCACAAAGATCGTGTGGTGTACGGCGTAAAGTCAGTCATAAAATGTAATGGATCATTTGACTGTGCGTAATACAAAGGGGGTGTCTCGTAGTGATGAAACATCTCCGATTTACCAGTTTCCCTCAGCGCTGCAGAGCGTTTTAGCATCTTTCAGCTCATAGTTTTGGTTCAGTGTTTTTAGCTAACTCTCACCGCTCTTATCTACTTGTATTCAGCCGCAGTAGGAAGAGCAAAGAGCAAAACACTGTACATATGGCCACCTGACCTTTGTTTTAAAGTGTAAAGAGACAACTTTTTCATCATGAAGTAAATGCTGATTGCCCAGTGTAATGGCTATAGGATATAAATCATCTGCATTTATATTGGTTCCTTATAAGCCTCACTTTGTGAAATTCTGTTACCAGCACAGTATTTTCCCAGAAAAATGAAGGTTCAATTTTCAAGACTCGTATATCAACTAAATGAAGGAATAAACTCACACCTTTTTCTCCCCTTTCCACCCTGCTGTACTTACTTTGTTCTGCAAAGTAATAATGTAACTGAATTAATATGCTTTGCACATCATTACAAAAGTTTTTTGTCTGTTCCCAAATCCCTTACAGGGTTAAAGTTGAAAAAGTTTCTGTTTCCACTTTAAAAGAGGTATGGACAATTGTGAAACTACCCTTTAAGTTACAGTAGCACGAGCATGCAGGATACCTTCAAAATACAATGTAGATAGCACAGAGGATTGTATAATCCAATGTAAAATGTTGTACTGAATATATTGGACTTCCATCATCAGTACAGATTGGAACATCAAAGCTTCATGCTCTTGTGAAATAACTAAGTCAAAGTGCCACGCAACACATGTCTGTTGTTGGGTCATGTTTGTGTATTGCGATGCTACATGTACAGCAGTTTTAGAGGATTATTGAAAGACACCACAGAGCAGATAGACTGTAGACTGACTAAGACTTTGTTGACAACAATATGTAGACAATTCTTGTCTCTTCTTCTATATTTCTTTGGCCATCCTGGCATTTAGAAATAGGGTTATATAATGTATCGAGATGGTCAGTTGTGTATGAAGTCAATAGAAAGATAGAAAGAGTTTTCTGTTTGACTTAATAATGGAATTCGTATCCACCTACCTGAACATTCACCAGGTCATGACCCTTTTTTCACCTCAATAGCTTTTACTGTGTTCGAATCAGCAGGTCAGGGAAGTGTAGCAGTGAAGCACAATGTTGTCTCACTGCTGAAGTATGCAGGAGATGAGATTGGAATAAAAGTTAGAGAAAGTGAAGTAAAAAGATAAGACATATAGATATATAGACAGAGCTTCATAGCAGAAAAATGTGTTTTGTCACGTGAAGAGCGACGGCAGACATATATTACTGTTCCAGGTGGCCTTTACCAAAGATACCCAAAGAGACAGTTTGGTTTTTACTGACCTGCAATGGAGTCATTTTTATGCCTCTGGGTACAGTCTGCAGACATAGTTTTTCTCAGTTACTGGAGCTGTGCAGATAAAATACCTGTTTTTTTGTCATTATTATTCTTAATATATAGGTCTGCTGATATTCTGTATTTTTCTTCTTGTCAACAAATCCCATGAAAAGACCAAAACCACAATGGATATATCCTCATAACAAGTACTGTGTGTATCCAAAGCCTGCATGTATTATTCCTCTGTGCCATAGAGCTCCATTGTTGTCCAAAACCTCTTTAAAACACATTGTATCCACTGTTTATTTTGACTCAGTCCAAAATACATCGCCCTGCTGCCCTAAATCCTCACTGGAGCACCAAAAGTGGACTAATCTGCTTCTGAAAATAGTTCCCAAGTGCATTATTTACTCCTGCTTGAGTAACATTTGCTAAAAACTACAGTCTCCAGCTGTTTTAGGAAATTACTGAAAGATTTATGTCTTCATTTTGACTTGGGGTTGTGCCAAAGACCGGGCAGTGACAAACTATTACTGTTGGTTTTTGTCTTTTCATACGATTTATTGACAATAAAAAAAGTAATTCTTTGAAGGAATAGTTCAACATTTTGGGAAATACACATTTTTGGTTTCTTGCCAAAAGTTACCACAATGTTAAAATGACAATTTGTGGTTTTGTTGGATGCTTCATACTGGAACTATTTCTTGGCTAGGCCAGTGACTTTCTGGAGCTTATAAGCTTTTGTATCACCACAACTTGCTATTCTTTAAAGGTGCTTTTTACAGGTGCCAGAAAATAGATTTTCTGGGTTTCCCCCGCCCAGCTTCCAGTATTTATGCTAAGCTAAGCAAGCCATTTAATATGGATTCTCTCACCTAAAGGTTGGCAAGAAAGTGAATAAACCTTAGTGCATGGAAACGGAGCAGAAGCATTCAGGGCTATCCTGGGCCAGCGGAAGAATATTTGAAAATTCCCCAAATACCAAGTATTTGTTTGAACTTTTTGGTAAAGTTTTTTTAGACGTTTTAAAGACAGTTTTTCCTTGCCACTGTCGCCAAGTGCTTGCTCATGGTGGGTATTGTTCAGTCTGTAAATAACAAGAGTACGGTCTAGACCTGCTCATTGGAAAGGGTCATGAGAAAACTTCTGTCATGATTTGTTTAAAAATAAATGGAATATTGTACATTTACTTCATCTATTGTCATTTCTTTCAGTTTATGTAGCTCACATCATGATTTTTGACGTAACAAATTTCACCACAAGGTCTATTTCCACTCCACGTCACAGCTAAGCACTTTTTTTGCTGAGTTTCTGTACGCCGTACTAACTGCTTGTGTCACTTCCACACGACAAACACAGACAGGGGGTGATGCAGGGTTAAAAGAAAAAGGGAGGGAGACAGATGAAGAGACAGAGTAAGACAATGACAGAACGGTAGTGCGCGAGCCTTCAGCCCTGTGTGATGTGCTCAATGCTAACTGCTTGACTTGGTTCTCTGCCAGAGGCTTATTCAGAACCAAGGACAGCTCCCCTGGTCTCTGAGCGCGCTCACTGGGGAGAGACACATTTAGATAAAGTCTCTCTCTCTCTCTCCCCGTCTCTCCATCTTTTCATCGCTCCCGTTTTCCCTTTCTCTAAAACTCGTTCCGTCTCATCGGGGAGCCCACATTTAGCTACGCTCTCTTTCTTTGTCGGTCTCTCTATTCAAACTCTCTGAGGAATGTCAAATTTATAGTCACATCGTCCTCTCTCTCTCTCTCTCTCTCTCTCTCTCTCTCTCTCTCTCTCTCTCTCTCTCTCTCTCTCTCTTTGTCTCTATGTGTCTCTAAGCTCGATTTCCCCTTGGTTCCTCACCAGTGAGGCTACATTTAGAGTCTGCACCATAGGGGGACACCATGGCCTTTACCTCCTATTCAATTAAGCTCTGCCTGAAACACACACATACGAACACACACACACACACACACACACACACACAATTACAGCCTACCGATGTCTGGAGACTGATGGCGCAGAGATGTGACCTGAGAGAAATAGGCACACGCAGAGACATGCACACGCACATACACAAACATATGCGATAAAGAACACACATGCACTGAAGAATGAGTGCACTGGACACACACACACACACACACACACACACACACACAAACAATGCCAAGCAATTACCAGGCTGTTAATCTCTGTGGTAATTTTCAGATGGCAAATCTCTGCAGTAATTTTGGACAGACTTCAATTTAATTTATAATATTTTTTTTTTTTTTTTTTTCGGCTTTCATAGACTTTTTTTTCCCCCTAATGTGCCTGAAGTATTTAGTTAAACACACACAGACTTCACACTGTGTTCAACCCTGTTTCGGGGGCCTGTACTCATCAAGAGACATATCTGGCACAAGCCAATTGTCAAGATAAGATTAAAAGGAAAGCATCCGCAGAGGTGCACCGCCGTGTTTACTTATTTATTTATTTTTCAGAACTGAGATGACAGAAAAAGGTTAGAAGATAATAAATACTTATAAATCACGGAGAAACAAAGCAGACAGTATTTGTCCTGTAACAAGAGCTCTCAGTAGATAATCACAACTTACAAGATAAAACATACTTGGTCTATTATACATTATGTATGTGTCCCCTTAGTTCCACTGATTTGAGACCAGCAGTTCCCAAATGAAGGGTGTCAATTTGATGATACGACAGCAAGAAGCCCAGCTCGCTGTCTGTCTGTCAGCCTTTTATTTCATGAAGCTCTCTCCAACGACTAAAAGTCGGCCCCCGATTTAGTGTTGTCCAGCAAGTTTTTGCTCTGTCACTCTCTGCTCTTCTCTTCTTAGCTTCCTCAGTCATTGTCCCCATCTGTCTTTTTGCCTCTGTCATTATGTCCAGAGAGTCCAGTTACACTGCCAGCTCCCCCAGCCTCCCCCTTGCCTGGAAACTAAGACTAGACTAACAGTCCCCCGGTGCTCTGAGCTCAGAGTCCAGGTAACATACTGAGCTAATATTAGCTAACAGCAGCTATAGATAGCAGCAGTTTACTTTTATTGTTCATCAGGAAGCTCTGCAAATCAGAGAATTGATGCCTCGCAGATGGAGGATCAGAGATCCATAAAGAAATTTGGGTTTAACTGAAACACTGACTGAGTCAGATCTGACCACATCACATCATCGGTGCCTGATTTAATTGCCCAAGTCCTCTTGACACAGCCCCACTCCTCAGAGAGTTTTAACCAGACACTAAATTGGCAGTAAATTTTACTTCCCAACATGAAGGTCTAAATGGTGTACCGCAGAAGAAATGCTTTTGGCCTTAGAGAAGTCATTATGACTACAGTAATTTCAAAAGGTTCCAAACTCTGGTGGAAAGCCTGCAACCAGAAAAGTGAATGTTGTTATTGCAGACCAATACTGTGCTTTCACCAGCAATGTGTTGGCAAGATTTTGTAATGTCCTGTAGACTTTGTTGCATATACCTTGGGTCTGTAGGGACCTGGGACCATTAATGAAAATTTCTAATGTCTTCATATTGTTTTGTTTTGTCATGGTATGCATGTACTAGGTATGTGTTGTGTCATGTTGCTTTGGTATACTCAAGTCTAGACCTTTAAAAGTATGTCCCTTTAAAAGCATGTTTAGCAATGTTTAGTGAAACACTCTGCTGCTTTAAGGCTTGAATGCATGTGTGTAGGATTTAGTGACACCTAGCGGTATAGTTGCTGATTGCAGCCCCCTTGTCTCACTCTGTCCTCCTTAATGTGAATTAAAAAACAGGCACAAAAGTCCACATAGTCTGTTCTGAGCTACTGTAGAAACATGGGGGTTCAACAAGAGGAGCTCTAGCATCTAAACATATAAAAGGTTTATTCTAATGTAACAAAAAGATAGCAAGGAAACATAGTTATGCAGACAATATTCCATTTATTTCATATACTTTAAATACATGCGCTAAATCTGACACGTTGGACCTTTAATGCACTATAAAACAGGATGTACTAAATGACAGCAGACTGAACAGCCTTGTCACAGTTGGGGTTGGATTCTTGGCCCGGTTTGTGGTCTATTGTGCTAATATGGAATTAGTTTAGCTTAAAATAAGTAACTTTGTGCAGTTTGGACCCAAGCAGAGAGATGACTCAGAGGTTGGATGTAAAAAAAAAAAGTCTTCCTGCGTGAAGCACAACAGGGGGGCATGGTAGAAAACAACAAACAGGAAAGGAACTAAAGTTTTTGCATATTTCAGGTTATAAAACAGGTACAGGCAATGACAAGCAGATTTTTATTTTTTCTGAGTTGTTTGTGAGCTCTGAGGCAAACCACAGCGAGGACCACAAACAATTCCTGCATCGCTGACAGCCGTGGGATCAGCTCTCTGGACAGTGGGCCATGACAAAAAAGCTTACCGAGTGCAGTTTGAAAACTCCATTAATAACCTGACTCATCATTAGGTGACTTTTATTGTATTCTGTTTATAGAAACTGGACAAGGAAGCAGCACAAATCCTGTGGGTGGATCAAACAAGACGCAGTAATTCAAGGATGAAGAAGCTTAACGCGGGTTTGTGGAAACGATTCCTCTCTTTTAATTCCAAGTCGTGGTGGTATTAAAAAATGATGAGGAGATAATAAACATTTCACTGCAGGATATTCTGCAAAGTGTAATTAGCAGAAAATCCTCTTCATTTATCTATTTTTTTTTTTTCCTGATTGTCATCTCCAGTTTTCTCAATAAGTCAATAGTGCACTCACTCTTGTGCACACATAAAACTCTTTCAGATATGACTCTGACTGGGGAAAACAGACCGGTTCAAGCATCAATACACATCGGGGGAAACACTGACCTTTGTGTGAGTGTTTGTGCGTGAGACTGTGAATTCACCCATGTGCGGGTGTAAGTGTTGCATGTGTGAGCATCTACATGTGTCAGTGTATGTGTGTGTGTATGCGTGTGTGGGGTGTGACCTTTACACCAAATGCTCTTTCTGTGTTCCAGTCATCAGGATGGTATATTCCCCCAACCGGAGGCTCTCTACACCACCGCCATATGAAACAAGCTCTCTCTCTCTCTCTCTCTCTCTCTCTCTCTCTCTCTCTCTCTCTTAAAATGCGTCTTGTGTTTCTGTTCAGCTGGAAAGTTAATTGTTGGCAATGTTTTGAAATGTCACGAGAAAATAAAATGCGGATTGGTGGTGTGCTCCCACGAGTTTATGAATTGCGACAGCATCATAAAAAAATCATAGAGTGTTTATAGAAGTATGAAGAATTGATTGATTTCACAAGCATCGGCTGATGATGGAGGATAAAAGGGACTTTCTCACACACCAGCTGACGTTTAAACAACTATAACTGCAATGCGTATGATTTTACATGCAAACATTTAACTGGAAAAGACCATTATGTTATCATTCATTCAATAAATGTGTTCCCGCTTTTACCACAGGCATACAAGCACATTAACGTTTACTAAACTAACTTTTTATTGAATTTGCCAATTCCATTCACCCTCTTCAATATATAACATTTGCATAAGAACTTAATTTGAGCACAAGTTCCACCTCCACACATACCTTCCATTGTGCACTATAAGAATAACTTCCATAAACATGTGAGCATAAACAGAGGCGGGATCGTCTACGTGCAGGCAGTTCAAGTAAACACATCGTCAACAGATCCTTTTCACTTCTAAACTCTACAGCTGGTGTGTGGAAACGAACCTGTTGGTAACAAAGACTGGAATGGAGACAGTGAGTGAGAGACTGCAAAATAAGAGAATTACTCAAATAAAATACCACAACATAGACAATCCGCTGAAGATACCGACAGCGTATCGTGTTGACCCTTTTCACAGCACGCATCCTGGTTGACATCAATCGGAAATAAATGCGCAATATCCTGTGTGATACTGATGCCAGTGTGGCATTCCAATCATGCATTTTTATATTTATCCAATGTCTTTATTCACAACATGTTTTCAATTCACTACAGCTGTTCCATAAATTCACCACTTTGATTGACATACATTTTTTAAACATGCAAATCCAAAGCATATTGACTCGCTCTCATTTTAAATGTCTTATGAGAAAAATGAGCCTACTTCTCACTTGATTTATTACTTATGTGAACAGTTTCATCTTGAGTTCATCGTGTCTATCATTAGTTTTAAGTCTACATGCACACAGCATGATATTCTTTTTGTAAATTATGGTCCTCCATTCAGCCATCCGGAGGTGGGCCACGGTGGCAGCAGGTTTAGTGGAGCGGTCCAGATGTCCTTCTCCCAGACGTCTGGAACGCCCTGACTAAATTATGGTCCTATCTAGAGTAAAATAGAAGATACAGCAGGGCATGCTTTAGGGTGTGGCATTCTGACACTAAAATGACATTTTCAGACAAATCAGGGGAAAATTAACTTTCTTCGAGGCCTGTATCTGTCTTAACATCAACACACTTGTGAGATCTGGCAGCAAAAATATCTATTTTCTTTGTCGGTGCTGAATCATCAGTCTGTTTCACCACAGATGATCTATAACAACTGAACTAAAACTTTCTGAATCATCTCTGGCACAACACAATCTGCTTTTAACCGTCCACACAACGTTCACAACACTTTTCAGCGTTAACAGCTTGGAGATGGGAGACGAGGAGACCCTGCCCACTTAAGAGACAGGTAAGTGTGTACCTTTTCACATCATTGGCGCAGACTGGAATGCATTATCTTCCATTTTATTATATTATAGTATAGAGTGTCTTTGTGGTTCCATTTCTACACATTTTTTTTCTAGAAACACAGACACAAAATCAGAACCTACCAGGTTACTGTGGAATGACATATTGCAAAAAATAATCCGTTGATACTGAACCTGCATGTCATGTAAATCTAAACTGACTTAGTTTCCTCTGGCTGCACATCAGGTGACATTAAACGCCGCCTTGTGACAACCGGGTCCAACAGTCAACACGGTATTTTGACAGCCAATTAAATCCAGCCAGGAGCTAGAAACTTTGTGCGATCCAGAGTGCTGTATTTCCGATGATTGAGCGGAGAGCTCTTGTTTTATTTATTCCAAGGTCACCTGGGGTTCAGGGAATATCCCTCCCTCTGGAAACATTGCTGGCACTAACGCGCCCTCCAAGGTTCCTAGGCTTGATTCATTTATGCCATTAATACAATCTGGCTGCTGGCACCAGGACGAGCTGAGGGGGTAAAGCTCACTTATGCTAACCCGCGCGATATACACAATACACACACGAGCACACACGCACATTTTTTTTTTTTTTCAAGTCAATTGGCAATTGCATCTCCAGAAAGGCTCCCTATTAAATAAAGTGGCATCCAAGTGCTTTAATGCAGCACCTATTTAGAGTGAGAGAGGTAGAGAGAGCAACAGATAGAGAGCGCTGATGTGGTGAGAGAGCGAGCAAACGAATAACTAGAGGGAAAGAGTGAGAGAGAGGGAGAAGATGAAGAGGAGATAGAGGATGTATTGCATCTCTGCTAGGCTGTAGGTATAGATGTGTGTGTGTGTGTGTGTGTGTGTGTGTGTGTGTGTGTTTGTATGTGTTTGTGTGTGTCTTTTCAGCTCTCTCTGACTCGCTGCATACCTCATTATTCATGTGCCGAGTCCTTTAGCACTGTGATACTGATTACATCACACGCACAGAAACACAGAAACACACTCGCACATACACACACATAATAAATTTCACATTCAAATCCGGACACGTACAGTATATAAAAACCGCACACACGCAGACACATTAATGCAGGTGCTAACTCACAGCGTGCCATTAGCGCTGTGATTCATTCACACACAGCCAGGGTGTGGATGTGGGTAAAAACAGAAAAACACAGACGTACACACCCACGAGCACACAAAATTTAGAGAGCGAGAGACCAAATATGATATTTACATAATGTTCCTGTGATAGTACTCACGGGTCACAGTGAAGTTACTGTGAATATGTGTGAGAATGTGTGCATAAAGTTACTATTACTGTACATACATGTTAATATGTGTGCTTTGTGCACGTGTGCCCGTGTGTTGTGCGTTGCATGTCTCATTAAACGTGCTCCGAGCCCTGCTCTCTCCAAAATACACCACGCTACTGCATGAATATTCATGAAAAATATATGCTCCCCATACTATAATAACCATATATGAACAGTATGAAGCATGAATCTTATCAGAGTTTGACGCCACGCAGATGGGTTATGAGTGTATTTTTATCCTGATCCAGAATCTCATGATAATAAGTTGTGTGATAACCTTACCAACATTCAACTTTATTATTATAAAGGTGTATGGATTAACAGAATCCACTCTGTGGATACTCTATTTAGGGCTACTGGCCAATTATTTTCATCCAAACTGTATAAATAAAGTATGCCAACTGATTTACCTTTGTCTGGACTCATGGAGTCTTGAACATGATGGTAGTTGGGAAACAGATGGCCAGACAAAGTGATAAATGTGCAGAGGGGGGTCTGCCTCCGGAACCCATCTAAGAGTCGGCTTAAGACGTTCTTTTTTTTTTGATAGAGCTTATAGTTAGAGCTGGCTCAGGTGAGTCCTGAACCATCCCTTAGTTATGCTGCTATGGGCCTGGACTGTTGGGGAACTTTCCATGATGCACTGAGCTCTCCTCTTATTCTCTGTGCACATCCGTGTCCTATTAATCCATGTTACTAACTTCACTTCTTCCCCAGAGTTTTTCTACCTTCTTTTAGTCTTGCAGTTTCTCGTGAATCGTGGCTATGCCTAGATCAGCCCCCCCCCAAAAAAAAACTTAACTGATGGCCAATGAACTGGGTTCCGCTCAAGGTTTCTGCCTCTTTTTCCTTGCCACCGTTGCAAAGTGCTTGCTCATGGTTGGAATTGTTCAGTATCTCTAAATAATATAAAGACTATGGTCTAGACCTGCACTATATGGAAAGTGTCATGAGATAACTTCTGATACCATATAAATCAAATTGAATTGAATAGATGACATGGGTTCAGGAACAAAGACACTGGAACTGGTGATGGGGTATGTGAAAAACATGCAGGTTAGTGACTGGATCACATTTGTAGCACAGAAAGAGTCAAAATAGGCTTACTGATTGAATTGAACTCGTACTGAAGAAAAGACTGTGGGGAACAATGATTCCAGATTCCTGATTCAACAATCGTTCTAAGCTTAATTATTTCTCATTTCCCACTAGAAAATAATGAGTACAATCTCTACGCAAAGGATCAAAAGTCATTATTATTTTAGCTCATTGTTTTGGTGTAACGACCAACAAACGTACCGTTTTGATTCGCTCTGTTCTCTGCAGCCTTCTTTCCAGGTCCAGCAGTCAGTTGTTTTCAGTTTAGAGCTTTAATAAAAAACACTGTACACTACGTGCCCAGCACCAAACAGGCAAAGTTAAAAACAAGCTGTTGAACATAACAAAGCTAATGAGCCAGATTTTTCTCCAAAGCTCAAAGGAGTTGGAGGATGAGGACGGATACTGTAGTCTACATTCTTTTTCCTTTTCTGCCCATTCATCTGGTGTGTATTGAAACATTTCTCTGGATAAGTGCTGACCTTATAAAAAGTCAGGGGATCACAACAGAATCACAATCAGGACATCTACAGAAATATAACAATAACAGAGGGCAATCTGCCTGTATATAGTAAAAGTACTTCAGCATGTTTCTGACATTTCTGTTTGAAATACTTTACTTTTACTTTTCATTGAGCATTTTTAAATGGAGGTACTTTTTTCCCAACAGAATCAGAATTTGTCCTCCACCTCTGCTCTTTCACAAAAAATCTCCCAGTTTCTTAGTAGAAGTCCTCGACGTTTCAGTTTTTATTGGGCCCTTTATCTACCGGAGAAACACTCAGCTCAAAAAAAAAAAAAAAAAAAAAAAAGAGTTTGAGAATTTTGCTTTGAACTTCGGAGCGCAGATACACCGTCGCTGCACTTTCGGAGCCGCCGCGACTCTTTGAGGTGAGAAAACGAGATTTGAGCTGGCGTCGCTAACCTGACCTCTGCACTTGTGGAGGTGGCTTGTATTCTCAGTGTTATAAAGCATGGCCTATAGGCCCGCAGCCAGACTGCTTGGCGCTAGAGTGGAGACGACACATCACAAGCAATAACACTCCCCTGCTGCAACACCTCTCTTCTTTGGTTTTTCCTTTGTTTCTTGCCGACCCTTTTTCCTCCCTTGATATGTTTTGTTACTATCATCTTCTCTTTTGTTCTCTTCTTATTAACTTCCATAAACATAAAAAAAAAGAAAAACACACACACACAACCACTAAGATTTCTCCCATAAATAACCTCTCTGGACTTATTTTACTTTCATACCACGTGGTATTGGTGTAAATTCAAATTCATAATAACAGAGTGTTCGAAGATAGTTTTGGTTCAGTGCAGTGCAGATGGAGCGAAAGAAGTGATCATGTAGTAATTAGTGAAATTAAGTCGTAAAGCACAGGAGGTTTGAACAGTGGGAAAATACAAACCAGAGCTCCACCGTAGAAAAACTGGAGCTTGTGTATGTATGTGAGGAGGCCCAGATGGATGTTAAGTTAGTCTGTCTGTGATACAAGAGAGGAAGTTATTGACAAAAAAAGAGGCAACGATGGTTCACTGGAGTTACAGTGGATAATGCGATTCAGTGAAGGAGTTTGAGCCGACAACGAGAGGAGGTCTAGGTGAAAATAACGGCGGTTTGAAGTGTGTGATGAAAAATCGAGGTATCAATTGGAGTAGATAGCTCTTTTTGTCCTGTTGAGGCTTTGTTCGTTTGTTTGTCCTGTCTGTCTCTGCCTGTTTGTGTCTGCTGTTGGACATGGCCTCTAGTTTTCCCCTCTCACCCTGCCTAGTCACTGCCACACCTGCATCCCATCATCCGATCAACCTGCACAGTATACAAACCAGCTCGACCTCCCAGCCAGAGTGTGTCCTTAGTGGTAACAATGCTATGCTCAGACTCTGATTTTGGAACTCTTAACCTTGTTTTCCTCTGCCTCAGGATTTTTCCTTGCCATATCTGACATGTCCAGCTCAGTCTTGTCATCCTCTCCCCCAGCGACAGAGCCCCTATGATTCTGATTTCCAGGCTTGTGTTTGCATATTGGGTCTGCAACCGTTTATTATAACAGAGACCCCCTAACAGATGAGTGTGGCCCTAGTTCTGCATCATGCTTGGAGAACCTCTGCTGTATTAAAATTGCCAGAGACAAAGAGGATGCATTTTATAATAATGGTACAATGATGGTGACAAAATTGTATGCTGATCAGCCATAACATTCAGAACACATGTCTAATATTGTGTAGGTCCCCCTTTTGCCACCAAAACAGCCCTGGCCTGTCAAGGCAATGATCAGGGCTCAACAACACCATAAAGCTGTGCAGCCATATCTGGCACCAAGATGTTAGCAGCAGATCCGTTAAGTCCTGTAAGTTGGATCGGATCACACGGGCCAGCCTTTGCTCCCAAAGTGCATCACTGAGCCTTGGCCACCCATGACCCTGTCACCGGTTCACAGCTTTTCTTCCTTGGACAACTTTTGATAGGTAATGACCACTGCAGACCAGAAACACCCCACAAGAGCTGCAGTTTTGGACATCCTCTGAGTCAGTCGTCTAGCCATTACAATTGGCCGTTGTCATAGTCGCTGAAAGCCTCACGCTTGCCCATTTTTCCTGCTTTTAAAACATCAACTTTGAGGACAAAATGTTCACTTGCTGCCTAATATTTCCCTCTGACAGGTGTCATGATAATCAGTGTTATTCACTGCACCTGTCGGTGGCCATAATGTTATGGTATGATCAGTGTATAAAAACATGATTAAAAGGAGGAAAAGGGTGGAAGAATGTATAAAAATTAAAAGCTTAACTCACCGTGGGTAAAAGGGTTAATCAGCATTGGCCTTTCCGAGATGTTTAATGAGCCTGTGTTTGTCTCCAATAATCTTTTTTTTTCTTTTTCTCCCCATCTTTTGATCAAAACATCCTCTTTTACCTTCACATGGAACATCAAAGGAGAGACACAAGAGTCCCGCTAATTGGAGGTAGATTTGGCACTTTAATAATATTTTGTTCAGACTAATTTCCTCCTGCGCACAGGTGTATAGAGACAAGACAGAGGGGGTGGATTTGTAAAGGTAGCAAAAAAAAAAAAAAAAAAGGAGAAAACACAAGATAATAGGGTTGAAAACAGGAGAAACGAAGAGATTAGTACACGTAAAAATAGTACGGAGCAGTTATCTTGCTTTGCTAATTTCCTCTGTTGTGCGCAGGTGAGGTGAACATGGGGGATTGTTGTGTTTGGGAAGGGGGGATTAGTTGGAGTAAAAATAGTGAAGGAATTGAGAATTAAAGAGGAAGCACATGATCGCTAAAAATAGTAAGAAAAAGCCAGAAAGCTATGAAGAGAAAAAAATCAACATGGGAACCAGCAACAAGGCACCAGAGGGGAAAAACACAGGAAGAAAACTTAATTACAGTTACAGTTTAAAAGGCAGAAATGACTGTTTTGTTGCATCTATTCCCTCTTGTTAGTCAGTGTTGAAGGTTAATAATGTAAAATAGGAAGGTGATGATAGACAAAGTAAGAGGTCAGGTCAAAAAACAAACAAAAAATGCTTTATGAACACTTCCTGTGTTTGTTTGTTTTTTGAAGCATTCATTGGATAATTATACATCCTCAAAACCAAAGGTTAAACAGCTCCATGAGGAGTTTTGGGGTGCGTTCATTTATCAAGTCAAAACATTCACCCACTCAAGGACTCAAGGGTCAACGCGCCTGGCATTTAACAGGCCGGAATAAGTGGGCTGAGATGAACGATGGCACGTTGGAGAGCCTGTTTTTTTTTTTGTGCCACTGCAGAAAGCTCGTATGCAAAATGTGACAGGCGGATATTTAAGGCACAGAGAGGTCCTGCTGATGACAAATGACAGATCAAGCAGCGCTAATGTCAGCCGCAGAAATGAACTATTCCCGTTGGTTCTTGGGAAGATGAGTCGAACAGCGGTGGACGGCTGGATTACTGTTATTTATTTGAGTGAAATATATTCTACAGTTTAGCTGCGTGACTTAGAGGCTTTTAAAAAGGAGCTCCGTGTTCACAGCTGATTTGTCACCAAGGGCGAAGTGTTGGCTCAATACACGGACACACTGACTCACATTAAACTTCACTGAAAAAGGGACAGCAGGGTCATGTTAACCTCAAATTTCCATGTTCTTTTTTGCCAGTGCTATAATTTACAGCAGCTCGACTTTGTGTAAAACACGTTGTGGGAGTTTTTCAATGATGCTAGATGCTGTTAGAAGTCAAGATAATCATCTTTTAGCCACTTGTAATGATTATTTTAATTCATAAAGTTAGAAATGTTGACAGCATTCGACATACTGTAGCTCCACTGACAGCCACACAAAAAACAACTAGCTTTGCTGGAGACTCTGTGCTTGTGGTTAAAACTGTGATTGCTTTATTATACATATGTTTTAGAGACATCCAAGACAGCAACATTTTCAGGAGATATAAAACATCAGCATATTGAAAGTTGGAGCATATTCATAATTTTAAGTACTATGCATCATAGTTGTGAAATGGTTGGGTCTTTTTGCATGTTCTCCTCAGGCCCGTGTAGAATTTTTAATGAGGTTAAGTTCACAAATGATCTGATTGTTTTCAGCAGCTATTTGGTATGAAGGAAGGGGGCCTTCCTCATCATGACCAAATTTCACTGCCTCCCTTAAATCCCCTTTACGTGAACTAGGGATGTGCGGATCACCGTTCTTATCTGCAGGCACCCAAATCCCAACACAGCGACAGGATTGGTCAGGATTGAATGTTAATGAATGCTCTGTGTTCTTCTACACATCCAAAAGGTCACAGACAGAGTCCAGGTTCCAACAGTAAAATATTTTGGAGTAAAGCAGCAGTCCTCCTGAGAAATCCTGAGCTCCATCAGAGCTGTCTAACAAGAATTATTTCAGAAAAGTTCAATTCTGTTTCCTCTGGAGAGTTTCCTCTGCCTTCCTGCTTACAATGTTTGCTGCAGTGATAGAACTGGGCGCATGGAAACCTTTTAAATGACTCATGCAGCATCTCTAATCATTGAAGTACATTGTTAAAGAAAACACTATACATCAGCACAACAAATGATAAAGCTTGTGCTGTTTGACTGAATTAAGGGACAGGTGGAGTGGGGCTCTTGGACTGGGTTGATGATTTATATGCGCATGTGGATTTGAATGACGTCAGTGCCGGTCTTTGTGTATTTCCGGCTTCAAAATGGTGCTTCGGAAACCTGTGGGTGCCACTACTCATGCTCTGTCCATTCTTTATGCTGTCATTGGTAAAAAAAACAACAACAAAAAACAGCAAATCAAGATGGTAAATTAGTAAATGGACTGGTAAATTCACTGTGAGAAATGTGTCATAAAATGCTGATCACTGACATTGGCAATCTGAGTAATTTCATGCTGCTAAACCTCATCTAGTTATGCAAAATAAAATTATATTGGTTGGATGTCTAAGTTTAAATCTGATCCAAATCTCACCCGTATCATATTATTATCATCATATTATTTTACAGATAAATCTTGTAATCACCACCCTCAAAAAATCTTTCAGAGAGCTGTCATTCACCATTCAGTGCACAGTGCAACGATGCAAGTTTGGTTAATTGGCAACTCAGCAAAGTTAAACTTTGGAGGTAGTTTTTGATTAGTTTGTGAGGCTCAGTCGCTCCAGTACAATACATTAAATGAAAATAACCCCAGAGACTTCTAACTGCAGAAAGGTAAGGTAGGGTAAGCAATCCATCTTTATGTATGACTGTTGACTTCATTCTGCAAACTTGCAACAGAATGCTAATACCAAGTTCTAAACTAAATTTTGGAGGCACTGCAGCAACGCAGGTTTTCCAAGTTTCCCTTTCCAAAACAACATTTCAAAAAGCTTCAATCCTCTGTGGCTACACTGAGATATGCCTTTCTATCAGTCGCATACATCCCAAGCAGCCTTTCACAGTTGACCAGTGAGCGGCTTCAGCATAACAGCTGGAAGTTCAAAGTCACCTTGACGGTATTAAGGGGAGCAGGGGAGCATTACTCACAGACTGTCTCTACCCACACTTTCCCTGTTGGCCTGAGCATTTAAATTGGGTTTTAAACATCATTTAAGCAAATGTATAGAGCTTACATAAGCTGAGTCACCCAACTCGACTTAGAGAAATCAATGACTCACACCCTGACTCATGAGTGAACTTCAGAAACTAGCATACCAATAACTGAGAGACGTGGACATCAAGTAGCTGTGCTGCTGGAGAAATGACGTGCTGTGAATTGATTTATGTTCTGTTTCCGAGTGAAAACTGATCAATCCGTAAACCTAAAACCACAACACACACTGTTGCTCAATCACATTCATAAAACAACATGCAACTGCTACCAACTACCAATTACAATCACGCTACGTTCATACATTCAAAAAGTTTATTTATTCACACAAACTCAAAGTGGGTGTTATTCTGCCTTGCAGTGGCAATCAACAAGAGCACACCGTGGATCCAGTGTCAGTTACATGGCATTACTAGATAACAATTGACGCAAGCAATAATTTTGCTTCAACTACATTTTTGAGTACAGTTTTACTTTGACTCAATCTACAGAAACATATTGTTTACTTAAATAAGACCATTCTTTGTCTTATTTTTTAATTGATGGATAGTTATGCAGATCCTATAAGGTTTTGGCAAAGGTAAACTGGAAGTAAAATGTTTGAGCCCCATTTACGTTTTGACAAATTGGCACCATTAGCAGAATTAGCTACATGCTGTTTTGTTTTCAGTGTAGCCACTGATACTTCCAGGGGTGTAGCACAAAAGCCTGAACCTGTGCACAAGCATTTTCTATGGACCTTCTTCCTACTTCCACAGCTACGCATTCTACTATCTTTGTAAGCTCTGGCCACATGATATCCGTGTATATTCAGCCCCCTTCCACCAGTCCTATGCTACTGGATACTGCACTAACTGCAGCAGATAGTCAAACTCCATAGGCGGCAGGAACAGTATCCACAGGCTACCAATCACTGAGTCAACAAATCTGGTCTAGTCACTATTTTTTGGTGTACAAGGCTGCACAGGAATTGTTGAGGGCAGCAAGTATGTACAATAGGTGGTATCAGAAGCAGATAAGTCTGGCATTTGTGTTTGTAGAAGGACGATAAATCAGTCCATCACCAGCTGCTAAACTTTGTCATTGAGTGAGTTTGTAACACTATTTAAAGATAATGATTTGGCTGGCTGTTTGTTTGGTAACTAGTGCTGAACAGTTACGTATCAAACTTCCAAAAGTGTTAGTGGAAATAATTTCATTTTTGCATGCGAAGGCTCTAATTTATGGTCAAGTATGCTATACTTATATTTTATAAAATGTTTGAGAATGTAATGTAATGGATGCTTTCTCTTTGGTAAAAACAGTAATTAATTTTGAACAATAGAGCTGAAGTATGTATTCAGTATCAGGAACATCCCTGAAATTGAATCTATGATCACATTACCACCACTGCACTAAAAATGCTGTAGACTTATTCGAGGTTATTTTCTTTCTTTTTTTTTTATCAGTCATTCAAGACTTTTTTTCTTTTTTGACTGGTGAGTCATGCTGTGGAATTTTTATTGTTTATTAGCTAAAGCAGCTGGTATTCGGAGTCTGCAGACAGCAGAGTTTCTGTTCTGGTGTTCTGGGAGTCTCCCGCAACACAGATCTACTCCAGCTTCCCCCTGCGGTGCTGTCTGAAGCTGGTGTTACGTTTGGTGTTGAAAGGACTTGTTCTTTACAGTGCTGTCAAAACACATGACGCAGGTGTTTGAACATAGACGCTTGGAAGAAAAATGACCGGAAAAGTGTGCTTATTTCAGCTTCATGTGACAGTTAAACTTTTAAGAACACTCAAGACCATCTGTTTGGACATCCCAACCTGTATTCAGTAATTATTATGTTGCCATAGTTGCATTTGAGGCCCTTTAATCAGGCAACTAGTGACGGCTTTGTCAGGTAAGACATAAGGTAAAAACATTGACGTCCTAAATATGTTCTAGCTTGAGTCATCTGAGCAAGTTTATCTCATTCAAATCTGGAAAAAGAGTTTATTTAGTCAACTTATTGTGTCTTATTATGTCTCTCATCAAGTTTTAAACTCCTGTTTGACCTCATTGTCAGCTCACTTCATTACCACGGCTCACTTTGCTGAATTCAGAGTTACAAATTGGCTGCTAACTAATCAGACGTGCGTGTGTAATGTCTTGGTGTCCACCAGTTGCGATCGCCGCTGTCCATTATATCCAGACATCCGGAGAAACATGCTGCGTGTTAATGACCATCGGTTCACTCCGGTCAGCTGACAGAAACACACTCCTGTGTCCTGCGATGATGGATGTTTTCAGCCAAATGTCAGCTGAAGGAGAAGACACTACCACAAAATAGTCTATAGAAAACAGATGGGAGCACTGAAGTCATTTTCCATATTGGTTCAACGCCATATTTTAGGGTTTTTAAAATGTCATTAGTTTTTGTAAAACATCCTTTAAAAGAAGTCATTAGAGCAGAACTCTGGCTTCCAAGTCATTTATTTTGAGATTATTTTGAATGTTACTTGGAGGCAAGTCTCTGATACAGTAATAACAAGAAACATGTTGCTTTCCATCATAAAGAAGTGTAATTATCTCTCTCCGGGGTGCCACTGTTAAATCTTTTATGCCTCCTAGCACCACGTGCTAACACATTATATTGAGCTAAGTCGCTGGCTATAGTGGTACTCCCAGCTGTCATACTAATAATCTAAACAGTGCTAACAGGATATTTAAAAATAAATAAATAAAAACTCTAAGAGGTTAATGAGACTTTAAGATGATCAGGGTTTACTCTCCTTTGCCTCCATGGTTTACTTATGTTCATTTACATAATCAGATTGCTTCCAATTGTCTTCTCCTGACCTTGTTTTCTACAAAAAAAAACAAACAAACAACAGCTACGAACAGATAATTTGCAAGATAGGTTTGGGAGGAAACATAATTGCTGCTTGGATCGTGTTCACTGACAACATTATTTCCAATAATGGAAGTATGAAGGATCTCATACTGTGCAGGGAGGACGTTGAGGCGGACGGCCGGGCAGATAACCGCGTCTTGTGTGTTGTTAGGTTTAGAAATGTAAAACACTTGGTACTGATTTTACAGCTTAGAGTCCGTTTACAGGCCTTGTGGAGTACTATGCACATATGAAGAGTTGGATAAAGCCGTTTGTGGTCGCTGTGTGAAGTCTTATAAACGTCTTTGTATGAAGCAACTTGAGTCAGCGTCAGTAACAGATCAAATGAATCCGCTCTTTTTCGCCTCTGCTTCAGGCTTCATTAGCAGCTATGAGCATAATTTGTCCCCAGTCTCTCACCAAACTGCTGGCGGTCGAGTTGCATTGTGCATCATGCAGTAATATAAATGTTGTAATTTGACATGAATGGACCTTAATAAATATTGTTGTCACTCTACTGCATTTCAAACTAAAACTGCATTCTCCAGCCGCTAATAAGTGGTGTGAAATTATCAGCAGCTCGACCCGACACTCTGCAGTGATTGGTTTGGGACTCGTTACGTTTGTGCACTTGAGCATTTTGTACTTTTGTGGGAATTTCCACATCTGTGCTACATGGAGAGGTTTTGACCTTTCAGTCATAGCTGCTTCATATATCAAGGGTAAATCGAAAGGGCACGTGCACACACACACACACACACACGCACGCAAAGACAGACAGTGACAGACACAGATATAGATGTATTAGATGAGGACATTGCAGTGTCCAAGAAGCTCACACACAACATGCACTCACAAATATTTGGAGCAAACACATGCACTCAAACAAACAGCCTGCTTCACCCATCAATCACCCTTCACATAAAATTCCCAAAACACACCCGCCGATCCATCTCATCAAGCCACCACTCACTTTCACTCACACACACACACGCACACACACACACACACACACACACACACACACTCTCTCGCTCTCCATCTTCAAGATCTTCTGCTAACGAACGTCGGCGGCCATTATGAAATTCCCCTGCTCATTTTCTCTCCTTAACGAGCTTCAATCAGCTAACGGGCCACTTTGAAGTGGCGACAGAGTCGAATAATTAGAGAACACTGAGGAAATGATGATGGTGGGGAAAAAGAGAGGAGGCAGAGAGGAAGAAGGAGGATTGGAAAAGACAGGGAAACAAACAAATGAAATAACGGGGAAAAAAAGGAGAGACTAGATGACGGGAGAGAAGAAGCACTCGAGGCCGGAGGGAAAAGTGTTTTTTTTGTAAATATTTACCTGCTTCTTTTTGGCCAATTTTGCTGCAGGAGAAGGGTAAGAGAGAAGAAGAAGAAGAAGAAGAAGAAGAGGCAAAATACTGTAGATGAGCGGTGGAGCTGAGTGCCGGCAGCAAGGGAAGGATTACTTTAATTGTTTTCCACCCTGTATTTTTCACGATTATTGCCTCCGGGGAGAGTGAGAGAGAGGTTAGAAAATGTAAAGAGAGAAAGCTTAGGACAAACAGGCAGATACAGAGGAGAGAAGGGTGGATGCACACAGGAGAGGTGTGGGAGAGAGAGAGAGGAAGGATGCTGCCAAAATAGTTTCTTTTAAAAGACATAGGGTGGGAAAAACGCTTGTGGCAGACAAACAAACAGCAACTTCCTGCACACTTAGGAAATTGCTGGAAAGTCCAGATATATCAGGAGGCCATACACACGCAAGGGTTCACATCAAAATGGTGGCGGAGGTGAAATCAGGTGGATGAGAGACAGGGGGAAGGCTGGCGGGAAGAAAAAAAAAGGAGACGAGGGAAGAAGCATGATCAGATCTAGAAAAGCAGATCTCTGCCCTGCACGTCACTTTGGCTCTTATCAGCCAAAGACAAATTGAGAAAAGGGTTTTTATCTTGCGCCGGTCGTATTTGAGACGCTCCGCTGTTTCCATTCTCCAACAATATGAATGTTTGATATGAATCACCACCCATGACAGCATTCATGATGGGGGTTTATGAATCAAACATGACTAATGACGTGCATTTTTTATATTCTCCTCTTCTCTGAGGGGATGTCAGAGGTCATGGAGCTGGTCGATTTATCAACTTGCTCAAGGACACTTCAGCGGGGGGGGGTTCACGCTGACTTAAGTTTGACCACCCCGATTTAATCATTCAAGCCCGCATTAATGAGACTGAATTCACATTGTCGGTTTCTAACGTACACGAGCAAAAGAAAACGTTACCAGGACTCAGGAGACGGTTATGTTTGTGTTAAGTTATTGTCAATCATTTTTTTATTTGTTTCTCCTCATCAACATGTGCCCTGCTGCTTTTATTAGTTTCACTTGTGATGGATATGGGGGTATCCAGGGTGCCTGTCTGCAAGCAGACTGGACATGGTTACAAACTCCTAACACCTTTATATGCGTTATTTCTGGGGCTACCGGTTAGAGTGCAAGTTTATAAAAATATCTTTTGTGATATTTCAGCTTTTGTAATTAGAGTTGCTGCCATTGGTCGACGGGAACTCACGTGAAACTGGCTTTAGATTCAGAACTGAGATATGTTATTGGTATCGCTAATGTTTCATGAAGAGCTCACCCCTTGAATCCCACCGGGCAAGGCTCCAGCAGCGACTGTTTTGGTGTGTTCTCCACAGTTTTATATCCCACAGGGTGTTTTATTTTGAAAATCGACTTGATTCTCTAGTCTTTCTGTCTGACTTCCTGCCAGCTCAATCTGCTCTGCGCTTCTTGACATGGCATCTGTCAAAAATACAATAGCGATGTATTCTCCATGGAGCAGCGCTGCTTCTGGGACGCCACGATCGTCGTCTAGAACGGCCACAATCAGTTCTGGCGGCTGCGGTACATCCCTGTAGGACTGAGCGGTTAGTATTTTTAATATTTGATAGTTTAAGTTTCACTTGAATGATACCATACCATGATTCTTGGGTTAACTCTTTTGGGAAAATCCACTAGGCAAAGTTCTCGAAAATTAGAATCTCTGGAGATGTGATACTTTCACCAAAATGCAACAACACTGTTTACTTTCAGGGGATTTGTTGAGGAGAATTTAATTCAAGCAGCATCACCTTCCTGAGGCCTGCACAGCTGTCAGCTGTCAGTCTGCATGTGTGTTTTACAGTCATGTTGAAGAAACACAGATTTCAGGTTGTGCTGTTGATGGATGCACAGGACCAGATTCAAGAAAATGGTGTTGTGCAAACATGTGCTCTGGTGTATGTTGAACTTGTGGCCACATCTGTGTGTATTCAGCCTCTGCTTTACTGAAACAGCAGCTCGTTCACTCCCTGGATTGATTCTGATCCAAAATTCAAGCTTGATGAACACAACGTCCACTCTCTGTTTGTCCTACAGTAATCAGATATTGTTGTGTCATATTTCTGTGTCTAAATTTAATGCATATTTCTTCTCCAACTACAATCTTCCTTGAGGCTCTCGTACATCCCATCTGCTCTTTGTTCACGCCTCCTGTCCAGAGGCAGAAAATTTTAGTGTCAAACAGTGTGACCTTGGTAAATCCAGCTGAATACAACCTCTGTTAATATGTCTCCTCTTATGATTTGTGTGATCCTTCTTCACATGCACATGCAGTAAGGAGAGACATACTCTGTTTGATTAAAAAAACAGCACATATGTTCGAGGCAGAATGTGTCACACCTGCGACTGAAAAGCATAATGTAGGTTCCAGTGAAACTCACAGTGAAGGAAGGAATCTGCTGCATGAACACTTTGAAAAGTTGGGCATTTTTTTCTAAGCAACTTTGGCTTTTTTTTCTTCACTATATACACATCATATACGATGACAACTGCATGGGCACATCCGTTAGATAACAAGCCTGTTAGTGAGCCTGTTGTTCAAAGGGGATTGCTGCATATAAACTCTTTAACGTTGACAGGGGAGATTTGCATGGAGATCTTCAGCTTTGGGATTACCACCAGGCACGGTGCTGCATACAGAGATAAGCTGCGGTAAAATAATCGGTAAACTTCACAGGAGAGCTGTTAACCTGACAAAATGCAGAAGAGCATGACCAAAGAGAGCAGTTGGACTTTATTTTTGTACTTTGCAAGTCCTGACAGCAGACAGAAAACAAACTGAAGTTAGTGACCGCCTTAAAAACATGCAGCTTGGACAAGAGTACTTCAGGATTTTTAATTTTTCATCATAGACAATTCAAACTGACTTTAGAGCTGAGCTCTAGAGTCTGTATGTACAGTAAAACGTCACATCTCCTCCTCCATGCTTCAAAGTGGGAACCACACATGCAGATACCATCTGTTTGCCTTTGCTCCATCTCAAAAAGAACAGATGAAACCACCTACTCTCCCTCAATAGTCTTTGCATGAATCAGGCCATCGACTTCGGGGCAGGACGACAAGAACAGGTGAGCAGACGAGGGTTGGCTGAACTTGGCTTGCAGGGCAGGTGAGTGTGGCCGGGCTGCAGACAAAAACAGGTGAATAGTGAAAAAGAAGCTGGAACCCAAAAAACATCTACAACAAAGAATCTACACAGAAGGTTTCTTTAGAGCCGGTACAGGAATAGTTACCACATAAGGTACAACGACAAACTGTCGGTGTCTGGGAGGGTGAACCGGAGTTAAATACTGCAGGAGCTTGATGAGATGATGATGAGATGATGAGATGCAGGTGTGGGAGCTGAGCAGGTGATAATCAATGTGGGAGTGGTTGATGAAGTAGGTCAGCCACACCTAGCCTGCACAGACAGGGGACAGACAAAAACAAACACAGAACACGAAGGGCAGGGAAACACCAGGAAAACACAGGGTAATAGACAAACCTAGCACATCCTAACAGCATGTCTCGACACAGATAGGCATGGATCGATCAGCACTAGTATATAAAATGGCAGTAGAAAACCAGAGGTCTTTTACAGGGTAAAAATTGTGACACATCGCAGCAAGAATGCAGATGTGAATAACAAAATAAATGATGCTGACTTCCATTCAGGGTCCTGGTAATGTGCATGATGACTCATTACCACGGCTTATGGGACGCTTGAATAAGAACACAGCCAACGTTAATGTTGTTTGTAACACCTGTGCTTTCTTCTTTTATGACAAATGTCTGCTGTTAAAAAAGAAATAGAAAAACACAGAAACTAGTTCCAAAGAAAACATGTGGCATTGTGGCTTTAAGCTTTTCTGCATATGTCTATCATATATCTATCATATATCTAAGTAAATGAGATTATAGGAATGGGGGATATAAGATAAGATTTGTCAGCTTTGCTAACATCCTCCTGCCGTCCACGTCCAGGACAGAGCTGGCCCTCTTGACCATTTTTTTAACTCTTACTTTCCCACTTCGAAACATTTAAGAGTACTGGACCTCAGTCTCCTCAGCAAGTGAATACAACTTCTTGTCCAGGACGTCCAACCAGTCTAGTTGATTGGTTTATTTATTTGTTCAGTTTTTAGGTAAACAGATCTCATTATGATTCCTGTTCTTTCCTCAAGACCGCAGCTCTGTTTGTTGTTTTCACATAATTTACATGTATAATTTCCTACTAACTGGCGAGTTAAGCAGGGGTTATGATTTTAGTCGTTATGCAGGTTATGTTATGCTCCGCGTACAAACAAGCCTCATGCTTTATCATGACTGTTCATCCTCTAACATCCTGTAGTTTGGCAACGCTGCTGCACGACGGTGTGTTGAGTCTGTGCTAATTAAAAGAGCTGGCAACCCATCATGCTTTATTTGTTCCACTGGTTCTTTTCTTCTGCAACATAGGAGGGGGGAAAAAATGCATATTTATCAGATTGAGGTTGAACGTTACATCATATTTTATTTTTGTTTTTGGTCTGTTTCTTTTTCACTGAGCTGAATAAAATGCAACAATATCAGCAAAACAGTCCAAGGTCAGCAGAAAAAATATAAAGTAAACGATAAGGCATGCATGATTCTGTTATTGCTGGTGCACGCGGGAACTGTGCCACGGCTACAATGGCTAACAGCCGTGAAGGAGAAATGTGAATAAAAACAAAATGCAATACAACAGGCCTTCTTTAACTTTTCAGCCTGCCTCTTGGATGGCGAATGTATCCTCTCAGCCTGAGACCATGGACTAATTTAAACATATTACCTCCTTTGTCATGCGAGCAGGGCTCATTTTGGACCCAGTCCTTCAATTTTAAAAATGCTATTTATTGCTTTGTGACATCAATAAATCATTACCACATTCAATTTTGAGATACTGGCAAAAAAAAATTTTAGCCCAAATTAGTTGCCAGGAAGATTGACAGCCTCTGCTGCTGCACTGTATTTAACAGAGTCCCACCAGGTTGGATTTGGCAGGAAATCATTTGACGTCCTTCATGGCACAAAACTAGAGAAGTGAGTGTTGTTCTTCCAAAACAGTATTATTATTTTTTTTTTCACAATAATAATGAGAGGAAGGATTGGAAGTAGGAAAGCCAAAGGCCTTGTGGGAACCTTAAAAGTGTCAGATTTAGGGGGCTCTAGTTCCAGAATATGACAGAAATGTAATATAATAAGCATAGCGTTGTTTTTAATAGTGTATAATCACCTGGAATAAGTATCATTTTTGTTGAATGAACCTTTTATATCTACAGTTGCCCACACAATGACTTATCTAACCAGTAACTACAATATTATTTTTTGGAAAACATTTGAAGTGAAAAAATGGGCAATGCAGTGACAGACTCTCATTTATATTTAATCAGAGCTGCCTAGTGTGGAAATTTGACGTGAGAGTCGTGATCCCGGTGTGTTGCACTGCACAGACTCACTGAGAATGACTTCTTATGACTATTGTATTCTAAATGCGACCATTAATTTAAAGAAAATGAACTTGACTAGACTTGAAACCAACTTTAAGAACAGAAACACGTGAGGAAACTGACTACTGAGGTAATAAACTATTGTTTTTCACAACCAATGTAGTCGCACCCTGCTGGCCATTTAAAAAATGCTACTGCTATGGATTAACAGAAACTCTGTCCACTAATTATTATACAGCTACTGCTCATGCAGAAAATTATGCACGAGGTAATAAAAGGTTTAATCACAATACAGTTTATTTCCTCACTCACTGACATATCACGTTTCCCTGGAAATTACAGCAACTAGACAGGTTAAAGAGGATATGACAGGCGAGCAACTGAAATGTAGCGGTGATTGAAACATATTTTTGGGGAGGTTAAAGATTGTTGGAAACATTTGGGATATGTACAAAACGTAACAAAATACATAGCATATATGTAGTCATTTTTAGACATCTTAGTGTTATATGGTCCTATAAATAAAACTCAGTTGAGTCACTACTGTGCTTCTCATTTATTATTCAGAATTTCTTTCTTTCTTTTGAATCCAAAATGAATTTTGCCAATAAAAACTATAAAAAATCAAAACATATTTTTTTCTTCTCTCTTTTATATCTGATAAAGCATTATTATCCTGAAAAGTCAAACCTCACCGGCTTGAATTGTGTTGTCATGCCATTGAACAGTCTGTCAGACTCACTGTGAGCTTTGCAGATTTCAGCAGCAGATTTCTTTCCAGATAGACACCTCTGTCCTGCAGTATGCAATTGTTTGGAGAGGGGAAATGGAAAGGAAACAGAGAGCAATAAATAAGTAATTGAGTAAATTTTGCCTCGCCTTCAGACCCAGGCTCAGTAATGGGGCTGTGTCGGGATTCAAACTGGGTAAATTTTCTTTTTTTTTCGCCCCTGCAGACAAAACTCATAGCAACTTTTACATAAAACTAACCATCAGGTGTCAAGCCCTGACCGTATTATCTGAGGGTGGTGAGTAGAAAAATGGGATGAGGGGAGACATTATTTGGAGGGAAGCATGATTTGGTTATTTTACACTCAGTTGAGTTTGAGAGTGATACACTGTTGTACTGTAATAGTCTATCAATGAAGCAGTGTGAGACAAAAAACTAATAAATGCTTATTTTCACTGTGAGCTTTTGTGTGTGTGTGTTTGTGAAAGACACTGAGACGGTTCTTGGTCTGTTTCATAAATTTGACATCTTCCTTCTTTTCCCATTATCGAGTATAGACACACACACATACACACCTTTTCAACCAGCACTACCTGTGAATTAGAGCAGATGCATGGCCATGTTTGTATGCTTTTACCTCTTAAGCGTGTACCTGTGACTGCCTCCTGATAGCTTCTTTGTGTGTGTGTGTGTTTCTCAAAGTCTGAATATATTTTTTGCTTGCTTGCGTCTGTGTTTGGGAGAGCCTGAGGGAGGAGCATGTATGTGTGTGTGAGTGTGTGTTTAGCCCTTAGAGTATGTACCTGTGACTTCCTGCTGATTTCTACTCTTGCCGACACTCGTCCCCTCTGAGCTCTTCTCTTTATTTCTCTCTTTCTAATCTGCTCTGCTCATCCAGCCTTGATTCTTCTTGAGGATGACTCAGCTCTCACCACTGTCCCCCTCTCCAGTCTCCATGTATGACTCAGTATACGCTGTGACACATATACAATAAAACAGTATTATGTGAATTTTTGCAGCTGAATATATATACACCGATCAGCCATAGGATTATGACCACTGAGTGAACATTTTGTCCTCAGAGTTGATGTGTTAAAAGCAGAAAAAATGGGCAAGAATTAAAACCTGAGCGACTTTGACAAGGGCCAAATTGTGATGGCTATACAACTAGGTCAGAACATCTCCAAAACTGCAGCTCTTGTGGGGTGTTCACAGTCCAAGGAAGGAAAAGTGGTGAGGGTCATGGGTGGCCAAGGCTCACTGAAGCATGAGGGGAATGAAGGCTGGCATGTGTGGTCCAATCCAACAGAGAAGTTACTGTAGCCCAAATTGCTGAAAAGGGCAATGTTGGTTCTGATAGAAAGGTGAATCACAGTTTGGTGCGTATGGGGCTGTATAGCCGCAGACCAATTAGGGTGGCCATGCTGACCCCTGTCCACTGCCGAAAGCACCAACGTCGGGCATGTGAGCATCATAAATGGACCGTGGCCTGGTTTGATGAATCACATTTTCTTTCACATCATGTGGATGGCTGGATGCATGGGGAACACATCAGCAACAGGATGCACTATGGGAAGAAGGCAAGCCGGTGGAGGCAGTGTGATGCTTTGGAAAATGTTCTGCATTGTTGCAGACCATGTACACCTTTTCATGGGAACAGTATTCCCTGATGGCAATGGCCTCTTTCAGCAGGATAATGTGCTGTGCCACAAAGTGGTTCAGGGATGGTTAGAGGAACACAAGGTGTTGACTTAGCCTCCAGATTTAAAAGATAAATGTGGACCAGTTTCAGGTAGAGGACGACAGGATGCTTGGATATCGGTAAGGAGACTCAATATGAGGATGATGTGGCAGGAAGGTGTACAGTGCCGGTCTTTAAATGTCAAATTGATGGATCGATCTTTGGGGCCCAATCAATGTTCTGAATATCTGTCTGTCCTACCGCACCATGAAGTGGAGAAGGAAAATGTATCCTCAGAGGGTGAAGGTCCATGCTATCCCCCTGCCAGGACCCTTAGGATGGCTCCCCATCCGGTTAACTGCAATATCTACTCTTAAATGAATGTTCCCCGAAGCAAATATGTTAGATTATAAACTGAAAAAACATTAACAAAAGGGAACAAAGCTAATTTATAAACTGAAAAACTGGGTACAACACACAGATTTGTGTTTAATTAAGAGTAATTTCATAGAGCTGAATATTGTGTTAAAAGTTGTGACAATCTTATATAGTATATTACTGATTTGCATAAAGTCAAAGCCAAAATTTAAATTAAATCTCTTAAGATTTTAAAAGTTGTCTACTCTTTTTCACACTGTAGTTTGTTCATTATTGCCTTCCAAACTGAATCATCTGACATCTACAAAAGGTAAATGATATGTGTGTCCATGGTAAGCCTCTGGTTAAGTAAGGCTACTTTCATAGATCACTGGAGGTAAACGTTTCTAAGTGGACAAAGAAGTCACTGCTGGAGGATCCTGCATGAGCATTTTTGCATTTTAGCCAGACCAAGCACAGACCTCTTGTGGGTATGTTTAATTCGGGTCACTTAACATGCTCACTGAGTGAAGTAAAGCAGTGATTAATTAAGGTTGATGCAACCTCTTTTTTTTTTTTTTTTTTTTTTTTTTTCTCCAAACCTATGCCAAGGTAATGCTAAAATTAACCATACCACACAAATACATTATCCTTCATTTGTTGTGCATTCATTCTGTTCACATCCCGCTAGGTCCGGCCTGGGTGTGATTGCACCCCTCACAACCCTTGACTGCTAGTAATCATAAAACAACATCGTGGCATGTCTGTTGCTACCGTGGGTGCTCCAGCAATGGTCACGACTGACAGACAGATTATGGTGTACAAATTTATTTTATTGGTACACAGTTTTACACACACTGGCCGATCGCAGGCTTCACTGTGGATGCCGTTGCCTGGCATATTCTTCCACATAAGCTGCCGTCCGGATGTGTCGTGTTCTCTCTGCTCTCCAAAACTTCCCTCCCCAGGTCCAGCACGCTACTATTTTAAGAAGGGAGAGTGATTAGTCAACAGGATGCAGGTGTGCCAATCACTCTCACCTGGCGCTGCTCTCCTGAGCCTTCCCCACAGCTCTCCCCTGCAGCTGATGCAGCACGCCCCCTGCACAAACATATGTATATTCATGTCACCTCTCAGGATGTGGAGCTCTCTGGTGGCTTCCCTGCAGACATTCTTATTATTCTATTTATCTTTTATTCTATTCATTCAGTGCTGATTTTGTCCATTTTAAATGATGTTTTCAGGACAAATTGTTCTTGTTTTGTCTAACCTTCAGTTCCTTTTTACTGTAACTTGTTTTTCTCTAAATTGCATTAGCAGGTTTGAATTGGACTTGCTATCATCTGAAAGAAAGAAGGATTGGGGTTTCTGCATATATGAGTGTTTCTATTTATATGCGTGTGTGTGTGTGTTCCGTGCTGAGCTGGTAGTCTTGTTGTGAATCACTCCGGGCAGCATTAAGACTGGAAAGCAGACTTTTTGCATTATGCATCACACACTCTTTCTTCTCCCTCTCTGTCCTCCTCATTTCATCCCTCTGTCTGTCTCCTACTATCCACTTTACTTTTTTTTTTCTTTTCTCTCTAATTTCTCCTCTTCGCTCTCCCTCTTTCATCATCTTTCTTTCTTTCCCTCAGCTTTTCCACATCTGTTTGTCTTCCCTCTTCTCTCTCCCCTCTGATCCCCTCTTCCCTTTTAATTTTCAATGTTTGCTGTTGTTGGAGCCATGCGACTAATTTTAGCGCCAAATAACAGCCGGGGGTATGAACTCTGCATTTTTAAGATGACACACAGACACACACACACACACACACACACACAAAGTTGGCGCGATGAAGACATTTCTTGACTCTGATCTCAGCTCTCCACAGAATAAAACATCAGACTGAATAACACAGCTCTTTCCAAATGACTGATTCCCCACATTAATTTGTAATCGATGATGTAATATTTTTTTCCTCATCGTTGGAAAAAAAAAAAAAATAGCTGGAATCCCATTTTATGTGATCTATTATAATATGCAAATGTGCATAGAAGCTGAACTTCCATGCATGTGTGTTTTTCTTCCCTCTGATATAAGAATTTATGAATTCATTTCTTGCCCTGGATCACCATTCATACTATTCATACTCTATTCCGAGTGCCCTTAATCTCAGTCTCACATGCTCACATTTGACACAATAAATACAGAAACAAACTTCCCGGATTGTTTGCGAGGAGGATTTACCCATAATTGTGGACATATGTGACACAAGAATCTTGCAGAGGAAATGGAAATGGGCAATTTAGCCTTCAGGAAGGATATCGACTGTCAAAGAAAATCTATCCACAGGACACACTGAGTTATAAAGGAATAACAGTATAATGAATGGACACAACTCCCTGCTAATTGGCTCATTCACTGACTCCAAATATTGCCATCTATAATGATGTTTGCTCCAAAAACTCTTTCATTTCTGCTTTGTACTCTGAGAGTCTAGACTACACAAAAACAGGATACTGTCCAGCAGACATTATTAAAGGTAAGTAGTTGTCATGGTGTGAAAAGTGTCAGACGTGTGGAGACAGCATTAAGCCCTATTTATCATAGAGTCTGGGTTAAAACTAGAGCACGTCTTTCTACGTGCAACACCAAGGACTATGATGGGTCAATTAACAAGTGAACGGGCAGGTAGATGTGTGAGACAGAGATCTGACGGGGGCAGAAGAATGCAAACGTAATAACATAAAGCAGGACATCAGTCAAGACGGTCACAAAATGCACCGCTGGAGGCAACACTAAGGAGAGCCTTCCTTTGTCTATGTCTACTCATACAATGTTCAAGCTCAATTCTTACCACCATCGGTGGAAAAAGAAAGAATTCCTTCACAGCGCTACTCGTGATCGAAAACTCCACATGATGCCTTTAAATCCGGCTTCAACTTTCATTTTTACTGAGATCCAATTCATGGCAACATGTCGGTGTCCGGATATAGCTGTGATTGAAGTTTTCTATATTTATATAGGTCTTTCTATTTCTACACAGCAAAATCAGGCATTTGGAAAAAACTCTCTGTGAGTTGAAATCATCATGACCATCAAATTCACTCTAGGGAAGAGTTAAAGTAACTTTCTTTTCTTTTATTCAATAAATTCATACAGTGTGTTAAAAAACTCCATGCTGCATGGATACTTACTTGTGTAACAAGTTATATTTTTACAGCAAACATCCATGTTTTAAACAAACGGGATGTCCTTGACAAGTTCTAATCATTTGACTTCCAGCTGCTTGAGGTTGAGATGGACAATATATTTGTTAAAAAGGTAAAATCTGATTATCAGAAGTAACAACATCAGGATGCAGGACACATACAATCAAAAATCAACCAAAACAGAGTTTTCCATTCCAACCGATCACCTCCGTCGGGGAATTCACTGGCAAGTTCCTCCAAACTTCTGGCAGGAGAGCTAATCGATGAGTTCATTCAAACAAAACATACAAATGTATTACGACAACAGAAAACCGTTTACAGCGTAATAAACAGTTTGAGAAGTAAAATGGCACTTTTACCTGCCCAAGGTGTGTTGTTGAATCACGCTCCCCAACACTCAACAATATTTCGGTGTTCATTCAAAGTGTATCGCTGAACACAAGCTGTAGTCTAAATGAGAAAGTAAAAAAATCTAACCTCTTCACACTTTTTTGTCGTAACGCCAGATTATTCCACTCTAGAAATTTGCTGTGTAAGGAAAGACTTTTCCTGTGTGTGCGTTTGTGTGTGTTTCATATAACCCTTTCCAATTAGAGATTATTCTAGCTGATACAACTGCAGCTTTGTGAGTAATTTTTAACCATATCAAGAACACAGATACTGAATAATCCTGACAAAAACGTGGATTATATTCACCAAATTTATTTAACATTCAGTGCCTGAGGTATGATTTTATTGCAGTTGTGCTAAATGGACTGAAGAGACTCTTTGAAATAATATACTCTTTGTCTTATGTCTTTGGAAGCATCTTATATGCAATAAAACACTTTTACACTCTGTACTTTGTATTCTGCATGCTGTTTGCAAGGTGTTCTTTTCCCTTTAACTTTGGCTCTGTGAGGGGTAAAGTGTGGTTTTTAAATGTGTTTCATGCAGACAGAGTATGAAAATTATCACACAGCCCCCCCCGCTTCAAGACATCCAGACAGAGGCAGACTTCATAACCTGAGAAGATTAATGACAGATTCACTTCATTGTCTTGGATAGCTGAGGTTGAATGAATATCACACACTGAGAGGTGCTTTTTTTTTATTTCTCATCGGCTTCATTTAACATCAGCCATCAGGTAACTTTGCATTTGTGATGTAACCTCATTCTATTTGCATAATGTGTGTTGGTCTGCAAGCCCATCTCCAATCCACCCACAGCTCTGTCTGTCTCTCTGTGTCATGTAGAAGAGTTGAATGTATTTGTTATGGAGCTGGATGGATCTTTGATCTGTTGGTTTGCTGTCTGCCCTCAACTCTGACTCACTGTCTGTCTTATGTCTCAAAAAATCTTGCTTGTGCTTGTGTATACACATACACAGTAGTTTGAACTCTGCTTGTCAGGTCCAGACATCATAAATAAACTGTATGTTCAAGTTGCCATATATTGACAACTGGGTTATAAACTATAACTACGCATACAGTGCCATTAGTTTAACTGTCAACTGGCCTGTAGACGTGCATACCTTAACTATCAATACTATCAATAAGTCTTGTTTAGAGGATTGATATATGTGTCAACAGGATTGATTTAAGAAATGGATATACCCCTTTCACCTACACTGTGGCCATTTTTAGACATGCTAATGGATTAGCACTAAGGGTGGTGATGTCTGTCTATCATTCAGTCCACCACTTCAATTCAGACTGAAATATCTCAACAGAGGATTGTCAGATTTGGCCAAATGCTCACAAAACTAATGGTAAGCCAATAAACTAAGATGGTGAAAATGATTACTATTAATAATAGTAATCAACATCAGACTGTTAGCATGACAGGTGTTTGCCGTCACAGGTTGCTTGTTTGAGCAGCCAGGCTTCGTTCAGCCCGCCTCCACCCATGATCCGCGTCTTTAATTCAAAAGAATTAGCTGTGAGGCGGTGGTAGCAAGAGTGTCAAGGTGGCGCCAGTCAGAGCTACCAGACTCTTAGTAGAGTGAGCTTAGCAACAGCTCTTCAGAAACCTATGATGTCACCCACTCTACATCCATGTTTTATACAGTCTGTGGTACAGCCCCACTAAACTGCTAGCATCATTTTAGGCTATGAACAACATTGTGTTGTCATCTTTTGTAATAAAGTTTCAGATATTGGTGAGTCTGGCCCTGACTTGGTTTCAAATTGAAAACAAATGTTGTGATGTTGTGCACTGGCCTGCACATTAGTGTAACATATGGAGGAAGTACATGTCTAATAACAACCTGACCTGAAAAAGAGACACTCTAAGTAATTACGATATTGAATGTTTACAGACATATAATAGGTGCCTATCGTCTGAATCCTTCTATAGGCATTTAATCTTTTACACACTTTAAAATAGCTGATTCACATCTGGTAATAAGTAACAACGACATTTACAGGCCTGCAATTTTGAGCATTTGTTGTCTTAATTACTGTGTATTCTTCAAGCTGTCAGTGAGAACCAATCTGAAAACAGGACGATATAGACCAAATAACACCCTCAGTGACATTAACTGCCTCTGAATTTCAACAAAATCAGTATTCAGCTGCAACAGAAAGCCTCGAGGGGATGCATGACTCCATTTTTTTCTCATTACCACTTTTTCTTTAATGGTTTAATTTTAAAGAAAGAAGAAAGAAAGACAAAAAAAATAAAAATAAAAAAACCTGTTAATGTTTCTTTTCTAAAGCTGAAAAGATAGCCAAGCTCTTTTAAGTATAAGTGGGACAACATGTCCAAACATAGATTTTTCAGTAAATATACTGTCCATTCCTCATTAGAGCTGAGTAAGCCTTTAGGAAATGTATTGGCTTAGCGGCCTATAAATAAGATAAAGGCTTAATTTTTAGGCCTAATTAATCATGTCATCCCATATTGTATTTACAACCACAGCCGGTGATTCAGAGCCAAATTCATATCACTTTATTATATAGCTCATGAAACAACCTTGGAGAATTTGTCTGCTGTCACATAGAGAGAAAATAACATCAAAAACTGCAATGTGGCATGTTGTCTCTTTCCTTTTTTTCAGTTTCCTTTACCTTATGTTGAAGTCCCAGAGAGCGTCTGGATTGTGCTGACCTTATTTGCATCACCGGGGCTGTTAAATTGGGTACAAAATTGGAGACATCTGCCTGTGCCAGTGTTTTACTACATGGCTTACAGCCCTTAGAGGGAGCATCTCTCTGTGTGTCTCTCTCTGTCCCAGATCTACTGAGAGGAATAGACCCTCTGTCTACATGCTGGCATCTGGCATTAACAAGTATCCTGGGTGTTTGGACTGTGTTCAGACAGCGCACAGACACATCAAATACAGACGGAAAGGCACCCAAGATGCCCTGAAGATACTGTCCAAATTACTTCTGGTGGTAGTCACGGGCACATTTGTACAGATTAAAGACAAAATGTACTATAAGAGATGTTTGAATGGAATCTATGTTTCATGTGGCAGGGAAATATCAAACATTTTACTCTGCTACATTTATGTATGCAGTTTATATTGAACAAAACCAAACCATATTAAATTAGTGTGTAGGACTTAAGGGATGTAGCAGTGTAGTAACTGATTGCAACCCCCATTGCCTCATCCTATTCCCTGAAGGAGAACACTGCGATGGAAGGCCGGATCTAGAGCCAGTTTTTAGTTTGACCGTTCTGAGCTACTGTAGAAACATGGCAGAGCAACATGGTGGACTCCATAGAAGAGGATCAGCAGCGTCTGTAGATATAAAAGTCTCATTCTGAGGTAACAAAACATGATGATTCTTATTTTCAGGTGATCATACACTAATAAAAACATCGCATTGAATGATATACTGTATTTCTTCTATATACTGTGAGTAGAAACACACTGGACCTTTAAATAAGCTCTACAAAAATAAGATGTTAATGCATCAATAATAATTATCCAATAGTATATCATTTTATTTTTACAACGCACCTCTTCTCACTTCTGAGATATCATTATTTCTGTCTTTTAATTGGGAACAACACACGCTCCCCAGATGGTTTCCCTTAGTGTCCTTCAGCTGTTTGTCTGTATTGATCCGCTGTGGCAGAGAGGTTTGTACACGTTTCAGACAACCTCTCCAGCATGAACCAAATACTAATTAAAAAAATTCAAATGCAGCTTTCAAGCAACAGCAGCACTTCTAAAAGTAGTGTTTTCTATTGATTAAGTAATAAATTCCTGAGTTGTGACTCTGTGCTACAAGCATAGTTATCTTAATGAGTGAAATTGGGTTTTCATATTTTGTTGAGATGAGATGAGACTTACAGTAACACACTGCAATATATACACACTCAAATCAAAGAGCGTCTTTGTGAGGATACTCATGAACAGAGAGCAGAAGAAGAGATATTTGTCTACATTTTCTAAGGATATACTGTATTAGAAAAGGATGTGCAATATGAAGTCTGTGTTTAGTTTCAGGAAAACCAATTTCAACGCAATGTATACAAAGGATGAGGAAGGCTGAGTGAACTCATATCACTGTTTGAGTTCCACTGTCATGTTGATACATGAAACTGTAAAGCAATTTAAAGGAAACCTGCATCAAAGATTTCTTGTTGCGTGCGTGTGTGTGTGTGTGTGTGTGTGTGTGTGTGTGACCATTTTTTAAATTTCCTTTTCCCATCTCATTTGGCCGGGAGACAGAGACATTACGTAGAGGAGATTTGAAGGCACCCACACGGAAAATATACAATCTGAGACACTTTAATTACAGTAAATTCCTCCACATGATCAAATCGAAAATGAAGACAAATAAAAAAATAAAAGTTGAAAAATTGAAATTAGTGAATGACTGATTGTAAATACATTTTACCCACATAGTATATTTTATTTTAACATTATTTTAATGTTTTTTGGGTTGTTGTTTTTTTTACATATGTATCAGTTCATTTACTGCCTGTCTGAATTTTTGAATTTCTGCTACAGGACAAGTGGACTTCTAACAATGTTTAAGCGGCAAACCTCTGTCAAAACTGTAGTTCCTCCAACAGCCACTTGAGGCTGGTTACAGAACAAGTCAGTCTCCATAAGCCCCTATGTTAAAATGCCCAACTTCACAGAAATATATAGAAATAAACATTTTTACATCCTCATACAAAAAAAAAACGGCTTTGGTCTCTATAGCTAATTTCCCTGTTCATTAACTTGCCCATTAAATAAATGCTTAAAATTGTGCATAAATAAAAACATGGCCACTTTAAATGATAGGTGGGTGCTGTCACAAGTGGCTTACTTGAGCTACCGGGCTTCATTCAGCCTGTCTCAGCTCTACCGATGGCACACGTCTTTGCCCATTTTCGTATTAGTGGTGAGCCAGCGCAGGCAGGACTGACAACACCACACACTGAGCTTCACAACGACTCTTCTGGGGATGATGTCACAGATACTATATAGATCTAGATTTGTAGTTTTATGCAGTCTATGGACAGAACATATATTCTCCCTGTGAATCTGTTGATCTGCATTCAGGACAAAGACCTGCAAGAAAAGAGAGAAAGCGAGAGAGAAGAGGATGAAAGTAACAATATGTAAGAAACACCAGTTATGATGAGTTTTGTCTATCAACGCACTGCATTCATTTGAGCCTCTCTCTCTCTCTCTCTCTCTCTCTCCCTCCCCCCTCCTTCCACCTTTCTGTTGTTTCTAAAAATAGCCGCTCCCAAATCGCATTATCTACACAAACAACCCTCCATTCTGCCTCTCCTCCATCGATTTAACACCCAGGAATGTTTGACAGCTGGGCTGGAGGTCATTTTTCATTCTGCATTTGTATACTGTGGGTGTACATACATGCATGTATGTGTGTATGTGTGTGTGTGTGTGTGTGTGTGTTTGGCACCGGCAGGTGCCAAGTTGTAACCTGGTGAAATATAACTGTGCAACACACATTCTCATTTGTGTATGCCAGACTGCGCTCACACACAGGTGTCAATACAAATGCACCAAAGAAATATTACAGATATTACACATTTTTTGAAGGTTGATTTTGGGCGAGAATATCAATGACAGGAACTCTGTTTCTCTCTCTCACACACACACACAATAATGAACTTGTCTTGTAGGCGGGGTTTATCTCCAACTACAAGTTGTTCTCTCTGATATGAGGAATAAACATGCACTCGGAGCGCTCTCTCAATTGTGCTTCTGTTTGTATGGATGTACCTGCCTTAGAGGCATTCCCAAGCTCCCACCCACTGCTACATCCAACACTGAAGGAAGTCACAGTGGAGGGCCTAATGAGGGCAAAAAAACATCCCAAATACCTGAAAAAAGATAATCTGCCACAGCCACAGGCTCAACATCCTCAATCTCTGAGAAGTAAAGAGCGTGTGGGAGATGGTTTTATTTCTGTACCGGCAATCTTTCAGTCTGTAGACCTTTTCCAAGACATTAAAGGTGTCTTTCTATCAGAGCTGAGGGAAGAAAAGAAAGAAGTAACTGTCCCTAATGGGAGATGTGGTCTGAGGCAAGGTGTGTAACACAATGGAGTCACAATGAACACACAAAAACAATCAAGACATATAAAACACGGATTCCTTTAATGGACCTGCAGCTTTTAGTCTATTTCTTTGCTTAGCTCTTCACTCTGACATAGCCCCAAGAAAATTGTAAGTACACTAATGCCTTGACCTTTTGTCTTCTTCTTTTATTTGGTTGCTTGGGATGGTTCTTTTTTTTTTTTTTTAGCATTTCACTTTCTTTCTTTTTTTCTAAGTTCCTCAAGTTAAGACGATAGAATTAACGCCTAAGCTGTAAAAAAGAAATATCTGAAGAACAGTTGGATGGATTGCTTTGATATTTATATCAAATATACAGTATATAGTGCAAACCTGATGATTGTGTTGATACCCTGACTTTTCATCTAGCGCCACCATCATGTCAAAACGTCACTTCATATGTGCACAATAAGGATGAGAAATGAGTCTTTAGACCCCAGAGTATCATATTTAGGGTGGGCTGCCGATGTTGTGATTAGTATAGGTAACCCCCTGATGGAGTCTAAACACCGATGATGGTGTTGTGATGAAAAGATCTAGACATGAACTGGAGGTGGACGGAGTGGAGGAGTGACACGATTTCACACTGAAATAACAGCTGACAGCAGCAGAGGGGAGAACAGATTTAAAAGTTTGACAGCGGCGACATGATCGGCTGACGGAGATTGTGGCAAAAAATCTGGGAAGAGTGACAGACTGAACGCTCACAGTCGGCTGATTATTAATCAGCGGAGGTAGAGAAAGCGAATTGTGAATTAACAAGACATAGTTTTCCCGACTGAGCTTCATTTCAGTCATTTCATGCTTAGCATTAGCATCTTGACCATGTTAGCATGCTTAAATACAGGTTTATTATTGGCATTTATTACATTGAAAGAGTAATGTTATACTCAGCTTCTCTTAAGTTTCTTCAAACAGAAATAGTCTTTTCATTCTCTAATTTGTAACAGTTGATTCTTCTTCACCATACTCCTGATTGATTGAAGCTACCGTCAACAAAAGTCAAAGATTTCTTTCAGTTTTTTGATCATCCCATCATTTAAGAATTAAAACTTCACACACTTGTTAGCCTGGATGTAGATAGTTAGTCTTGTTAAACATTTCCCTGATTATCCATTCAGTTATTCATTCATTTCATATCTTTGTGTTTCATATCTTTATGCATGTGCCCTTTAGGTGGAGACTCGCTCGATGCAAAGCTTGAAGAAAAGCTCAAAAAAGGTTTTTTGGCCAAAAAGTAGGAAGGCGACAACGAAGACAGATTACTTTATGTTTTAAAGCAGAACACAGAGTACAGTCTGTCCCATATACAGTAAATTTAACCACACTCACACAAACACATGCACACACACACAGTATTGCACAACAGCGTCAATGTAAATTCACACTGCATGGAGAGAACGCAGTCATTTGCATGTTTCAATGGAATCTTGCAGCTGTAACTGCTAAAATCCAATTATCTATTTCTCCACAGATGTAAAAATATTTCATAAATAATATTTTCAGTTAAAAAAAAATATGGTGCAGAATGCTAAAACAAACACAACAACAAAAAGAATAACTGCTTCTCAATTGCCGGAGCATGATTTATCATTCTACGGTGCACCAGGCAAAGCGTGGTATTTATGATTAATTGTGTGTGTGTCCAGTTGTAGGTGGAGTCCATCTGCAAGTAGAGATTCTGCCCTGAGCGACAGACAACCGCCAGCTGGCAGAGAGTCACGTACAAACCCTGGACAGCACCCAGCACCGGGGAAGGGAAGGCCGGGCGGGTGGGCGGACAGATGCAAAGAAAGGCCAGAGACTTCTGTGTTCATACCAGCATGAATCAAGGTGCAGCCACAGAATATCACTGTCACATTCATCCATTGAGTGTCTTTTTTGTTCAGCTACAGTAGGCCTGGCCTTGGCTACACACAGCCACCTTCTTATACTGTATGTACTCTTTTTTTCTGTGGTCAGATTCATGCTATAAAAGATACATGTAGGGATGTTCACACTTATAGAACTTATGTCCCAAGAGTGTTGCATGTTCTTTTCAGCATTAATGTGCCTTCCTAGATGTATAGGTTACCCATCATGCCATGGACGTTAAGACACCCCATACTATCACAGATGCTGCATTTGGAATGTTGTACTCATTAAAGTCAGCATGGTCCTTTTCCTCTTTAGCCTGGAGGACGTATTCTTTCCAAAAACAATTTGAAATGTCGTCTCTGTAGCAAACGTTTCCACTTTCAGTCAGTTCAGTTTAGAAGAGCTTGGGCTTAGAGAAGTAAGCAGCGTTTCTGGATGTTGTTGATGTACGGCTTTCTCTTTGTATGGTAGAGTCTTAATCTGAATTTGTAGATGCACTGACAAGCCGTGTTCACTGATAACATTTTTCTGAAGTGTTCCTGCACCCATGTAGTAATATCCTACAATCCTGTCAGCTTTTTAAAGCAGTGCTGTGTCACACAGGCATTCAACATTGGTTTTTGGCCTTACCTCTTACGTGCAGAGATTTCTCTGAACTGAAATCATTTAATGATATTATGGATTGTAGATGGTAAAATCCATACATTTCTTGCAATTGTGCATTGTGAAATGTTGTTCTTAAACTGTCAGACTATCTGCACTTTTTCTCCGTCCTTGCTTCTGAATGACTGAGCCTTTCAAGGATACTCTTTTCATAACCAATCATGACGTTCTCAATGAACTTGTTTACCTACGTTAGGATCATTTCACATCTTTTATACATCTTTTGTTGCCTCTATCCCAACTTTTTTGAACAAGTTGTAGTCATCAGATTCAGCATTAGTCAATATTTACAAAAAATAATACAGTTTAGCAGCTTGAACATTAAATATCTCTGTCTTCTGTTTTTATTTCAGCTTTAAACAGCGCTCCAACTTGTTTTGGAGGCTGGTTGTAATTTATCAAAAAGAAAACGTGTTTCAAACCATGAACCATTTTTATCTGTGTTCATTGCACTCTTATGTTGCATCTTACATAGTTGTTTACTTTATGGTCACTTTTACTTTACTTGCAGATTTGACATTCTTCTCATCTGACCCTGTTTGCTTGTCTCCTGTGGCACCCCACACCTCTCCATTGGTTCAGTGATCTGGGTTGATAGATGGGGGTAGCCTTCCAGTCAATTCCTCATGCGTGCTTTGACATGCTCAGGAGACGTTGTGAAAATGTTGTTATAATCTGGGTCATCTTCATCTGAGGTGTCACATTCTAAATGAATCCCCGTCATTAATTTCTCATCTTGTATCTCTGAAACAATATCAGCTGCATATCTAACAACTAACACTTATTATGAAAGAATAAAAAAATCAAAAGAATGACGATTGTTGAATTTTAAACATCATGTCATCTATCAATATTAGATCGGATTATTTGAATATTAGAGTCAGAGTCATTCTCTCTCAAATATGCTACTAAGTAGTGAAGCTATGGGTGAAAGTTGGAAATGAATGACAGCCTGCAAAAATGGTTTTGCATGTTTATGATGCAGACATGCCAAATGTTAGAAAGAAGATCATGTGTTTGCTCCAAGCAAAACTTTTGGAGATGACGCATAGCACAGAGAGTGCCACAGCGTGTCACAACTCACATTTTTAAAGGTCTCATATTGGAGAAAGTGATATTTATATTGCTCTAGGTTCTACATGAATTTGATGCTGCAAAAGTATCAAAGCGCTCAATCCACAGAGAAATGCACACAGCCTGTATTCACAAAGTCTTTTAACAGTTTTTCTTCTTATCAAAACTTCAAATGAAATGCTGGAAAAGGGTAAAATATTGAACCGTTAAAATTTCCCTTAGCCTATCATACAGGTGGAAATAAAAATAATACATTAATGAAAATACGATATGATATGATGTTAGCTGAAGTGGTGCTGCATTCCCAATAACTGAAATGATTGCATCGTGCCAAACAGCAGATGGATATTTTGAGAACAAAGACGCAGAGGAGGTGTAGCTGATTATCTGGGAAATTAAATGGTGCCGAGGTAGTCTGTCTGATTGAAAGTGTGCCGCATTTATCCAGCCGAGTGTGCGGCAGCAGCTGCAATGGGAGAAGTGTCGGAGCTGTCAATCAACTCAACCTTATTGAATTCATTAAAGGGTAATGAAATAATTTGGATTAAGAGCCCTTCAGTGACACATTTTGACACAGAATCTCTTCTCCCGCTGGAATATCGGCTTTATGTGGACTCTTTCACAGCCATTAACATGTCGCAGTCATCATAGTTGAAGTCAGGGGGAACAAAAAGAAGCAATAAACATTTTTTTCACTCTTATATAAGCTTATATAACTTTCATCAGTAAACTTGAGACATTCTTGCTCATTGAAGCTTCACTGAATTAAAGAACATAAACTAGTTTCTAATGAGGAAACAGAGAATGAATTTGACAGATGTCAGTCAGTATGAGTATCCCAGTAGGGCTGCAAAATCTGAGTCAAAGAATCACGGACCAATGGAAGAAAAAGTCAGTCAAGAGGCCCAAAGACTAACTGACTGACTGTCTTCAACATCTCTAGGGAGACTGTCTTCCCATCAGTCATTTTAGCAAATATGTTGATGACAAAATGTTCAAGTGACAAAGCCCTCTAGTGGCCATGGAAATTATGACTTTCTCAGTGGCGTAAGGTAGCTCTTAACAGGCCCCAGTGCAAGCTTTGATGATGGATCCTAGCTACCATACTGTCTCATCACATGATCAAATAGAGACTTGACCATATCATCAGTCTGCCATGCCATAGAATGGCATGCCTGACTTGTTTTAGCCTGCCACCCAGCTGGCAAAGCACCCGACCCCTCCCTGTGGATGGTGGGCCTACAGGGCAGCGGCTTCATGCTGCCTCATGGGCTAAGGCCCGGCCACCAAACTCTCACCAACGAGTTTCCCTCCAAGGTCTCGCTCCATTATGGGGGCTCTGGTTTTCCTAATCTGGGCGAGGTGCTTTAGCTCATTGTAGTCCAATTCATAAGAGCTTTGTGAATTGCATTTCATCTCATCCCTGCCAGGGGTTATTGCCCCAGACAACACAACTCTGAGGATCACAGAAACGCACAAACCCCACCACCACTTTAAGGTATTGATTCTTGGAGGGAATGTCTTTGGGGAGACCCAGGGGACAACTTGGAACTCGCCGAGGGGACTATATACTAAATATAAATTACACAATACTAAGAGCAATGTTTAATCTGCAAAAGTTCACGAAGAGATGCTAAACACGTTGGGTTTCTACACAAAAGGTTTTTTTTTCTTCATTTCATGTGTCTGTGCCCAGAGGCCCATCGTCCCATAATTAGTTCCACAATACACAAATGCTGGAGCCAAAAAAGTTGGTGCGATTGCTGCAGCAACAGAGTAAATATATTCTTTTTTTTCTGCCAAACTCACTGTTTTAATGAGGCATGTTAGTCTATTATTTCTTAACAAAACAATGTCAGGCAATGAAATATCATGACTGCCATGACTGCAATGTCCATTTTAACATAACTTCTAAGAAATTTCACCTTCCTTTGTTGTGCCATGACTGGATACTTACGTTTAACCACATATATCTGCTGACCGTGAGAACTACATCATCTTCTGACTCTTCCTTTCCCAACACAAATATATTTGAACGCTGACCTTGTTTGAAAATGTAATTTGTTTCGGTTCACCATTCTTGACAGGACTTTTGAGTTGCACTTCACAGGCAGAATCACACACACACACACACACTCACACACCTCCACACAAACACCAAATCAGTTTCTCTGCAGCAGCTGCTGGGTTTGCATCTTATTTCCTGAAGTATTGATTTCTCAGCTGGCATCACGCCCTGCTCTTCCCTCGTCATTATGCCCACTCTGCCCAAAACAGAGCGGAGGACAGCCAACACTGCCGCTGGACTGGTGGATTGTTTCTGTTGCACATAAACAGGAGCAGATCGATATATTGTACACTGATGAAAATATTGTTGTGATACATGAAAGCGTTCTTCTTTCACAGTCTCCCTCTCTTTCTCTTTGTGTGTCTCTTTACATTGGAATTGATCAACTTATGGGACTTCAAATGCATCTCCTCTATACTAATAGAATACTGCACAGCCAAGGGTCGGCAGTAGGTTAGCCTGTAGGGATTTAGCTTGAAAACCAAAGGGTGGCCGGTTCAAGTCCAGCATGGATCAAAGTATGCAGGGTGGACTGGTAGCTGGAAAGATCACCTCCTGGGCACCTTGAGCGATGTACTGAACCGCTAACTGCTCCCAGGTCTGTGCTACGTGGCTGCCCACCTTTCCACGTTTGCATGTCTATGAGCCCTTTCTGTGTGGTTTTATTTGGAGCCTATATATGTAAAAAAAAAAAAAAAAAAAAAAGAGCTTCTGCAACCAATGGATATCAAAATTCTAATTGTGTTAGAAATGGAGGACTGAATTTCCACTATGTGACTCATATCTACAAACCACCTGATTGGAAAATGCAACAACAAGGTGCAGAAAACACTAGTTAACCCAGCGTAGTATGGATCAAACATATACAATATGAAATTTACAAAAGAAAGCCAGAATACATTTTTTATGAACAAAATAATGATCATTTTGGCATAGTTGTATAATTCATTTTGGTGATTTTGAGGAATGTGCATGTTATCTTCATTCTACGGTCAGCATTTAGAATCTTATTGACCAATGAAAAGATGTTTTCTTGCATCATGTATGTATGATAGATATAAGGAGGATAGCTTTGGACAAATAACATTTTGAGTTTTCATTCAAGGAGAGACGACAAGCTCTGTGATCTCTCTGAACCGAGTCAGACTGATGTATGCACCTCGCTGTACAAATGGCCATTAGCCTGGATAATACTGAGTCGAGGCCTCGGAAACACCCCATACCACCCCAAAACCATGTATAAAAAGAAACATGCATATCCACTTTCACTGACAATCCACGCTAATCCATTTAAAATATTAAATGGTTCACTGAGTGTGTAAACATTCAGAGATTTTCATTTCTTGTGCAAAATGTGTCTCATCACAGTGTTTTGGGTTTATTTTGTGAGCTAGTTTCTGAGAATAACTGGACACATTGGCTTTCATCAGACAACAACACTATGCACACGCTGAATGTATCTGACAGCATGTTTTATTGTAACTAAAGCGTGATTCATGTTTTCATGCTTACTCAAACCTCTGCAAACACTCTCTTAACTGCCCCTTTGGCTCTAACTAAAGTGTTTTTCTGTGTTTGGAATAGACAGTCTCTCATATCTGTCTAACGTGTGGTCGCTGTCCAGTAGCTGCGCATTTAGTGATGTTGAATTTTTCACATAAATGATTTTGTTATGCATGAACACATCCTCCAACTTTTCAAAAGATAAATAAACCACTAACAAGCACGATGAATCATCTGAGAGAAGTGCACGTCACAGAGTTGAAAAAAAGGACTGCTTCTTCGCTTGTGAGAAGTTGACATTTTGGAGGCGCATGGTTTTCATAAGACATCAAGATGAGTGGCTGCTTGGATATTATTATTGTCTTGCAAAAGTTAACACACACTCTTGTTTTGACTGCAAAAAGATATATATTAATGGTTTTCTAATCTGGGGTTTGACTGGTTTGTCAGGAGTACTGCTGTATCTAATTAAATATGTCCAGTGACAGCAGTAGGAATGGAAGAATTCTTTACTGTAAGCATTTGTCAAAGCTGCACAAAGTGGAATACAAGAGGAAAGCATGTGTCATCTACATCTTTCTATTCATACTAATCATGAAGCTGAGGATTTGTTGTTGTTAGAAGACGTTGCTCTCAGACTGATATGCACTGCTTGTCTCTTGTTAGAGAAATGACCCATTCACTATCTGCACATTCTCTTTGAAGTTTTCCCTTCCCTTTGAAGAAAGCTGACACATTTCAAATGTTAGCTCATCTGCATAAACATGGGTTCATACACCTCACTTACATAATTTTCTCCGACTTTCCACCTTGTTTACGGGCAGGTAATAAAAGTTACATGAACAATTGTTTTTTTTTCCTCTGTGTCTCCGTGTTGTTTTGTTTGCTCAAGGTCGCACCCGAACTCATCTTCATTTGTAAGGATGATTAAAGCTCTCATTTAATTATTTCTTTTTTTTTTTTTAGAGTAAAGTTCTTTTATGAAGTGCGTTGGCTCACACAATGCTAATTAATAGACTGGAGCAAGCAGTGATTTAGCTTTATTTTCATTTTAATCCTAATAAAGATGAAGTATGCACTGGTGTAGGCTCTGAGTCACAGAGATGTTAGTTAGCTCTCTGAAACACTAATGATGAACAAATGCAGATCAAACATACAGTATCAGTAGCTGGACTCGGGGTGGTGTGGTGCTCTGATCTTGTTAGCATGCTAACTCTTTCTAATGGAAAGTATGAGTGAAATGTTCTTTTTTTTTTAACTTATGATGCCACATGGGGATCATCAAAGTTATTATAGCTTATTCAGTGGAGTCATGAATGATGATAGCACATGGCAGTCAAGACATTTCACTCTAAAAGCAGAGTTTCTAACCTTCTGGTAGTGCTTAGTCAAGTTTTTAGAGTATCATTTTGACATGGTTTTGGGTTTCTTGTTTAGTGTTATCTGTTTTATTTCGTAATGCAGCCTCTTTCCTCATGTCTGTAACTTAACTTCCTGCTGTTGAGTTTCCTGCCAGCCGTGATTGTCTGTTCCATCCTCATTATTTTCACCTCTGTTGTTATCCTGCCCTGACTTGAGTATTTAGTCCATGTGTTCCTTGGTTTCAGGGTCAGTTCGTCTTCAGTCTATATTCAAGCGATCCAGCCATTCCTCAAACACTTTGTTTTCTTGGTTCTTGCCTGTTTTATGGACTAAGCCTGCTCCTTTAGGGATTTGTTTGCTTGTTTGGACTGTCCGTCCTGGTTTTGAACTGAGCCTCCCTGACAGTCAGTTAGCTTTTGTACATTCAGTTTTGCAGTTCAACCATTGTTTTGTCTCTGTAGTCTTCATTTGGGTCCACCTATTCCTAAAGCAAGGGAATGAACATAAGTAATTTGGATTTATTATCTAGAGACCTTGAATGTTTGGACCAGATTTCATTCCATTAGTTCTCACAGCAATTTACTCCAAACCAAAAATTCCACCAATGATTGTATTAGAAGAAAAGTCAGAGGATCACCAAAGTCATTAGGTTTCTAGGGGCAATGATTTTTTGTGCAGCAGTTAATGATAATCCATCCATTTTGGACCAGAATGGTATTTATATTCATTAAATTTATTAATATATTTTTTAGAAAGTGATGGCTGTCCTCTAAAACAAAATTCACATTAGTAAAACACACATGGGGTTTGTTGCAGCATTATCAAAGACAGTCTAGGCAGAACTTGAACATTTTCAGCTATGCAACCCTCAGTGGTGTCAAAATGGACACTTTGGCACACAGCAGTGTATGATGATACCACCCTTCCTCCTGCCCACAGGTGAAGCAAGGACACTGAAGTGAACACGATGGATACACTGACCTTTTTTCCACAAATATACCATAAAGAATAATTTATGAGATGCTATGTCATAAAAAAATCTCCACAGGGGCTTCAAAAGTATAGAAACCTAAAATATATCCAAACAGTGCCCGCACCCTCACCCCAAGTACATGTAGTACAAAGATAAAAGTCTACATTTCTTTCTTTCCTTGGACAGATCCAACAGAATCGCAAATCTATCATGATGTGTAAATGCTGGAGTAATGAAATCGCTTTGTCATTGTTCTCTAAGAAGAAGCTGTTCAGTGGCAGAAATCTTAATTTTTGTAGTCTCTCTTCACGGGTGTCACAACTTTCACTGCCGTCTAGAGGTTGGATACCAAACACTTACGTTTCTTAAATGTATTCTCCATCCGGCCTTAAAGTTCAAGCCTTGGGCAGAATATGATTGAATGCAATAATAGCTCAAACTCCTGCATGCTGGATCACAGTGTGCTAGGGAAGGATTTGTAAGACAGCCATATTATACCACTGTTCAGTGACTCATTAAAACTGATATGCCGGGCAGTTTTTAAGCCATCTGAAGGGCAAGATGGGCAAAGGATTTCTTCCAACAGCCTTGAATTGCTTGCATATATAGAAATTGTACTAACCGGAGTTTGTTCTGTCCGCATGCTTTGGATGAGTTCTGATATTTTAAGAGGCTTAACACATACAGAACAGACCTTTCATGTACTATATGAGGAACACTCATATAGGGCTCCTGGTGTTATGGTACATATCCAATTTTAATGGGCTTTGCATCCCTATAGAAGAAGCCACCATTGGCATGGCCTCAACAGACAGAGGAGCATGTGTGTCAGAATGAGATAGGCCAAAGATCAAACGTTCAGCTGCTGATGTTTTCGTGACAGTGTCAAAAAAGAGACGAGAGCGTAAGAGACAGGCAGATGGGAAGAGAGAAGGCAAAGAGGAGATGATCATGGAGGCAGCTTTGGGAGGCCAAGCCCTGCAGGTCTTAAACATGGACTTATGGTGGGCTTCAATCACATACCGAGGCATCAAAGGCACTCTTTTCACATGTGTGGTAACAGAGAGATCGCTGTGTCTCTGAGCGTGACCACTGAGTATGTTCACATCACAGAGCCTGAAGTCAGAGTTCAAAGGAGGTCTGGACCCCCTGCCCTTTTGCCCTGACCATCACAGAGTGCCTCCCTCCCACTATGCCTTACCACACAGACATCAAGGAAACAGCAAAAAAACAAAAGGGTAAAACAGAGGAGTCTGGCTGGTAACCTGCAGAGTAACAACATCAGTGCTCTCCCAACTCAGCAGGAGACCTCATACTATGGATGCTATTTTTAGACTTTAGAGATGCTATGGAACCACATACATGATGTCACGTAGGTCCTCTCTTGATGCAAATGACGTCAGTCTGAAACATATTTGACTCAAGCTTAATCAACAAGGCCAGAAGCACCACGCTTGTGTTGGTACATACTGTATAGTATTCATATGGTGGAGAGATAAGATATGATAAGTATGGTACCAACAAGTGTCTGCTCAGTCGCACTTCAGAGCGTAAGTTCATTGACACTCAAAGCCAATTTAAAGATACCCTGTGGAGTCGTGTCACCATGTGCTCGATGATTTTCATGGTGACAGGATACACAAATCCTGCTGATGGTTTCATGCTCCTAGTAATCAACAGTTGGTGGCAGTAATATGCCAACAAATATAGGAAGACGGCTAGCAACCGAACATGTTCATTCATTCTGTCAAGTCTTGTTGAAATTGAAATTTCTTCTACAAAACAGTGTATTTTCAAATCAAATGAATAAAAAAGTATGGACAATATTCCAGTTGAGATACATAAACAAATCTCAAATAAAGTAAAAAGGACAAATATAACAGCATTCACATTGATCAAGAGTTAGTACCGTGCTCTGGATCCTTTAGTATTGACTCAAATTCACCAACAGCAGTCAGCTCAGACAGTTACAAGTCCTTCTGTGCATTGTTCCAGGAGGAAGGGGCAGCATGTTGAAAAGCTTGTTTGCCCAAGTCTGTCCTAACTCAGAGACATCTGTAAACACTGTGAGACAGCCACTGTGGTATACCAGATCTATCTCCTTTAGACATTGTGCAGGTACAGACAAAATCAGAATGAAGACATAGTCCAGAAAACATCTTTGTTATATTCACTTATTTAGCTTTCACCAAATATGACATGCAACATGACATCATATCATCTTGATCATTTTGAAATGATCAACTGATCACAAGATACACCATATGTGCGACCCATGAGCATGCAGGAGGACCACAGGCCTCAAATGTATCCATGATTTGTGAGTTACAATCCAAACTCCATACTAGCAACCTGTCTGAAACATGTTGTAATGTTTGAAAAACAACGATATCCCTTGGTCTGTTTTGGTGCACCTTGGTAGCTGAATGGTTATTGTGCAGTTTAATTATAGTCAGGGACTTTTGATTCAAGTCATACTGCTCCCCACATTTCCTGTCTGTCTCAAATTATCAAGCCAAAAATATGAATTTAAACTTCAAAGAGATTGATTTGTATGTCAGGTCAGAGGTCATCGGACATTATTTTGGACGTGTCTAAAAAATCTCCTTATTTCAAGAAGTTTCTTGACTTCAGTGTTTCCTTGATAGTGTGACAGTGGTCTCTGAAACTTCAAAGGGAGTCCTTATGTATATACCAAAATTGTGATTAGCATACATGGCTCTCTTTTGGCTTCTTGTATTAAAAGCTGACTCTGTGCTATGCAAATCAAGGAGTCCTGAAACAATCCACAGGAAAGTCTGGTAGAAGTCAGGCAAAAACAAAATTCTTAAAACTCTCTGTCCTCGAAGAGTTATTATCATCCAGTTAATTAATTATGAGTAAAATTGAAATAAATCAGTTAGTTACACTGCTTATTATTATGCTGGCTGGCAGGCATGGGGCTCAAAAGTTTTTGGTCAGACCAAAGAAAGTTACAGTCCATGGAAATTTAACATAAGTAAGTTAAGATTTAATTTATTTGCATTTCATTTCAGATTGTATACTTTGTGCAGTTTGCTCTCTGCAGGTTAACCATATCTAAATAAAGGTTTGGGATTATGCTGACTTGAATAGATTTCAATTGCAGATAAACACATTTATTCATACAAGTGTTGGAAATAGCTTCTGTGAGTTCTCAACTCTAAAAAGCAGATAGCTTTTAACTTTTCATTTCATTTGCTGCTTTGGAGACTTGAGTGTTGGATGCAGAAATGGCCTCAGTAATGGGGAATCAGTTGAAAGCTCATGTTCTCAGTAGCAAACCTTTCATTCTTAACTGGTTCATAACACTGACAGATCCATGGTGTCTGCCACTGAACAGCATCTGTGCCTCACTGTCAAACCTTTCAGGCTCAATATAGACTGCCATTGGGTTTTAAAAAGTCCCATACTTTTACATTATACATAAACTGAAGCTGAAACTGATGTTATACTGTAGATATTCACTTTCTGATGACTTCCAGTCTAGTCTGGAGTCCATTTAATCTGCATGTATCAGTAGTAAATTGATAAAGTGTACTGTTTGTATCCCATCATTTCTGGCTGCATGACAAGTTTCCTTTTGTGAAATAGTAAATGAATTTCATCTCCAGCTTTTACACTGAGTGAATTTATATTCAGCTGTCTGCATCTCAATAAATTCATGTCTCTATCTAAATTTGTATTTCGATCCACTTCATCAGTGAGGAAAAAATAATTTGTTTTTTGTGACTTATGCGAACTAAAAAAAAAAAAAAAAACAGGGTAACAACTGTATTTGTATACTTGAAGTGACACAGCAATTAGAAAAATGAAATCAACAGAGATTAAAACAAATGGGACACATTAAACTTGACTGTAACAGGACTTTGTATATGTTCTGTCAAATCAAGCATCTTTGGGCTGTGGTGGAATATATATAACTACACACTTTATTAGGGGCACCATGTCGGACCTCCCTTTTCCTGTATCAAATGCCTTGTTTCAAACATCTCACAAACATTTAAGAGATAGTATTAAAGAAAAAAAAAAATCCTATACTGTAAATTCTCTTTAAAATCTTTAAAAAACTGGACATTCTTGTCAGCTGCACTACATGTTTATTGCTGGGAAGACTATTCTGTTGACTGTCTGGTGCCAAATTTCAGAAACTCCAGATGAAATCCAAATACAGAATACAAACTAAAGTTAACATCATTACAATCACAAAGCTGAATCAATGTCCTGAAATACAGAAAGGTTTCCTCTTCTACATCACCCCTCACCTATCTAAACCCATTTTTGTCAGGCAGAGATCAGAATTGTGTGTCAAGGTTTTTTTATTCATAAAATAATTCATGATGTGGAAAGTCATACAGCCTCTGAATTACAAAGTTTCTTGTTTGTCAGTGAAGTTTCATGAGGCTGTGATCCTAGAGTTTCAAAAAATTGTCTCGATACAAATACATGGCTACTATAAGGATAAATATAACCACACATAAATACAGTTGGACTCTACAAAAGTCTGAACTTTCCAGTGATACTCAAATTTATGCAAAAAAGGTCTGAAAGGCCTTGTGTTTACACAGATTATGAGAGGTTTCACAACACCATCTTTGCTTCTCTGAAAGAACAGACATTATAACATAACCACAAGAGAACCCTTGTCAGAAAAACATACAAATAGGTTATTTCAAGTGTTTGAATACAAAACCTTTATTGTCTTTTTTTTTTTTGGGTGAGGACAGCATCTGTGATCTCGGTTTTCAATCTTGTTGAGTATGCCAGCCACTAGATACTGTTGAACAGGATCCAATTTCACAAGCAAACAATACCATTTCTCCAGCCTCATTTGTGAAGCAAACAAATACAAAATTATACATGCAAAAAAATCTCAAGACAAGAAAATACAGAGGCCCTGGACATTTGGGTGCACACTGACAAATGATGACATACGAGGAATGCCTGATTTCAACAGTGGATACATCTGAAAAAAAATGTTTGCATACAGTGCACAAGTCTCTCTTTTCATTGTACCTTACTGTAGACACATAAAGGCATTGTCAGATTTGTCTATCTATCTATGACTTGGAAATGTATTATTATTTCACATGTGAGATAGTTTTACGAATTTGTACCTAAATTTGTTGGATTAAACACGCACACATTACCTTCTTTCTTGTGTGATAAATGTTGATTTGTTTTCATGTATGTCTGATCACCTTGCTTCTCTTTACAGTACCAGAGGTTTGGCTGTGTCTTTGCTGCACTGCAGTGCAGAGTTGGTGACAATGATAAAGGACAGACAGTCTTCAGTAAATAAAGTGACTTCTTGCCATCGAGTGCAGCCTTGTCCTTAACATACTGTACTAAGTGTAAACCTTATATAAGTTTGCACGTTAAACACAACAGAAGTCAATGGCACTTCCAAGTTGGGTATACACAGAGATTTAAATACACCCTGTACAAACTGCATCAGCGTTCCTGAAAGATTCTGGAAATGTGGCTTGAAAGTTGAACGTCTCATTAAGCATCCATAAAGATCTGAGTGAAAACCAGGTTTTCATATTTGAAAACCTGGTTCAAAACAGCTCATTTTACAAGACTGTGTAGGTGTGACAGTGTTTATTTGTAAGAACATTATATTTAAAATGTATTTTCTCAGCTTTACTTTGCCATCAGATAATCCTTTACAATGTGGAGCTGAAGGTGTTATCTATGCTCTCTTTGAAGCCTACAGACCAGACTCCAGAGTTGGTGATTGTTGGAACAGTGGAAAGGCTAACCAAGATGATATTGGAGAGTTTTAATTTGTTTTTGTGGCTTTGGAACAAAGTGTCTTTTACATAATAAGGCAGTTAAGCTTAAGTTGATTAATCTAATTCATTTTTAGTGTGGTAACAGAGATAAACTTAAATGAAGATGATGTACAGTTGTACCTTTCTGTTGAATCAGGAAAACAGATTTCATCATATTTGCTTTTGACAGTTTCTTCACACTACACATAATGAAGCTGATTTCTTTTGGCTCCGCTGGCTTTGACTCTGAGATTGGTTGAGAGCGTTTGAGAGAGGATTTGTTTTGTGGTGGAATTGGAAAGTTTACAAAAACTTGACTGAAACTAATTCCTAAAACTTTTTTAGATACTTATTATTAAGAATTACATGGTTTGAATGTTGTTGTGGATTTGGATTTTCAGTGATCATTCCAAAAGGAATGAAATTCTTGGTGAAAGCTGAAGGATTAACAAAGTTTGTGCGAGTGAAGCACCAGAGTTGTTGCACCAGGTGACCGTTTGTTGACTGATTTAATCAACTGAAGCTGGTCTTTGGCTTTACAGCAAACATTTGGGCCATTTTTCTGTTTACTTCATTTGTTCCCGCTGATGGTGTGAAGTGGGTTATTGGCTCACAAACTCACTGACTTTTCCAAGTCTGAAGGACTCAGGCACTCTAATCTGACATTTAACACCAGGGATAAGGTGTGGAAGAACTCCATCCAATACTTGTTAAGGCTCAGGCATGACCAGAACATATAGTTAAGAGAGGCTTCAGCAATTTTGCATTTGTTGCTGTAAGGACTAATCTCAGGATATTTGCAAGATAATTTGGAATTGAACTTGAATTAACCAGTTTATTCCGTGTATCGTCTGAGAAAGAGAGGCCTAAGTCGTCCTCCCATGATCCCATTGTTCCGAGCCTATCCATGGTGACGCACCTTAAGTTTGACCATAAAGCAATGAGATGCATTTAAAGTAAGGACCACATTGACAAAGGTTGGATCTGTTCATATAGCAAGATTGGACAATTGAATAGTCACATAATGCCTAGCTTCCCTGTTTTATTTCTTTCGTGTGATATTTTTTGTTTGTGAGGTATTTTTATGCCTTTCTGGGAGCTGTTTATCATCTTAAAACAGCTGATTTATAGTCATTCAGCTGCTGACTTGTTAAGGCATTGTGTGTGTGTTTGTGCCGACTGTGGATAATTTGCTGGAAACCTGTGGCTTTGACATACATTAAGAAAATCATTACTCAGGTGGGGGATCAGCATTGTAAAGCATCTAAAATTCAATTGGCTGACACACACACACAAACACACCAGCATATCAACACGCCACACACACATACACACACACACAATACCTTGACGCGCAGATGCCAAATAGCACATAATATCATCTCTCTGAATCAGCAGCATTCATTTCTGCTTAACTGCTGAGAAAAGTTGAGCATTACCTATTGAAAAGCCAGAAGCACTATTTTATATGATGACTGTATAAAAACACCAAGCTTTAATATAATGTCTGCCTTATTACTGTTTCCAAGGAGCAGATAATGCTTCATGACCATAGGAGCAAGCAAATATTGATAACAGATTCAAGGGGTGCTGTGTGCTAAATTACAGAGTGAGATATTTAACTTGCACGTGGCGACACCTGACTTTCCTGGAGACACGAGGTTTCCTCGCTGACAATTTGATGCTACTTTCCGCCGCATCTCGAAACCCCCGGTGGCGAGGCCTGAGGGTGACACACATTAAGATGACATGCAGCCCCTCTCCCTTATTAAACACGGCTGTCTCGTTATAGCAGGGGAAAAACCCACAGAGCACACGCAGAGCTGGGGCATAAATAGGTAATCCATTACAAGTAATGGGAATACTCTCCCCTGATTACACAAAACCACAGCTTAAGGCGCTTTGTGAAATATGATTCGTGTAGCTTCATTATACCAAGAGAACAAGAAAAGGTTACCTGATGTACCCAGGGATGTTTTGCTGAATAGGCACGCTTGTTTTTGCAGCACTGAAAGTGCACATGTAGGCTTTCACCAGGGATTTGGCCAGCACAAAGTTTCGTATTGTTGGCTGCTGAGCAACTCTGCTACAGAGCAGATGGGGGCTGAATGCACCTTTTGTTTATTGGTTTCTCTGTAATAGATGAAGAAGTTTAACATCAAGTCAAACAACTACAAAATGTTCCCAGCACAATAATGTGCAGTAAAATGTTACATTAAAACACCTTGGAAAACTAATTTACTAACTAAGGTACAGGCACAGATGTCTTAAAGGCCTGGCACACACACACCAATACACACACACAGGTGTTTCAAAGAGGTAAATAGGCCTCTAAAATGTTGGAGGTTGGGTGGAGTCATGCAGGAAAAGTTTACATACTACAGTTTTTAATGACTGGTTACACACATTTCTGTGCACTTGTGACAGTTCACGTTAAGTTATGAGGCTTTTTGCCTCCTCTTTTCCCATCGTTTCCCCTCCCCTTGTTTTTTCTGTCTCATCTGTTTGCGTGTGCTGTTGGGCGATTTTTCCCTCTCACCTGCCTGAACACCACAACAACTGCCTCCCATCATCCAATCAACCTGCAGAGTATAAACAACGTCGCAACCTCCCAGACACCACCAGATTGTTCGGCTTCCCTTGTGGTAACAACCCTATGGCCAGCACCATCTCTGCACCATCTGGATCACCCCCCACACGTCAGAATTCATTCTGCTGTTCAGCCTCTGAGAGTTGTGTTTCAATAAAGTGTTGAACTGATTCTGGTTTCTAGCTTGTGTTTTGCATTTTTGGTCCACTACTGTTCAACATAATTTGTTTTTAGCACCATTAACAAGCAGACATCTCAGGTAATGATATAACTAGTAGTCTTTTTTCTTTGTTTTCGTACAGACACACACCTGTCTGCCACTTAGGATTCAATGTAATCATTTTTGGGACTAGATTGTATTTATTATAGACTGTAGTACTACAATCTTTGATTTGATGTCAATTTGCTGTATTTGCAGTTGTTTATTATGGTCCCCCTGTGGGTCACTTTCATTTAGTCCTGAGCTAACGGGACAGTTTATTATCTTTACTTCAGTTTCAGTTTTCCTCCCAGGTAGATGTAGCAAAATGGAACAAATTGGAGTGTAAATGTATTAAATTCCATTCTATTTAGTATTCAGACATGGAAAATTGACTTGAAATGCAGGTCAGCTTGAGAGAGAAAACAATCAAATCTAAAAGTTATGGTCATTATGCATATTGTGTCAAAGAAATTAATAGTTAGTCACAGTTTAATCACATTTAGTGCTGTTGTGTTGACAGCGAAGAGTTTTTTATTTTAGGTGAAATCAGAAGTCCATACAACTCTACAAAAATGCCACAGCAATGATGAAGTGTAAGTTGTCCCACTCAAACACGTGCGGTAACACTAAGGGAGTGCTGGAGGTGTCAATTAAGCACAGTCTGTACGGTACAAGCCCACACAGTCTTCTTATTTGTCAGGCAACATGAGTGAGAACACCTCTGTGAGGGGACGATTGGTGTGATGGGGTGATAGTTCATTTTGCTGGAACAATTTTATTATTATTTTTTTTTTTTTTTCACTGCGATGAATAGTTACAGCAACAGTCTTGTTATTTCTGACAGGAACCTTGTGAAAAATAAGGGGTGCCAAATTTAGTGGCCTACACATTTCAATCTGTCAGATACATATTTAATCAACATCATTCTGCATCGAGCCTCATCATATTTTCTTGTTTTATTTGTTTTTTTGTGTTATGTTTGGAACATTTACTTGACAGTCGTTTGACAAACATCTCCGTGTTTTGATAGCAGCGGGAACAACATTAATCCAGCCAAGTAAATCATTATCCACCCTGCATGTACGGTGAGGGAAATAAGTTTTCAAGATGAAGTCAACTTTTTTTTTTTTCCTTTTTATTACACAAATTTTAATGCAGCTTTTCACATGGAATTTCAACCAGACTTTCAAACATTTCAAAACCATAAAAAATAGTTCTGCGCAATGAAGTGGAATGACACAGGAAAAAACAAACAAACAAAAAAAAAAGTATTAAAAGCTGTAAGCAACTGTAAACCAGCTGATTCCACTAATTAGTTCCCCTACCTGTGCTAATTAAAATCAGCTTGGTAACAATTTTTTTACTTATTTGCATTCGGAGGGGGGTAACACACTTTCAAAGAGTGGAAATACTAACCTGACAACGTGCAAAAACCCACAGGTAGAACTCCTAAACAATCTGAAATCAGCTGGTGTAGTGCGTCATTCCACTTTATTGCACACGACTTTGTTATGGATCAGGTATGGTCTAAATTTCAGGTGAATAGCTGCAGTGGAAATATATTGACTGTAAAAGAAACGCTGACATATCGTGTACTCTGCATTTGATCTGCAGTTTTCAAAATTTCTCTTCAAAATGTATTAATCTGCGTTTCTTATTCAAGAAAGTTTTCTTTATTTAAAACACCTTTTGCTTATTGAATGCACCAACTCATCAACCTGGTTTCACGCCAAAGAGTCCAACACACACGTCAGTCAACTGTGGCAGTGTCTAAGGTCAAGTAATGCTACAATACACCAGAAAACATGCATACATATTTCTAAATATTAATTTCCACATATTAAGACAGCGTGTCACAGATGTTTTTATGATTTTTCAGACTGGAGAACTTGCAGGGACACTATTTATCAGACTACAACGAGATTAATTTTGCAATTGCTTCCCATCCTACACCTGGTGGAAATTTACAAGTTGAACAATGGAGCTGAAACAAAAGCAGTTTTTGGCCACAGCTGGCCTTGTGTGTGCATTTCCAGGTCTGCAGCATTTTTGTCCACTTTTGTACTTCTCCACTCTATCATGGTACAGACGAGAGGACACTCTCACTCACTCCAACACCAATTTCTTCTTCTTTTATGAAAGTCCAAGAGAACTAAGACTTCAGGTTGTTGCACTTCCACAGAGTCTTCTCCCTTTTGAGTAGCCAATTGCCAGCTTCCCGATGGTGCTAGAGAGAGTGCACCTGTTGCTATTGTGTGTGTGTGTATATTATATAATATATGCTTGGTAAAAGTCTGTTCATTTGACACATCTATCCACCTCATCCTACTTCTTGTGTCGACTTGGTTGCTCTTCATACAGCACCTTCATGCACACCTGTGTAGAACAAGAAGCATTGGGCTAATTTGGTCCAAAAATGTCTATTTATTACTGATTCCAGGGTCTCAGCGTCTTGTAACAATGCAGTGTTGACCACATCAGTATTGAGGAAATCAAACACCTTATTCAAGCAAATTGTTTAAGCTGATTTGTATTGGAAACCAGTGAAATGTTCTAATCACACTGGCAGATTTATTCTCTCCTTGTTTTAATTAAGTAAATGAAGATTTCAAGACAGAATGGGACACTAATTACTGCACTTGATTAGATAGCTTGAGTGGAAGTGTCCATGGGATTTGGAGTGGACACACTGCATTTAGCCCCATATTGCAGTCCAGTCCAGAAAGGGCTGCAAACTATGACCTTATTAGCAGTGGCATTACCATAGAGGAGAATGAAGCTTTTCAGACGCATGTTGTGGTCACATTGAAGCTGTTGTCTCACATGAGTCATGAGCATAGACAGTATGAAACATGGACGTTGTATCTGTGACGTCACCCAGAGGTTCCTGAAGAGCTGTTATGAAGCTTTGAGTGTGGTGGCGTCAGATGTCACCATCTTGGCAATCCTGCCTCCGCGGGCGCACGACTAATTGAAAAATGGTAAAAAGACTTGGAGCGTGGCTGGAACCGTGGCGGTCTGAATGAAGCCTGGGTGCTCAAACAAGCCATGCGAGAAGGCACCCACCTGTCAATCAAAGCTGCCACATTGTTAATTATGCATAACTTTGTCCCTAATATAATTAATTAGCTATAGAGATCAAAGAGGATTTTGTATCAGGCTGTAAACATGTTTATTTCTGCTTTGAAGTTAGACAGTTTAACATGGGGGGCTTAGGAGATTCACTCGTTGTGCTGACAGCCTCAAGTGGCCGTTTAAAGAACTGCAGTTTTTGGCTTGATTTCACACCACGGAGGTTTCCGCTTGGTTATTAGCAGAAGTGGGGCGTCTGCTCTTTGGCCCTGTGACATTGTCATTTTGGCTAATTCTTTGCAGTCTGATTTGCTCTGCTAAGCTCCATTCTCCCTCCATCGTTTCCTCCTCTCCTCCTCCGTGGCAGATTTTTAATTTGACTGCAGCTTCAGCCAAACACTCTTTTTTTCTGCCTGCAATCTCAAGGAAAAAAAGCTAATAAGGCGTTAGCTCCTCCACTTCTCTCTCTCTCTCTGTCTCTCTCCCTGTGTCTTGTACAGCTCTCTTTTTTTATTTTTTTTTTTTTTTAACATCCATAAAGTTCATATTACAGCTAAATAAGAAAACCACATCAATGAGGGGAAAGTACACACTGCACAAGCTCCCACTTCCCTTCCTGCTATCAATTTCAGAGCAATTAAGGCCTGCAAAGGGTTTTAATTTCAGATGGGAAATTGAATTCTGTCAAGATATGATCCGCATTAGGATGTGTTTCAGAGCTATAACACTATACGTGTATGTGTGAGTGTGATGGGAAAAATACAAAGACTGTTTGACGGGATGGGATCAATAGGAAGATACTGGAATGTATTAATTGATAATTGCATCGTAATAAAAAAAGCCTTTGAGAAGTTATATCATCTTTGAGAAGCTGTTGTTTTGACACAAGAGACCATTTTGTGACAGAGACTAACTAAAGGACTAGTTCAACAACTTGGGACTTTATTATTTCAGAATCAGGCATCATCATCTAACGGATGTAAAGTACCGTGTGAAACATTTTCCCACTAATTATCTTCCATTTGAGTCACAGGAAAACAGCCCAACCTGATTAATTTAACAGTCCTCAATCATCTGACTCATGCTACAAAATCCTTTTAAGGCACAATATTTAAATTTAGTATGCGCAGTAACTAAAGATTTCTGACTTAAATTGTGGAAAGACAGACGACACGAGGCTCCGAGTCTTTCTTTTAACTGGACGTGAGTTTAATTACCTGTTGTCGCGGACAATTGCTGGCATCAAACACTCTGAAAACACTTGATTGATTTCACGCTTGCGGTCAATTTCAGTTTTGTAAAAGTGTCTCCTCCTTTGGCTGACATTTTGGCTGACACATTTATCATGACCGGACTCAAGAGAGGGATTCTGTTTGCAGACCAGAATAGACTGATGATCATTAACACGCACCACGTTTCTCTGGATATTTCTAGACAGTGCGCACGCTCAACAACCGGTTGACCCAAAGCCATTATATATGCAAATCTGATTAGGTAGTGATTAATCATACTAAATGTACCAATTATAGCTGTGTCACTGAAGTCAGCTGGCTACTACAGTCTAGTGAGCAGGATTACTGCAGGATTCAGACTGAGTCATGGCGTGAGTGTGGAGGTGGGGTCGACCATGGCAGACAATTATATTCAGTTCTTTTGACCTAGTATTATAGGTTTCATTACATCAATATGTTAGTGACCTTTACACCTTTATCATACAAAACAGCATTCAATGCAGCCAATAATGATTAATGGGTTGAGACTGCTGATTAGTTTACATACCTTCACATATATGTCAGAAGCAACCTTCAAAGAAAATACTGACCAAAATTTTAAGAAATTCTAAGAAAACTCTATAAAAGAACCAAGAAGTAATCCCAACATTGAGAGTAGGAACAAGCTGCAGATGATAGGGGCTCGAAAATCTTTGGGATAATCCACAAAAGCAGCTAAGTAGTTTGTACGATGAACTCTTAAGAATTAAAGCTGACAGAATTATTAACGATTAACGATTAACTTTCTCACCTGCTGTACAGTGAATTGAACTTTTACCTCCGGGGAGACGTTATAGATTACCGATGGCTAATAGAAATATCTACAACAAATCCCATGTCCCAAGTGCTGTCAAGGTAATAAATGAAACTTGGATGCAGTAGACTAGCATAGAGTGTAGTGCTCCTGACTTGGCTGCAGTTTTTTTTGCACAGTAGGTTAATAGAAAGATAAAAGTATTATGTGGACTTTTCACATTGAGCAGATTGAGGGATAATGGAGCTTCAAACATCCCCTTTGAGTAATGGACATGGCTTGACATGCTACCACTGCATGAATCAATAACAAAATCCAGTTTAATTTCAAAAGTTCTAACCTATTATTATGACTTTTTTTTTTCTCCCAGCTATGAAACATTTTCATTCATCTGCATTAATAAAATCTTGGCCACTAGGGGGGAGAAGAACTTACATAACAAGCTACATACCATGGACAAATTGCTTGACGGAGCTGCTTTGGCTAATGTGTTAGCAAGCATTTACCTCAGTTTCCAATACTAATCATTCCTCTGAGAGACTTTTGACACAAGATTTGTGATTGTTTTAATTAGTATGGTCGTGTGTGTGATAATTGTTTTCTTGTGTGCTTGTGTATATGGAATTGGTTCAATATTGTTAAAATGATCTTGAGACTTCCTGGATAAACTATTCACACATCCAGGAGACGCAGAGCAACATTAGCATTCATTTGGAGCTGTGTTTGTGCTCAAATGATGGATGTTGGTCCATTCAGTCTCTTTAATTTATTTTTTGTCTCCACAACCCTTCGAGAAAAATGCAGGTCTTTAGCTTCTGTATGTCAGCTTCCATCTGTAGTTTCCCATTGATTCCCATCAAACACTCATTCATTCCCTATTGATTCCCATCCAACATGCATTCTTTCCTATCGATCCACCTTCACCTCCCATTCATTCCCAATCATTCCCATTCTTTCCACAATGTGATGGCAGCAGCGCTGACATTTGATTAAATCCCCAATAAACACCTTTCTTGTTGTGGTGTGTGTGTGTGTGTGTGTGTGTGTGTGTGTGTGTGTGTGTGTGCGTGTCTGACCGTCCACAATCGTCATCAGAATTCTAGTGGTCCACACTATTGTCCCCAGTTGCACCCTGCCTCTCCCGAAAACCCAGACAAATGGTAAATATAACCTTTAATGGCCTAGACATGCTCACACACATCCACACTCACAGACATTTACAGACACATGAAGAGAGTCAAAAATGTTTCCAAAAATGAGTGCTCAAACTTTCTTTCGATGGACTCTGCTTTATTCATTTCTAGACCTGCTGGCCATGTTTAATGCATCAGGCATCAGATTAGTCTGGTGGTTAGGGAGACAATCCCATAATTAGTCAGTAGCAGGTCTGATCCCATTTGGAGATTACATAATGACTAAAGTTTTGACAAATGTGGGCTCAAACTTTGAAACAATACTCATCATCAAAAAAAAAAAAAAAAAAAAAATCAGATTACTAAGTGAATATTCAGATTCAGCTGTCTATCTTTGTGAAAATATGAGATTTAGTTTGAGTTTGAATGTTGATGAAAATATGTGGTTAAGAAATCGTAAATACTTTTAAATGGTAAGAAAAATGGGAGAGCGGCTACTGGTTTAAAAGGGACTGCCTTGGCTCTCATGCAGTCAGTTTTGAATTGGTTACAGAGATGGTAACATATTTTCAGCTTTGAAAGTGCGATTAAAGTGTGTTGTTTTTTCTAAATATTCTCACTGTTTACACTTTGGGAGACCAGCGATAAATAACACGAATCAATATTTTTTCCAACTACAGCTGTTTTTCCAAAGTTTTTGAGGCGTTTGAAATAAACCCCCCCCTGCTAGTTTTCAGAGTCTGGCATGGTTAGCTCTCTTTCAGACAAAATTCGCCCCCACATTTCTATTGATTCAGAGAGTTGTGCTGCGGGCTACAACGTTGGTCAAAATTATGACTTTGATACTGAAGAAAACTAAAAAAAAAAAAAAAAACATGATTCTTGGGTGAATTTTGGAGTTATTAACTGTATGTTTTCTGTGTTCACAATGGCAGAGATAACATTGGAAAGTGTAAGTTGTGCTGAATCTACAAATATGTATATAATGTCAATAACAAATCGTATTTTAAAACAGGTTACCCTGATTGCTTCGATGAGCTGTGTCTCACAGCCGCAACTGAAGCTTTAACTACATGGATAAACTAACTTCTGTTTTCTAGAACCCAGCACATTTAAAATTTCTTCTTCAAGATTTTGTCCAAAAGTCTGTAAAGTCCAAGATTTCAGTCATGAAAACCAAAGATTGAGTAAACGTTGACTTTGAAGCAGCTTGTGGGCTGTGCACAGAAACATTTTCAATATACATTGTTATGGTTGGATACCTATGGACAGCCCATTAGACAGACTGAAGGCATATTGGTTTGACTGTAGGTCATTTCCTATTTCCTTTAATGTCTCTATGAAACAGGAAAGGGGGAAGAGACAATCAAATACCCGCTTTCCCTTGTTCTCTCTTTCTTGGTTTACCTTAATGGTACAGCATATTATCGTGAGTCATTTCCTGATACTCTTTATAGACCAGCGATGTCAAGCGGTGAAACATGGGCACAATCTCAGTACCTTTCAGTATCTACAGTATATCTACATATCTATATATATAGCTACTAGTTGGATGTAATTACATTGTCAGTCCACATATAGATGGACCGAACACAATACATGAGCAGAAATATGTACCAATTACAGTCTGAAATAAAATCAAAAGTTCGATGGTGCATGCAGTGATATGTGCATACAGCAGTGGTGTGCATGAGTGCACTTAAAAAGTGAACTGAATGTACTCGTGTTTGGTGAACGGTGAAGTGAACTTACGCGATTGTCAACACTGACTCAACTACTGTTGAGTTAAAGTCAATATAAACTGTTAAAATAACAGAAAAGGAGTACAACTTACGATGGAAGGTAGTACAAATGATGCCAGGGGAAAGTTTAACTTTCACTTTGTGTTGGGGCTATCAGAAACCAGTGAAGAGAGAGGAAAAAGGCCAGGTCACAGTTCAGAATGTTATACAGTCTACAGTTAGAACATACTCAGCTGTGCAGTAAATGAGAACACCTGCCTGGACACTCAGCAGAGAAAAAAGAAGATAATAAAGGAGTGTTCAGTCCACAAGCCAACAGCTGCGAAAATCCTCCGCCCAAGTGAAACTCAAAGCATTTTTATAGCAGCTCATTTTAACAAAACAAATATGAAGAAATTAACTAGTTCATTATAACCTTTGTGAACTAAACTAGGTCTTGTGAAGTGTGAACTTGCACAGCACTGTGCATGTGTTTTTGACAGCCAGTCTTCCTCTGTAAAGGACCCAGTCAATGCTCTCCCACCAGTCGTGACCGAGTTCATACAGATCGTTCTCTGCAGACAGCGGTGACAATGATCACAGCAGGGATAAAAACAGCAGCATAAAGCAGAATTCTCCTCTGCTTTCATCTTTGCATTCAAATTGTCAAAGGCAGCTTCTTCCCCCACTTTGAAAAGTCCATACACTAGCACAGCTCCATGGATGGCTGCTTGTTTGAAATGGACAGAGTGTCAGGTGTAAATGTAAATCATATCTGGACATGAGACACATTTCAATGCATGGTATAGTCGAAAGACCAAATACAAGACAAAATATAAACAGAACATTACAGCTGACCTCACTTTTCTGATCAGATCAGGTGCAAAATGTCCCAGACTTCTGCTACTACAAACCAAAGAGTGAGTACACTTACCTACATTGTAGCTACGCTCCACATCTCCAACATCAATCACAACCTACCATGGTCATTCACAGGAAACCTTACAAATGAAGACAGGAAGCAGGTTGTCCTTTCCCCAATTCACTTTAATTCTCATTTCAGTAACTCTGAGTAACTTTCAGTAACTAAAACCTAAAAAAAGAACATTTCTCCCTTATGTCTATTTATTCCATTCCAGTATTTCCCCCAGACCACCACTCATCAGCCTGATCGCTCCCTATTTTCTTTCTAACTTCTCCTCATCTGCTCACCCCTGGGTTTCATGCTCTCAGCTCAAAGGCCAAAATATTTGCTGAGAAGAGGCAGAGGCAGAGCAATGTGCAGCAGACTCCCTACAGCATACATAACAGCATCAGCTGGAAGAGCAAGGGCAGTAGAGAGTAGGTGGAACGAAAGAGCAAACATGAGGCAGAAAGAAAGAGAAAAAGGTAAGGATGGAGGGGCAACATCATTGCAGAGCCCTCAGAGGATGCACAAACTCACAAACTATATCTCATACCTCAACACTTGTAAAGAAGGGATATACCTCCTGACAAACCCCTGCAGGAGCAAGCAGAATAAACTTTATCACTTTGATATAAAGCAGGGTGAAGAGGGGAAAAAGAAAGGAAAAAAACACACAAAGCAGCAGGCCTTGCCATTAGTGTGAAGGTAGGAAAAGGGGAAAGCATGTGTATTGTTGCCATTTTTCAAAAGCTAGCAACAACAATAACACAAAGATTTTGATTATTGTGAGTCAGGGAGACAAAAAGGAAACAATGGCTTTAAACCCTTGAAGCTTTCACAGAAAAATATAGCCATCTCACCAAACCTTTTATTGGGGTCTCCTCAAAACCTCTTTTTGGAAACAAAACTGATTTGAATAGGAAGAGAACTGACCCTAGTTTTCTTATATTTGCCCAGACTAGTGTCAGAAGTCCTAGGAGTATCTAAGACTTACGTACTCCTAAGTGACTTGCCAAGATGGACACTGTTGTTGTGTGTGGAATATTTGTGAACATATGTTCACACTTCTGCTGGCAGCCACAGTAGTGGATTTGAACCGGTTGCTTGTGCTTACAAGTAGCTTTCATTGTTATTTCAGATGTGCCTTGCTGACTTTGCTGCTCAATTCAAACCCCAAACAACAGAAAGAGCTGTTTGAGGGTATACACAGGATTGGGTGGAATCAAAGTTGAAGGGGGTTTGAGAGAAGAGGGGGAGAGAGAGAGAGAGAGAGAGAGGAGGCAAAGAAAACATCTGCAGAATGAAATCAGTTAGATGGAAGACAGCAAACTACTGAAGGGAACAATGTCTCCCTCACATACACTTTCATTTCTCCAGCTTGTATTATTTGCATATTACTGCTGTCATGTGGAAACTTTGCATACAATGACTTCAGTTCTAAGCTTCATTATTAAGTGTAATGTTACATAAGCCTAACCAAAATCCATGTCGTGTCTAAAATACAAGTGAGTCAGTATCAGCATTAGAGAAAACTAAATCAAAGATATGTCCGTTATCATTAAGTCTTTCCATATCAAGTATTTTCATCACTCTAACTAATGGAGCAATCATTATGATGATCAATTTGATCATTTAGGAACTAGGAGTTAATGTAGGAGTTCTTGGGTTCCCTGGAAAGGTTCCCTGAACAAGTTGAGATGGAGACGGTCTGCTAAAGGATTCTTAGTTTATGAAGACCTTGAGATTCCAGCTTACCCTGAACATACAACAGAAAAAAAAAATGTTTCAGAAAGTAAAGCTTAGTGCAGATTCAAGCAGGAAGAGCATTATCATTCCATGCCGTCAGCACTGCAGACTCCACCTTATGATGCAATCATTTCACTTGAATTTGTTTGCAGACTGTCCCGTCATCCAGTCGCCCATCCTAAGTGAGAAATAATTCACCTTAACTGTTCTGTCTCTCTGATGTGTTGGTGAGATGATTGGGGGCATAGACTGCAATGACAGCAAAGCCATGTCTGTGGGTCCATGATGATCTATTTCATCAATGGGGTCAATATCTTTATCAGACAAGGCCTCTGTATTCTCGATCACTTGGGTTATCTTTAATTTTACCACTTCCTCCGGTCTAAAGTAAAGTTCTCTGAAAAGGTTCCCTGAAAAAGTTGAGATGGAAAAAATATATTAAAAGATGTCTAGTTAAGCAAGATCTCACCTGCCTCACCCTTTTCCTGGTTCTGATGTACTGTAGGTCTGAGGCAAGTGCTGTAAATGTATGACACTTCTATACGGGACTTCATCCAGAATGGTTCTGTATTCACAAAGTTGGCACATTTACTATTCTCTGTCTTCTTCATGTGATAGAGTTCCGTATGAAAACTAATAGCCTGCAGGAAATTTGAACACAAGTCTTACATATAATTTAAGAGTCTGTGATGATTTGCTCTGACCACCAGGAGGTCAGAGAATCGCAGTAGCCCCCTGACATCTGAAATATTAGATGTGTGGGGAGGAGGATTAGAATTCACATGCATTTGGACTGCAAATACATTACTTTCATAGATATCTCTGGACTGCAGGGACAGACGTGGAAAAAGAAATCTGTGGTGTGCAATGAGAGTGAGAGAGTGTTTGGTCAAACTAGTGGAGAGAGACACTAATGTGAGAGTTGCTGTCTTTCAGCTTTGAAAAAGAGAACATGAAGGTGCGAGGGTATATGCTGCAGAAACAAAGACAGGGCTGTGCTTGTCTTGTTATGGAATAAGGCAAAAGGTGAGAGACTACAAGACGATGCCAGGGATGTATAGGTGAATATATGTAAGGAACAAAAAACATCAGACATGTAGAGACAAAAATAAGTACAAGTGAGAAAGAGGACAGGGTGAGAATAAGAACAGAGGAAGACAACTCAACTTTCAAAATACAACTTGCTTGGCATAAAATGTTTTTCTTTTTTTTTTTTTTTGGAGGAAATGTAATAAAGCCCCAGGCTAGCTGCTCTGTGACTCTATACAATCTGTCACTGAGGTTTTCTGTGAAATGTGAGGTTTGAATTTCCATATCCTATGGAAAAATAAAGACAAATTACAGTACTTCATATTAGAAGTTGAACCTTTCAGGTTTTAACTAAGTCAAACAAAGAGTAATTTCTTGACATTTGAAAATGTCAGTCACATGGTTGTCATTGTCCTGTTGATTGGTCACCAAATGTCAAGAAGGCAGGTCTTATCTAATATAAGTCCGTCAAAGGACAGACGCAAAGAAGGAGACGCCAACACAATAAAGTTGGCGTTAAATAAATGACTGAATAATAACCCTCATCCCTCAAGTATTCAGTATGGTTGAGCTTCTGTTAATATGTAATTCTAAATCAACTGAAACCAATGCTGTGCTGTGTGCTGCAGTGTCCTGTTGGCGATGAACCAGAGGACACTGGGCCACCAAGGATCTCGCCATACAGTACAGCTTGGGGGAAGCAGCATGAGAGGAGTCCATCTCACCAGGGTTCAGGTAAGGCCCCCATCCTTTCTTTGGTGACAGCAACCGAAGGCATTCAGCGTTCAGAAATTTGCAAATTTACAATGTCATTGCAGCATAAGCAAATAGGTTTTCTTACTTCAGAAGTTGGAAGTTTAAGTTCTACGTGTGGCTCTACCTATTCTCCCTTCTAAAATATGTGATCATGACGATGATGTTCCATAACTTTTTGTGCCATTTGGGGCCAGTCAAAACATTGACATATCATCCATCATCTTTTAAGCTGACATGGAGGACTTTTCAAACAGTCGTTTCCCTTTTCAGCAGTTACAGAGCAACATTATCATTCATTGTCATGTTTCTGATAACCTGACAAAAGTCCAATATTCACATCCCTTTGGTCGGTACCAACTCACCTGCCTGGCTGTCCAATTTGGAAAGTTAAGCCCCTCCAATGAAGCCCCTCTAATTATGATGTAGGAAAGGTACAGATGGAGGGTTGGTCGGGCAAGGTTCAACGATCCGACAAACCTTTAGTTTGAAGCATATTGACATCTTAACCCTAGAACACTATCGCTCAAATTCAAAACACCATCACTAACGCCGGGTGATTTATACCCGAGATAATACACCCAATAAAAAATATATCAAAACATGACAATACATGACAAATTTGAGTAGTGTTCTTTTATTTTAAACTGTGTCATGTCTAACAAAATGAAAGAAAAGCATCATGAGGGGACCATATAAAAATGCTCCAAAATTACTGGAAAATTAGGAATTTCCGAAAAAAAACTTCCTAAAAAAAAAACTAATGAAGATGGAACCTTGGTTTTTGGTCCACCCATTCCTGGGATATTTGAGACTTCCCTGGTGAAGGCTCAGTGTCCTTGGCACACAAACCTTACCTTACCTTACCTTTACCTTCTATCACTATTGGTCGGTGAAAATCACCCGAACATGTGCCTGTAGGAAAAAGTGTGTTTTGGATTAGAAAAACACCCATGCCATCAAAGACCCATGACACTCAGATAAACGCAGCATAATGAAAATCACATAAATTTATTTGCTCGGGTGAAAACCACCCGGCAATAGTGTTCTAGGGTTAAATGTAACCAATAAAATCAGAATTTACATTGCAGAAGAAAATGTAAGGAAACAAAATGATGGCATTTTGCAGATATGCTCAACTAAAAGGTTAGCAAGAAACATTTACATTAAACAAATCTGTAGAGCAAATGCATTGCATATAAACGTGATTTTTAGTTTAGGAAAATAAAGTCAAAACCAGTTTGCTCCCATCGTTCCCACCTTCTTTCCATCTTTCTTCAGTCCTTATTCAGACCATGTTTCTTTCTCTATCATCTCCTACTCGATAACGATTTCCATCCTCTCGCCATGCAGCTGGGTTTTCTCTGTCAGGCTTTGATTAGCTAAAAAAAACAACAGCTAAGGCCTTTTTGTTGATGAAATACGTGTTTGTGTGTGCATGCGTGTGTGAGATGCTCTCCCCACTATAACACTTTCTTTCTGCAATCAATGGGTTTATTGATCAGATGGAACAGTAATGGAAAGGTATGTGGCTGAGGTCATTATTTGAACTAACACACGGACACACACATACACACTTTCCACACAGTGACTGTGAGTGTGTTTTATACATTACACTGATGTAAAACCGTAAATGGGGGTACATAATGGAAATTTTTTTTGCGGCCTGTGGATATGACTTATTTTTGGAAATTCCATGTAGATGTGTTTCTTTTTTTTAATTATTATTCATTATGATGAATAGTTTAACATAAAAAAGGCAGGATTGTCCCAAGTCTGCCTTTTCATCACCGCTCATCTCTCATAAGTTATAATAATTGGTTTTTCATTCCTTCTTCGTTTTCTCTCTAGTTTATCTCTCTAGGTGACTTTGCCTCGATCTGCCTTTCCCTACACCTCGCTATTGGCTTACCTTACTATCGAAAACCTCTCTCTCTTTGTCCATATTAACAAAAATCCACAGCGGGTACCATTTGGAACAGGAACACGGTGGGAAGCGCAGGGAAAGAAGAACACAGTACTGGAAAATAGAACAGAACTCACGAAACAGATGAAGACGAAGAAGAGTACACAGTACGACCTGACAATGACACAAAGGGAACACGGACTAAATACACAAGACATGACTGCAGGATGAAACCAATCAGGCTGGAACAGAATCACAACTGGTGGGAAAAGGCAACAAAGGCAGGAGGTAAAGATGCCCGAACACAAGGAGAGGGGAGAATTCCAAAATAAAACCGGAAACAGTAAACCATAAACCCAGAACCTTTTCTGCTTTTCTTTTTCACTCTTTCTCCTGTTTTACTTTCTCCTCACTTCACCCTCGGTCAGTATTTCTTCCTCTTGTCTTTTTCACCTGCATCTCCTTGTTTACTTTGCTCTTTTTCCATATGTCAGTGTCTTGTCTACCACCTTATTCCTCCATTTCCACAAACATGACACACACTCTTTCTGCCCTGTCACGCATAGCCTATATGACACCGGTCACAAAAAGCCTGAAGATATGTGTGTGTGCTGTGTGTGTGTGTGTGTGTTGGGCCAAGCATCAGGAAAGGCAACAGCCCCCTTTTTTTTTCTCCTTCGCTACTCACTTATATAAATTAAAAACATTAATCAGATTAAGACTGGAGTGTCAGGTGTGGCGTCGGGCCAGCAACTCCATTTTCTTCCCCAGCGAAGGATCAGAGGGAGGGAGGGAGGGATGGAGGGAGCGAGAGAAAGAGAGCAAGAGAAACAGAATTCAAAGGGCAGGAGGAGAATAAAAAGAGAAGGGAGTGAGACCCTCTCCTACATCTTATCGAGGCATTTGGATACAGATCCTTAGTGATAAAAAAGTCGATCTTAAAGGAACGCTTAGTGATTAACCAATGAGAAAAAAGACAGAAAGCCATATGAAGCAGTATGAGGAGTTAAGTATTATTATCTCTCATGAGAGAGAATGAGAATCAAATTAAAGATCTTTCAAAATACAGTGGACTAAAGGCGGAGGTAGACTGTGTCATGGATTTGTAATTGGTCATAGCTCCAAAACTACACCTGGCTATATGTTGTTAATGATATTTAAAATAAAAAAAAATAATTTATACACAACTACATCCATAATTTTTCTATAAAAATGTGTTTTAAGGTTGATAACAACACTGCTCACCTTACTCTAAAAGTGCACGGTGAAACAATGACTTTCCATGGATGTAGATGATGACGATGATGAAATTAAGAGATAACCAACTGACCAAAATCTACAACTATTTATATTTTTTAATGTCAATATATTCAAACTCTCAACATCTAAAAGTTTTTCTTTTCTTTTCTTTTACACTTTTAGCATTAAAGCAACATTATGTAACTTTTCGACCAATAAATAACAGATTTTAAATCATTTTGATGTTACGCTGACTCGTAATCAGGTTAATGGTGCCTTCCCACTCTGCGTAACTCTGTTTTCCGACTACAATCATCCACAAGACGTCTGGGCTGAGCAGAGGCAGAGAGGCAAAGAGACCAAAGAGGACAAAGGTGGAAGCTAAGAAGAGAAACAGAGACAGTGACAAAACAAGAAGCTGCTAGACAGAGAGTAAATCTGGGACTGATTTAGTGTTTGGCGAGAGCTTTGTGAAATAAAAGGCTGAAAGACAGACTGTGAGCTGGGTAATATTAGCTGCCTTTTCTTGTTGCACTTGCTTGATGTTTGGGTGTTAGCAAAGTTGTCGCCTTGCTAGTTTTTGATCATAATATAACCACGATATATAGCTGTCCATATTTACCACCAATTTCTACGCTCTGTCCATATGTCCATTCTTTACCATGATAACAGGTGTAACAATCGCCTCCCTTCCCCCCACACCTACAGTGTATGTGATGTATCTGTGATGACACCAAAGCGAGAGAAAAGTCCCATTTGCTAAAGAAAGCCATGAGAAAAGCAAGGCCTCTATTTATGTGTGCTTCTCTCTGTTCCTCTACCTGTGTCACCTCTCTCTCACTTACACCCCTGAACATGCAAATGCTGATAATTCCTGTGAATATACAAATTAAAAAGAATAGCCACTAGTGTTATTGTCATGAATAATATGAGTAATTGTCCACAAATCTGTATCAGATTACTTTGGCTGGCACTTCTGTGTTTGTTTTTATTTTATTTTCTTCATGCTACGCCAGTAAAGCATCTTTAGATCTTTTGGAGAGTGGGCATACTCTGTGTTGATTGTTGATGTCCTCTCTAAGTGCTGGGCATCCTTCTCTATTATCACTCTGCTCTGCCTCCATGTGTTTAGAGTTAGAGGACCCAGCTGGCCTGTTTCAACCACTCCAAATGCTGTAATGAGTCCATTGACTGATTCTCATCTGGTAAGAGTGAAACTCTAAAGCCATACAGGCGGCAATGATCACCACACGCTCGGATACAGAAAAGTTCTGGATGGAAAGAGTAAACATGCTGATGACTTTGCTTTTCTTTCTTCTTAGTTAGTGTCAGTTTAGCTGGGTGGCAGCAGATGAAAGGCAACTCAAATCATCACATGGCAGCATGGTATCACAGGGGATCACCTTAAACATTAGGATTCATCCTCTGGGAATCATGAATATCCACATGGATCTCTAGATATTATTATCCACCATCTTGTGTTAACTGTGTCATAAAATTAAGAATTTCATTTGAGACTGGAGCTTATTGAGATATATCGTGATGAGCTTTGAAAGATAAGGCTAGCAGTATTGATTTTTCTGTCTTTTAGTAGTTCATTAGTTGTAATTGAAAATGTGAAACTGTGAAAACTCATCACAAATATAGAGTGGGTATATACTGCAGTGTAGTTATTATCACACATTACTAGAGTTTTACAGCAGTAGGGCAGTTTATGAAGGATTGAGTCATAATAAAGTCCACTGTGTGTGTTTGTGTGTGTGTACATGAATACGCAGTGTAACAGTGTGGCTGATTGATGTGTTTTGGACAATGGAACTCTATGACACATGAGGATTGAGATGTATCAGTATAGTAGTGCAGAATTTATCAAGTTATATATCTTGTATCATTGTATTTGAGTGGCAAACTGATTGTTGAGTTCAAATTCAGAAAACAGATTTGTGACAATAGGAGAGCAGCTGGAGGAAACTAACATAAGTTTCACCTTCAGTTTCCGGCGGAGCGATTAAAAACTCATTGAAATGTCGTTCATTCAGAAAAATTCATTCAGAAAATTAAAACACGGAAAGGTCACGGAAATGTAGAACAAAGATTCAAAGGCTCAAGGATCAACTAAACGATGTCGCAGGTGTGAGAATTAATGAATGAGTGTGATGATTTAATATTGAAATATTAAATCATCACACTCATTCATTAATGATGTTATAATAATGTTATAATTATGAGTTTGTTAATGTAATGTTAAAAAAAGAGTAGGAATGTTTTGTCGCATCATCAGCCTTATTTTCCTAATTTGTGGTTTGCTTCGGGTGTACCTTTTTTACTTTATTAAGTCTTGGTTATGAAAGATAATTTGTTTTAATTAAGAAGAGTTAATCATATGTGAGTAAATAGAACTCTAATTTATTTAAAGTGACTTTGTTCAAAAATTGCATTGCATTTTTTTCTTTGTTTCTTTTACGTTTATCAACCTATCTATCTACAGTACTAGCTATCTGACATTATCAAGTTATGACATCATCATTAGGCTCTGCCACAAGGATTTTTTTTTTTTTTTTATATATACATGTGAGAAGACACAGCTTTCAATTCATTTTCTGATTTGATGCATTGAATTGAAAATGCATTGAAAAATCAGTCAAAAAACAAAACAACCTCACTGATTTCGCATAGTAGCCATCCTGTAAAACTAAAGTCACTTCTGTAAAATTGCCCAGAGAAACAGACTGAAGTCTCGAGTGCAAACACTGCAGTGCAGAACGAGTGTTCCTACTGAATGAAACAGAAGTGAAGCTCAATATTTGTGTGTTCTCTGGAATATTCTGCCTCATGAATACCCCTCCCTTCCTTCTGGGTCACTCCATCTGATTTTCTTGCTCTTTCTGCCGATTCATTCTAATGTATTTACTGTTTTTTTTCTTTTCCTCAGTGAACTCACAATTCCTCAATCAACAGCTTGAACAACAACAACAATGGCGTTCCCACATGAATGCCTCTGTCTGCTCTCTGGAGTAGGTCTGGATGTCAATCTCTTTTCTTCTTTCTGTCGTTTTTTTTTTTTCTGTTGCTCTTCTACTCATTTCTGTTTGGCAAATATCGTTAAGTCTTCTCTATATGAAGGGTTGTGTGGGTGAGGGAGGCTGCAGTGCGAGATATGAATTCACAGACACACATCCAGGCTGCTGCATATGGTTACACACCTCACAGTACACACACACACACACTCATCGAGGGGGTTTTATCAGCAGTTCCACAGAGACAATAAAAACGAGATAAAAGCAGTGATGGGTGGTAATGGACCAACCTGCACACACACACACACACACACACACACACACACTACATATACAGAGTCCCTAAAATGCTTTCAGAACAAAACAGCCTCTATAAATCACCATTAATCCAGCTTGTTTTCATGCAACAACTCGAGTGTCACTTCATCAGGAAGAGGAAGTATTCCTCCTCCAGTTTAGTCCATTATTCATGTTTCACTGATGAAGAGCTTAGAGAGAGAGAGACAGAGGGAAAGGGGGAGAGGGGAGAAAGAGACAAAAAAGCAGAAGGATGACGGTAAGAAGAGAGAGAAGGGTATCTGATGGATGCAGTGGTTGGGCATACTAGTGTCCTAATTGGTGTGAGTTACTGCCAACAACAGACAGAGCAGTGTGTTAGGGACCAACACTTAAAATAAGAGAGAGATTTATGAGAAACAAAGAGGAAGAGAGAGCAAGAGGACAAGTCTTCTGTCTCTGAACAAATGTATATCATTTTAATCCGTCTAAACAAGGTGTTTAAACCCTTAGCGATCCTAACATGCGGTCATAAGAGGATGTATATATATACAGTATATATATATATATATATATATTTTTTTTTTTTTTTTTTAAATCCTTTGCTTGCATCTTTTCACAAGTTACCACCACCTTTCAGTCACTCTCCAGGGCACACCTCTTTTAGCTTGAACACAACCCTTCAGTCATGAACTTGTAGTCGCTCAGGATATGGATATAGATTTTTTATATCTTATTTTTCATATCTAAGTGCACAGAGTGACTGAATGTTCTCTGGAAAAAAAAAAAAAAGTAGTTGAGTAGTAGTAGTATTCTGAGAGTTTTGATCAATTCAAGATTGAGTCCAAACAAACAAAACACTGCTCATTCAGCCTCTTCCATATTGTTTATGGTGAAAGCTGTGTCAGTGCTTCTACATTTGGAAAAGCCTCATTTATCCACCATTTCTGCTGTTGAAGTCATCATGTAGTAAACATTGCATAACATTTAGTCACTTAGCTGAGCGGCTTACAAAAAAGGTACAGTATGATAAGGATATGTTAACGTAGCAGTAAGCACTACTTACATAGAATCAAGTGAGTCCTAGAGGGGGTAAATTTAGCATGTCCAGTTGTTGGTCGTGCTGGTAGAGGAGGTATTCTCTGAAGAGCTCAGTCTTCAGCAGTGAGTCTGCGTAAGGAGGAGGTTTGGGTAGACTTTCACCCAGAAGACTGCTGTTCATGTCCCGTGTAAAACTGTTAAACCAAAATGAATGAAAACTCCTAAATTGTTCTTTTTTTCTTAACATAGACAGTTTGCTATTCAAAAATGACATGAATTTACATTTTAAAGGTTTTAATAGCAACTTCATGTGACATCATTTACTTCATGTGATGCTTTGAATGAACTAAGTTTGGTGGAAAACCTTTAATTATGTGTAAAGTAAATGCTAGTGTGATCAGACTTTAACTCCAATCTGTTAAGTTGTCACACAGAACTTTGTAATTCTGTGCTAAAAGTTTCATCACCACCTCCCCCAGTTCAGTTCAGCTACAACACTGCCTTCCTCTGTCTCTCTCCGGTTACAATGGGAATTCAGCTGTCCTCCCTCCTTCTTGTTTTTTTTTTTTCTTTGTCTGCTCTGTAGATGGTAGATATTGCCAGTTTAAAAGAAGTGTTGCCCTCCCACCGCAGTCCATCCATCACAGCCGGCCGAGCTGGCACTAAGCAGCTCCTCTTTGACATTTACTTCCCCTCAACTTCTCATTTTTTTTCCTTTCCTGTTGTTTGATCTTTTCCCCCCTTTTTTTGGATGACTCATGCTTTGTATCTACCCTACCTTATTAGATGAGTCATGCTTTGTATTTTTAATGTATTTGCACCCCCCTCTTGGAGTGCATGGACACAAATTTTAATTTTATGCAGATGAACTGTAGGCCTATACTTCAACTCACATACGTATATCTCACATATATTTTCTATACATAGTTCCATTTATTAACCCTTTAGACCCCATAGCACCTGTTTTATATATGATTGTAGCACCTGGGTGTGCCTATCATTTTAAAATATCAAGTATCAGAACAGTCCTGAGCTTGTATCTGTAGATTTTCGTCATAAGCATTCCGGTCTTTATACTCTTATAGATTCTGTAAGATTCCATTGTGAAGGAGATCCTGACCCCACAGCACATTGCGAAAAGTGATGAAGACATTGTGATTTTTTTTTTCAAATCACATCTCATAACGACCATATCCGGCTCTTATTCGGTGGGAGTGAGATGCTGTTTTTTGGGAAGGAGTGTGCCCAAGCATCAGTAGTGAGAACTGGCAAGTTGAGCTGACTTTTCCGCATATAAATTTGGGTTGAATCTACCACACCACTGTGGAAAGCTACATAGACTGTGAGAAGATTGTGAGTTCAAGTTGGTATACAGCAGAACCTACTCAGCTCTTAATGCCAGAGACACTTTACCTGGGGTAGTGCGCTGAAACGTTGGTAAGGAGAACTGACCCGGTTGGGCAACTTTTCCACTTAGGCTTTAGATGAGTAGTTTTTTCATATGTTGCCTAAAACACTACCTACTTGACATTACTGTTGTGTGGGTTGAAGTGTGGCATGTTTCTATTTTATAGCATCATCCAGTGAAGGAAAATGCCTTGTGATTGTCAATTTGAGATAGAGCTTTTTGTTTGGATTGAGTAGAAAAATGCTCATTTGACGATTGTCGGTGAACTGCAGCAACATTCTGCATTTCTATCAGGGATCTAGAGGGTTAAACATGATACAAGAGTAAAGTCTGGAATAGTCCGACAGATGTCAGACATATTCACTTCATCCCTGTGGGTAAACTGGGGGCACATTTCTACATATTTACATATTTTGCTCACTTCCTGTATCAGATGCAAATCCATCTATTGTTAAGACTCAATTTTTCAGAGCATGAACCATAAATCAAAGCAACCCCTCTACTTAGATGCAAGTCAGATGTCCGTTAAGAGCCAACAGGAATCCACACGACCTTTCATCAAAAAAGCAGGCAAGCAGTCGGGCCGATGCAAAGTCCTCATTACTGACAGAGTTTTGTCGGTTTCATCAAAAGAGCTTTGGAAACACTCTGGGAGAGGCCTCTGGTTAGACTCCGTGGTGAAAGAATGATTCTCCTCATTCCGCATTGAAAGAGTTTTTCTTACAAACTTAGGCTGGTGTGCTAATGATTAAAAGAACAGCTCAACATTACGGAAAAATGCAAATACTCGCTTCCGTGGCAAGATTAAGCTGAAAAGATCAAGACCACCGTCCGTTTAATATAAAACTTGGAGCCAAAGCTAGTTAGCGTAGCGTAGCATAAATACTAGAAACGGGAAAACTCACTAATTGACACATTGTATCTTGTTTCTTTTTTCCATACAAAAAACAGAATTGTTGTTGATTTTAACAGCAACAATATTAATCGGATGGTTTGTGAAGTCAGCAAAATCATTTTAGTCATTCAATTGATTCAAGGTGTTGACTTGGCCTCCAAATTCCCCCCTCCCCACAATTCAATCGATCATCTGTGGGATGTGCTGGACAAGCAAGTCCGATCCATGGAGGCCCCACTTCGCAACTTACAGGACTTAAAGGATCTGATGCACGTCTTGGTGCTGTCTGCCATAACAACGGCATTAACATGGGTGTCAGACATGCATGTGCAGGCTATCATCAATCTTTTTGTTGCAAAGGTGCTTGACAGACGAACAGTCACTGCACGAAGAACAAGAAACATTTGATTTACTGTCTCTATGAATCAAGCACATCACTGCCTCATCCATCCATTCTGCCAGTTACATCAATCACACACGTACAGAACATCCAGCCCTGCGTCTCACAGGCCGGCTGGTTCCATAATCCATAATTGAGGAACACTGGTGGATATAAATACAGCATCTACTTAAATGAAAAGATATTATCTTTGACTTTTCAATCTGAATTCTGCGCACGCTTATAATCAGTAAAATACTGACACTAAGTATGTGTAGGCACTGTACATTAAAGAGTCAACTCAACTGACAGAGAAAAGAAGTCCTCAGGAATACTCATCTGGACCGGTGCCATGTGGCAGACGAGCTTTCTGTAATTAGGCCCTATGGAGAAACTGGGTTACAGTGTCTTGATTAATTCTCATATTTTCCATTATTGGATTAATCTCTCTGACGTTCCACATCGCGGGTCTTGCTGTGCTCTATCTCCAACACGAGGGCCCTGTGCCAAGTTTTATAACACTCCTGGCTGGGGGCACATGGAGTATGCAACAAAGTCACATATGTTCATTACCTTTTAGCCTGAAATGAGTCATTTCAAGTTGTGAAAGAAAATACACTCGTGTCCACATTGGCTTTTCATTGCAAAATGCACAATTTCTTGTATAATCCAATGAGCTAACAAGTATCCTCCTACCAAAAGCACAGCTAATGTGATTACTGTGTTTGACTTTGCATGTTTCATATTGTGCATCTCTCTGTTGCTGTCCTGGAATATTACAGTTCTCTCCCACGCTGGGCCCTGATCCAGCTCCTGTACTGTAAAGCTCCCGGCGAGCAACATATAGCACAGATGGCACCGTATCTTCATTACCCTTCTTGGCGCGCAGCCCTCTTACCAGTACGGGGGGATACGAGCAACCCGTATCAGGCTGTGCTCCGGGAGCATGTCTCAGAAATCAACTCATTCACTCAAAGTGAAATGACAATTACTTCACCTTTTTGGGCTGCATTTCAAAGATGAATTATTAATTAAAAAAAAAAAAAAAAAGAACAAATCATTAATCTCCCTGCATGTCTTCATGTTGGTATGACTGATACTGTACATGCATGACGGTAACAAGGTTTTAAACATATAAATCCTTGGGAGGATAATTGACCCTGGCCTCATAATTGCCTCTAATTTAGCAGTAATAAAGTGTAAGTGTTCAATTAGCTTAAAAGGTCATCTGAAGCATCAGTAACACTGCTAATAAAGCTCCCATGGATTTCACCTACAGTGATGTTTATGTGGCAGATGGTTCATTCTGATGATTGTGACTAACCTCAGGCTGATGAAAAGTCTGAGTACCCAACCGGTTCCTATTCCCGGGTCATCAAACACAGATGCTTTGCCATCTTATACAGACAAACAAGGTACTCTTGAGCATCTGTATGAGACAGAGCAACTGGCCGTCCATTCACTCCAGTATTAACCCAATTGTGGCAGGGCATTGTTTTGTGGGTGGACTTGGCGCGTTCGACTCCTGTTTTGGGTTGTCTGCCGTGGGTGGGCTTCACTCCATTTCAAATTGCCCGCAATGACAACTAACAGAAACCAAACGGCAACATCTCTGTTAACAAAAGGCGTTTAAGGGATATGGAATAGGAAATCATCGTTCTTAAACACAGAATGACAGAATTATAATATCTTTTACTGGCTTTTAATCCTAATGTCTGTTACTGGAGGTGACAAGAATGGAGAATTACACTTATCGAACTTACTGTATGTTTAAAAATGCATCGAGGAGACAAAAGAGCATGCCTGGTTTTCCTCTTTTTAGGTTGATTCTCTAATATCTTTTGTTAAATGTTTAAATCCCTTTTCCTTAAGGTTTAATGTATAATTCATGGATGCTTTGCAGGCTGTTGTTTTATGGAGGTTGGTGATATAATAAATTGTTAAAATGTAGTTGAGCCTGTGTCTTTGCATTCAGACTTATTGGACAATTTTAGGTACCAACATGCTGTTACCAAAGCGCCATGCGTGGACTACATTGTTCTTTTGGATCTTACTGTACTGTAGCTGTAAACAACTGTCAGTCAAACTACATTTACTTTTAAAGTAATTTGCTGTTGGTCGACTTTTGAGCTGGGGCTGAAAAATCTGTGAATAAGTCATGTTTCCATTATTATTATTATTTTAAGGAGAGCTCATGACACTAAGTTTTGCAGACTGCCATTACATTTCTAGCAGACTGTTCTTGTGCAATTTGTGTGTCACTTTGGTCAATTTGATATCAGCCAGAGCTGCATTTATCTAAAAGAGCCAAAATTGTTGCAATGACTGTGCTGTTGCTCTATGACTTTCCTCCCACAAGACAGATTTAAAAATAAGACGTGAAGTAAGTAAAACACCTGTAGCATGGATCAGTTATTTAGTACTTATTTTGATCTGTGTTCACCAGATTATATCTCTACATGCAGTGGAGTCATTGTGAAGATGTGTGAGCAATTTATACATTTGTGTGGGTGTGTGTTTATTCTCCCCAAACTACAAGAAAAACAAGCCATTTATCTCCTCAGTTGTCTTAGTGACATCAGTGGTAGCTTCGTTATTGTCATGACATCCTGCTTTATTAAAGATCAATGAATCACAGCAAGATCTTCCCCTTTATATTCTTCTTTTTATATCAATTCCTACGTTTTGTTAGAGAAACTCAGAGAAACTAAAATTGTTTTGTGCAAAACTTTAAATATATACATGCACATGAATGGGTGTGTCTCTGCTATCCAGACTACTTGTTTCTGCGTAAAATCTTATTGTATGATATGTTTTTTATTCAATGGAAGCGTTCATTTTGCAGTACAAAAATATGGACTGTTGAGAAGTCAATGACACCAACGTAAAGCACTACGACGTCGAGGAGAAATGTGTCCCTCGTGGGAATGCTAGGATGTGAATCTGCAGTTATTCTACAAATCTGCTGTTACGGTGGGTTTACATAATTAAAATGGATCTAAAATGAGACCAGCTGCATGGTTAAGCTCTGGGTAAATTTTATGTGCTTTGCACATGAGCAGAAATGCAGAAGTGAAACAGTCATGAAAATCTGATTAGGTGCTGACGAGCACTCAGCTGTGCCCACTTCAGTACCAACACAAGACCAAATCTGAAGAATGTTAAGGAATCAACACTGCTTCATAGCAGAGCTTTTCAATTTACAGCAAAAGTGCTCTTTAATCAATGTGCATGTTTGTTTTCTATTATAGTCAAATAAAATGCATTTTTAATTACACGTATCATATATACCCATATATATCTCAACTAATTTTCTATATATGGAATGTGCAAATTATCTTTTGCCTGTGGTCAGTATTTAGAATATTATTTAACCACATCATGTATTTTTTACATCATGTAGGATACATGGAAGAATGATGGATGGATAAATTAATTTTAATTTAAGGATAAACGACAAACATGCATACTCACTTTCGCTCAATCCATGTTAAATCAATTTAAAATATTAAACGTTTTAGCCGGTTAATAATCCCTGCGGCGGAGAAGTTGAGGCAGAAAATTTTGGAGAACTGCGACTTGACTTCACGCTGCAAACCAAACTAAACTAAAATATGATACTCTACCTGTTGTGTTCTGGCTTAGTGTATTTCGTACCAGCTTCTATGTCTGTGTCTCGCTGCAAAATAGTCTGTGACTTGTTGAGTGACATAGACAGTGAATGAGAGGGAGGGAGCGCCAGTAGTGAGGAAGCCGGTGAATGTGATAAACAAAACGTTATTTTCTCATTGTCTTACAGCAGTTACATTCATTACAAATAAGCACAACCACAATCACTGCACAACCCTTCCATAATTCACTGCAAATGCCTGATTTGGTCCAAATAATAGTGTGCTTCCCATGAGAAACTACAGAGACTTCACTGCTCATTATGTGGTCTAATACTTGCTAATGTAATTAATATGCATTCATTAAAAAAATGCATTATTTTGTAATTAAAATAATGGTATTAGTGACCCCACAAATATGTGCAACTCCCACAGGCTCATATGGTTAATTACTGTACCAGGGTGAAGTGTGCTCTCTGTTGGCACCATGGTCAAACAACACTTTACCTAACACAGTCACAGCAACATTTAGTCCAAGATAAAGGCTTTCTGTAGTGCGAGTTCACATTCTTCAAGAGTTCTGCCTGTTTGAATGTGTGCTGGTGGGAAGTTTTTATCCTATGAGGAGCTTGTGGTGCACAAAATCCTTTTTCCTGACTTGTTACATAAGTTGGAAAGATATGTAACCAGCTAAGGCGGTGGGTTTTATTCTTCTTTAACAAGGGTGCCTTTCAGTGTACCTAATCTGCCTCCATAAGACCTCCTATTCTCTCTATCTTTCTGTCTCTTCCCTTTCCTCTCTCAGGGGGCTTGTAAAGCTTTGAGTCCAATTTCATACACTCTGTTTCCTCCTTTTTATTACCCTTGCTTTTCCTCTCTCTCATCTGGCCCTAACTCTCTCTCTCTCTCTCTCTCGCTTTCTCCCAACTCTCCCTCCTCCCCCTTCATCTCACAACTTGGCCCGATGGTAATAACCCAGAATGTCGACAACAAATCATCTCCTCTGTTCCAAAGGTTCACTGCATGATGCACGCTGACCTTACGCTCAGGAGCAAATAGTAGAAAATGAGAAACCTAGTGGTTGGAAATTGCTCCGTCTTGTAACCTAGGTACAGTGTGATGGTGCATCAGTGCAGTAAGAGGACAAGTGTTGGAATCTCATGCCTTTGAAATAGAAATAGTTTGGCATCAAAATGTGTCTGAGCATTCACAATTGGTAGGAGTATTTTACTTGTACTGACAGTAAATGGTTTTGAACACATCACACAGGCTGAGATTGAAAACATGGTCATGTCTTGAACAACTAGATTCTGCTCAAGGTTTCTGCTTGTCAAAAGAAAGTTGTGCAGTTGTTGATTGCAACCCTCTCATCACTCGCTCCTTCCTGACCACAAAAAGCAAAAAACGTTTGTAGAACCAGTGTTTCTGGGCTGCTATACAAACATGACTGTTCAACATGACAGATTATATGCAAGAGAGTGTCTGTAGATATAAATATATCACTCTAAGGTAACAAAAATATAATGATTCTCATTGTCAGGACGTTATACACTAATGAAAACATAGGAAAGGAGGATGCATATTCACTTTCTGCCATATTCTGTAAATATAGTCCTACATCTGACACACTGGACCATCTCTTGATTCGACTGTACTGACAACAGTGGCATGGCCTAGACATGGAGGGAGGCATGTAAAAATGTAGAAGTACAATCAAGTTATTCAAACAACAGCCCTCCCAGCTGATGAAAGTCCACTGGTTGACACATCTGCTGCTCTTCTGCTGTATTTTTTTTTTTAACAAAGTAGTTACTCCAAGAGTAGTATCTGTCATTGGCCAACTTTTTGTCAACTCTTTGGCACTCCCCTCCCCTCAGATATCTGCGTCAGTGTTTTTTTGCTGAAGCACCACATCCTTAGCGTCTTTCAAGATGATTGTATTGATTTAAACTAATCAGTGTGGAGATAAATTGGGCTATGCCAGACTACTGAAAGAGTGTTAGCTTAAGTATTGAACCGCATCTACTGTTACAACCTGTAATCACAGTTGTCCCTGAATGAACTAGATAGATTACAATTAAAAATAATAGTCAATTGGAAACATGCAAATATGTTTATTTACATGTTTCCATTCAGTGTTTCTCACTAAGATTCAAAGAGTTCCTGCAGCTGTTGTTCTACTGCTAAAGCCTTTTTTCTTCTTTTAAAACATTTCAAACCTGCTTTACATCTCTGAATCACTCATATTTGTCTCGGGTTTGCATGCCCACCATCCTCCTCAACCATGTGTGATAGAACATAATTCCTGACTTCCAGTGAGTATAATTTCAGAATGCATATGGCAAAATCATTAAGTAGTATAAACATTTAATTCCAAGAACACAGGGCTTAACTATGCCAGTGAGGTTTATTATGAGGCACAGTTCAAGTGAGCAGATTGTAGAAGGGTCAGTTTCTCCTCCCTGAACTGGCAGGTGTGGAGGTGACAGCTGCAGATCATCAGCAGTCAGCTCTAAACAGTTTGACTCCAGCCAGCTCAGTCTGTCTTTGGAAAGAAAGCTGGTTGCAAAGATGTTTGGCAAGCTTTGGCTCCAAAGGATGTACGGTAAAGGGCTGGCAAGTGGAACGCTGACCAAGACTTGATTTTTAGATTGTTTCTTGGAGCGTTTGCCAGCTAATTTGATGGTTCTTTTGGACTGTCACTGTGCTTTGATCTGTGCTTCATTTTCTTGGCTTGCTAATTAACTGGATGCTCGCAGGAGCAGACGGAGTTGGAGGGAGTTGACATCAGAACTGCCTTATGCACCCATAGACTTGCCAATTGCCCTAGGATCTCCCTGTCTTCCACACTTGCCCCCTGTGACTCATTTTTTTTTTCTGGATTGCCAGTTAGATTAGAACCCTCAAGCCTTTGTTTGTCTTTTTTTTCCCACTTTTTTTTCCAATGTGCAAATCCAGAGCCACAGTGTTTTTCCCTTTAAATCAACGTTGTGGGATCCAACTAGCCTTGCACGGCAGCTGATCACAAAATCATGAGATTACACCAGAATCCGTTTTGCCTTCAAGGCTTCAAGCTACAGTATGTGCTCATGTCTAAACATAGTAGTTATGGACCAATAGGCCACCTGTGAAGAACTACTGGTAGCTATGGCATTGGTTTAAGGTTTAAGGTGTGTGACCAACCAACTAGCAACAAAGCAATTAAAAGAAGAGTAAATGACAGCACTGAAGATTTGATTGGATGGAAAAGATGTCTTTGCTCTTGTTTGATATGTTGTAAGGATTATTAATCTGATTGGTTGAAGTTTCCTGTGCTTGATGGTAATAAAAAGATGGTTCACCCAATCATCTGCCAAGTATTTTGGAAAACTGCATTTTATGAAGCGAGGAGAGACTTTGGAGTTGATTTTGTTGAGGAGCTGTGGTGCTCAAACCAATGTAGCATGAGCTCCTCAAATGTCTTATAATCTTTTTTACTTTTTTACCCTTCACCTGTACCTGTACTATCTATGGTACAGCACTTCTCAGAGGTCCACTCAGGCCTCATCAAAGTAAGAACTCTGGAAAAAATATTGATCCAAGTCCCTAACTACAGAGATCCCCATTTTCTAATAACGACAGATCTTTTTTAGTGCCACTCTGAACTTCTTACATTTTAACAGCCCCAGACTATCACTTTGATTGAGGTGTCCATGAAAAGGCAGTGGCTTCTAGCTATGACTGACCACAGTCCAATAATATCTGGGGTTGAGGGCCACCTTTTGCATGCAAACACAATCCAGATGTGCACACACTGCAGCAACGCTTTGATTTCTCATAGACAAAGTGTTGGACTTCAGGGGCAGGTACCACTGACACCATGGACCTTTGCAAATTATATGCCACAATCACACCAAAAAGAAGTAACCCTGGATTAACCCCTCTTGAAGATCCGGGACAAAAATGACTCATGGCTCTCCCTCTGTGCATTTTTATTGTAACTTCATTAAGGGAAAAATAAAGACTAAATGCTCCACTATGTTCACCAGCTAGTTAACTGTGTATGTCTGTGGTTCAGTACTTAGCAGGTAGTGAACAGTTTTTAGAACTTTTTTTTTGCTGAAAACAGCTGCTTGCTGCAGCCAGAAACAACTCTGCATTTCGGTGAGCAAACCCATACCTTAAAGTTGCAGTTGGACAGCTAAACAATGAGCTGAAACTCTCTATAAATCTCCATAAAGCCCAGGGGAGCTGCACATTCTGCTGATAATTCTCTGTAGGTTCATCAGTATGAGCAATTGTAGTGGATTATACCCACTTGAAGGTCGTTGTCATGTTGTGCTTCACATTTTTAACACACAAATTTGCAAATACTACAAATAAATATAAACTTACACAATATGAACATGGAGATCTTCAGGGCCCCGTGTGTTTAGGAGCTTGACTACTTTGTTAATTGCAATGGCAGAACAATAAATCAAACTAACCAGGGGCAGGATTTTTGAACCACAGCACACATAGTCTTGTATGCTTACAGTAATAGTGCTGTCTTCCACAGAAGCTTTTCCGAACATTTATCAGAAACTCTGTCAGCGGTGACATAGCACAGAAATTCACTCAGTTTGGCACAGCACCCAATCAAAACCCCACAAATCTCCTTGAAAAAGCTCCTGCTCACCTCCCAACAACCCATCAGTTAAACTGGCACCACATTCTTTTAAAAGTGCATCCACTGAGCTTGGCACTGGCCAAAATACTCAACAGTATCCTTGATATCTACATCCCGAGCTCTAGTACTCTTAATAGCTGCAGTGGTCAGCTATTTTTTTTTTTTTTTCTGTGCTTTGCTAGTGCATGAGTACATTTTGACTTGTGATTTTGAAAAGCTTCACCATACTGTTGTAATTTCATGTCAGATTTATATATATATTTATATATATATATGTCCCGAGACTGCTTCAGGAAAAGAAGTCAGAATTCCCTTGAAAATGATTCTGCAGTGATCCTGTCTATTTGCTAAGATAACTTCAGCAAAACAACTTTAGTCGGGCATGACCAAACTCCATAGTTAATTCAAATGTAATATTGCTTTCTGAAATTTAGATTCAATCAATGACTTAAACACTTTTCCCAGAAAAAAAGTCAATACTTTCTTCTTACCATTAGCTTGCATTATCTTGCATACAGTATACTGTACTTTATGACATAGGAAATGGTGCAAATGGTGCAAATCAGAGCAAATCAAGAAACTCCAACTTTGGAAACGATTACACTTCACAAACTTGTCAAGCATTTCAATCCACAGCCACATGTGGGCAGAGGAAACCAGCTATGATCACAGCATATACATATGATTGTGGAGTGAAGTTAAAATGGTAAACTCGTTAGCAAACAGTTACACTCTCATATTAGCTCTGTTTTGGTCTTTGCCAACTCTTGATGGTAATAGCTGGCTCTTTAGCCATTAAATGCTCCATTCTGATTACTAGTTAGTTAACATTGTCCGTCATGGGCAGGTTAATCACGTTGCATTTAGAACTTTTTAACTCTCCACAGGTGCCTATTGAGAGTGTACAAAAAAAAAAAAAAGAATGATAATTTAGTGGAATTTTTGCCATTTTAGCTTTTTGACATGTCCTGAATGTGAGGCAGTACCCACTTATTTTTAAAATGGGAGGTCCATTATGGAATTATTGTGCTCTGTCAGAGCTTCCAGCAGTGTGTCTTTTATGTAATACACAATGTTGATTAAAATGAGAAAGTAGAGTGGTTTGACCTCAAGCAGATACAAGAAAGAGAGCTTTAAAATTACTTTTGACAGGTCTAAAATTGTTTCTGAATAGGATGCCTGTATGTTATTGTACACTTTTTCCAAATAAATTTGTATAATATCACTACCCATTTTGGACTTCTTTAAGAATAATTTTCTGCTGTGGGCACCCCTTACAGAGTCAACTCACGTTGCACTGACCTGCTAACGGAGATAAAGAAAGTGACACAAAAGAGAGAGAGGAGCCTGAGACAGAGAAAAAAGGGGTTGCAGGTGAAGGCCAGAGATGGAGAGGACGTGCAAGATTAACTTAAATCAATTGTAGAGATTATTTATTTGCATAAATAAGAATCTCTTTTCAGAAGAATTGGGTAAAAGGGCAGAGAGGAAGAAAATAGGCAGAGAAAGTGCTGAAGGAAATCAACCAACCTCCTCCATCGACAAACAAATGGCCACAATTTGTACTAATGTCGAGATTTTGCAAGATAATAACTGTAATACGTACAATCTGGAAATGGATGTACTTTTAAAGTATTGCAAGAAACTCTTCTGTAGTCATCTTTTCCAGGAAAATGTGTCACAAGCATAACTGCACTGAAAAGGGTTTTTAGACAGTGCACTCTAGGATTGTCTTTTGACATCTGAGTAATAGTTTGGTGAATCATGCAGTGGTATCAAAAGAGTTTGGATGGTGCGGCTTTAAGTGCTGAAGAAGTCCCATCTGTTTCCCAGTGATTGGTGGAGCTCAATCAGTTCAGATGGACACCACTTTCTTCAGATCCACTCATCTCTCACTCAGCAGCTGCCCCAATCCAGGATTAATGTATATGACTCATTTTTCACTTCTGCTGACTATAACTTGAGGCGAACTGATATCGAAGAGAAAGTTGTTGCTCTCAGTTGATCTTTTAGATTCTGTTTTTGGCTCGATAAGAATTCGGTGGCTGTTAGAATGTTGTTCAGTGGTTAGATCTGTGTCATAGCTGCTCTGTCTCCTAGAAATGACTTTCATATGCAAGAAATTTGCAACAGCAAAATACGAAAGAAACATAATGCTGACCGAATTACATACTCTAACCTACCTAGCAAGTCATAAAATTGTTGATACTGGATGCATCGGTAAATGTTGCGATCTATAGTTGTCATTGACAGTGTGGGGCATTATTGACATCTAACCGAAATCATGGTCTTTCCCTAAACATATCCAAATTGTATTTGTTGCCTAAACCCAACCAGAGACCAGAGTCTTGACATGCACCTGGGACTATAGTGTCACAGGCCTGCACTTTGTATACCTGCCATCTGCCTTAGCCCTGTGACCAGAGTGCATATTCAGTCAAAGAAACATTGTGTCTGAACATAGTCCAGGCAGGAATTATGCTGTCACCAAAACATAATTATGTGTCATCTTGTGTCATACAAAGGTAACATGCACCCATTCATACACATATCTCTGCATTCAATCGCCTCCATGCAAGTTATCAACTGCTCATCAGGAGTGATCCTCTTATTGCTAGACAACCCACTTTTCCACCTGAGACACTGCTGTCCCAACATATGATACATGATATATGATACCTGTATGCTTTGCCGTGTTCCTCAATGAATAATTTGTGGAGTATACCAAGGGTTTTTGAAAGTTTAAAGTTTTTTCCCCTTGTATCAGGGCATCAAATTTCAAGGTCTTAACTCTCAACCTGATGTGTTTACCTATATATTAGCCCAGCATGTGGTCAAGGTCTTTGCTGAAGCCAGTAGATCTACACCACACGAGGTCTGACTTAACTCTCCACTCCCCATAGCTCTTAGTGGAAATTATACCACAATAAGATGTCGATGCATAGAAGAGAATATGATAAATTGTTTAAATCATTAAACTTATGTAATCTATTGTAGAACATTTGTGTGCCAACTTCTCCGAAAATCAAATATATATAATTCACTGTTACTTAATTCAATTCAGTTTTATTTATATAGTGCCAAATCATAACATAATCTCATGATGCTTTTCATAGCACAGCAGGCAGAGTTCATGCTCTCAACTAGACTCAACAATTCTCACCATGAACCAACAACAGTGGCAAACTTCCTTTAAGAGGCAGAAACCACGAGCAGAACCTGACTCATGGTGCGTGGCTACAACCAATTGAAATGTTGCACTAGAGCACCAACACCCCAGACCAAAAACACTATGGCATGCCAAACTCCACTGATGAAGCAATTAATGTTATCTTTAAAGGAGAACTATGTCATTTTTCTTTTCATATTGCATCACAATAGCCTGTTTACAGTGATCAGATACCCAAGCACTAATCAGATTTTGTATGCAAATAGATTAAGGAGTTATGATTGGAATTCTTTAGCTATAGATATGTTGTGTTTTGAGCAGAGCAGATGCCATGCAGATAGTATAATACTTCACTTCATTAAAACCATAGGAGACTTAAGACTTGTACTCTATCTCAAAGACTCGACACTTGACCTTAACTTTCAAAAAAAAAAGACTTGTGGGCATGGTAAAAACCTACTTTTTCCTGGTCATTAACTGTAAAGCAACACTGTGCAGTATGACATATATAGTCTAAAATGTATGAGCTAACTGCAGTGTATTAGTCGTGACCTTTCTGGATGCACTAACAAGGCGGCCAGGCTGCAATGAGTTTGTCAGCAATGCTGCGCTAAAGCCTAATCAACAGCAATAACCTTAGTGTGAGAGAGAAAACCAGGGATTCTGCAAAAATAATGAATCTGCCCGTTCACACTGGTGCTGCGGTGGTTTAGAGAGACTCCTCAAATGGATGAGTAGGGTTCAAACCTCTGTGTCAGCACACTCCTGCTCTGCTGAAGTGTCCTTGAGCAAAACATGGAATCAAAACGTGCTCCAATGGGGCTTTTCTGACCTCTGTTTTCCCCTTGTAATGGGAAGCAGGGGAAATGTATGATTGGAAATTTCTTCTTACACACACCCATTGCCTGCGAGTGTAAAAGAGTTTGGAAACGAGCAAGTAGGAACTTCAAATGTAAGAGAAAAGCAGGTGATAGAGTGAGGCATGTGAGCTAACCAGCCAGCATTAGCACTGACCTTTCCCAATGGCTGGGCAGATCCTGCCGAGCCTAACACAGAAGACTGGTGATACTCTGCTAAATGCTAGCATGTCACAACCTATCTCATCAAATCCTTAATTCAACCTTTCCTCTGTCCCAATGGGCTCCGGATGTAATAAGTAATATCTTTATGGCGCAAAAAGGCCAACATACCAACGAGGTTTTGTGTGGAAGAATGTGAGATGATGTGGTTTGTGTGTCAGGGCTGGAATAGTAATATTCTCACACACAGAAAGTGAAAGGATATGAAATAATATGACTGAAAGAGTATGGCATTTGGAAAAACAAGCACCTAGCCTGCCCACAATTTACCTTTCTATAAGGCTGTTGTATTTCTGCACCAAAGAATATTACCTTCAAGTGAAAAGAAACAAAACAAAACAACAAAAAAAAAAACACCCTGAAGCAGTTTTCATATGAGCTGAAAGAAAACACTGCCAGGTTTTAGCTGATCGACCTTCACTAAAACACCCACAGAAATGCAGGAACATAAATGAAAAAACGATTAGCCGTTTTGCTCCTGTTGTCAATTGTATGTTATCCAGTGTACATTTAGTGCAGTATGTATTTGTGACCATGAAAAACTCAAACTCAACCACACAGAGGCTCCAGGTTGTTTTCAGAGCAGCTTTACTGACTCTACATGGCAGGTTGGCTTTATACACGCAAATTTGGAGCTTTGTTATAGATACAGCTGCCATTTCAGTTTCTCATAGCAGAAAAAAAAACATGGCTGTTATTAATAACTTTAATCATGATTATTGCAGTATCAATTCGTTTTAAGGACATAAACATAGCACATTATTAACATATAAAGTTGTTGTGAAACATCCAGCTTTTGTGTTTCTGTCCACCAAGCAAATGGGACTCGAATCAATCTTTTTAGATCTGATTTGGCCTCCACAACCTCCTCTCAACTATGTTCACCAGCTACTTCAGTGCTAGCTAGATAGTATATGGTTCGTTTACAGCTGCCTAAAGAGTTGAAAGACACTAAAATACGTCACTGAGCTGAAGAAAGCTGCAGTGTTTAGTATTCCTCTGTGGGTTTGCCATCATGAACAATTAATTTTTTAGCTAGCCTAGATTACTGGGCAACAAGGCATTAAAAAACACCAGTGCATTTTAAGAACAGCTGCTGTTCCCTGTACATACTCAGGCAGATACAAGGGATTAAAATATTAAATCTGACGACATTTTAATGGTTTCAAAGTGAAATAAATGTGGCAGTCCTAGTGGCTTTTTGAAAGCACTTTAGCATTCTAATTGCACCTCCTACTAGCATATATACAAACATTTATTTTCCTGGGTTCATTAGTAAATGACAAATTGAAATAGACCCCATATACCAGCAGCACAGAATGAATGATATAGGCAGCAGCGTGCCCTTTATGATCCTTTCACTCTTCAGTGACTACACACTGCTACTTCTCACTTTGATCATGAAGGTCACACTACTCAATAGAGTGTATAGGCTACAGTGTGGTATAGAATTGAGTATTTATATGTGGTATATAGTTAAGAGAATGTTATAGATCCAGGATGAATCTGACAGAAGGGCAGCACTGGATTTATCAATATGCAGTACAGTCAGGCTGCTGATATTTCAGAGCCATGGTCAGGGCCAAAGATTTCAGTGTGCACAAACCTCAGTCAGATAAAGGATCAATGAGTCAGGCAGACTAGACAGACACATTCAACTAAACTACCCCTCAGCCCCCTGCACTCTCTGAGCTATTAGAGGATGGAGAATGCAGGTTAACGAGGGGGATGCATTTAGGTAATTTGGCTGCCAAGGGAGATGGTATCCCCATCATCCAACCTCAAATCACCAGTAAGAGTTAGCAAGAGAATATCCTTTTGTACCAAGGGCAAACTGAACCTTTAACTTGTGTCTGAATGTTAGACCTGATAATTGAAGACATTATGGTGAATTAGAAGTGGGGGCTGTATTGGACATACACACAAACAAATATATATATATATATAGTAGGGTATTCTCTAATTAGACAGTTTGGTCACTGCTTTGTGGCAAATGCTCATTAAGCATTGATTTGTGTGCATACAGTACATCACAGCATTTATGTCATCAATACACATTATTCTTCATAGAATTCATTTTCCATTGCTTTTATAATTGCGCGAGAACGTACACAATAGCCACATTTCTGGTCACACACAGCAATGAGCAGAGGTCAGTTAATGGTTATTGGAAATCACTGCAGATAAGAACCTTTTCAGCAGGTTATTGTGTGTTTGAAAATGTGAAATTGACATCAGATGAGAGAGGAGAGTTGGAGAAAAGAGGAGACGACAACAAAGGCAAGACAATGCAGTGGCTATTTAGTCTCAATATGTTTCACATCACATTCTTGTGGAAACAAATTACATGTCTTCCCCGCATAAAATGAGTGCTTTGAAGCTTCAAACAGCATTGATGGATGAGATATCTGTTCATAGAGATTACCAAAAATACTGTACAGACCTACTCAGACTCCATTTTACACTTTAAGTTTCTAAGTGGGACAGGTGCATGGAAGAGGAAGTCTTGGCAAGGATATCTGGCTACACTGGAAGTGCATAAACATTGGCCGTTGCCCCCAAATTGTGGTCAGACAATAGCTCATGGATTGAAAATATTAATAAGTGCAGCTTTAAACAAGACTGAAGGAAGTTGGGCTGACTGAAGCAGAACACCAGGAGAGAGGTGACCATGTTGTTCTTCAGAAGTTTCTCTTTTACAGCTCCATTCATGACTATTTCTGTGTTTGACTATGTCATATTTGCTCACATCTTAGAGCCCTTCTTACATATGTATGATATTCAATAATGTACATCTGCACTTGTGATATGCTGCATGTGTCTGAGTGGGAGATATCATGTTCTCTATGCAGTAACATCGTCTGTCAAATACATAATAAATCCGGCCTGCATTTTCTGTTATATGTGTTCTATGTGCCCATTCACTGCATATGATATATAGTGTTATGGTGTGTTTACAGAATGTATATTTCTCTTACATCCTCTCAACCCATCCAACATTTCAATGTGCTTTCAGATGACATTTCTTCTCTCTTTCTTTTCCTTCATTTTCTCTTTATTCTCCATCTTTTATCTCTGTATCTGTTCATATATCTGCCTTCCTGCTCAGTTTCTTTCTGTTAGTCTGTGACCATCTTCTTTTCCTTCCCTCTCGCTCTGTAATGACTTGCTGATGGTTCATATTAGCAGTTCAATGGTGCAAAGATGGTCACATGACTGCTGCCATTAGATTTAAATACAGAAGGAGGACTCTGAGGAGGAGAATGAAAGTTAAATAGAAGATGAAGGGGGGAGAGAGAATTGAGAGATTGCTAATATAATCTTTTATTAAAGAAGCGAGAAAGTTTACTTTACTGAGAACGTTAGCTTTCCGTCTCTTTTTTTAAAGAAAACACAGATTGTGCTTTGATTAATTTCACTCTGAAATTTTTGTCCACCATATGTTCCCATCCAAGCTTGTGTTACATGGGGTGGAAATTAAATATGCTGTTAAAACAAACATACATAGAAGCACAGTGATAGACAGGGAACATGGAGGGAGAGAGAGGCAAGACATGCAACAAAGGTCTGACACTGCTGATGCTCATTAGATTTAGTGTTAGCTCAGCTACTTTGACTGCTGCAGGCCAGCATTACTTACTGGTATTCCTAAATGAGATCATGTTTCTGTTTTTTTTTTTTTTCCAGTTGTAATTCAAAGTATCAACTGTATTCAAACGATGGGTGGCAGTAGAGCTAGATGCTACAGGTTGATGAGAAACTTGTTTTGACTTTAGAAAGAGTGCACACATTCCTGTACTGTAAGTGTTGTAAAAGCTTTGTATTACCCTCTCTAATCTTTCTTTTTCAAGGGCCACTTCCTGATCCTGGCATCTGGAGCCTACCTGAGTACGGTCCATACTCGGCCTCCCATGGCTCTTGTGTTAGACAGCTTGTCCAACACAGAGCTAACACCTTCTAGATTAAGACATGCCCCACCTGGGTCCCATGTCTTATCACTCTCCACAAGAAAGCCCCAGTGGCATCATCCTGCACCACCTAGCTCTGCACTTCCCCAGATTTCCCATTGATGCAATTTGGCAACCATCGACTATGACTTTGTGCCAGGTTTACGACAGCTGATGGATCTCAAGGCCCTGAAGAGTTCCTCGCAGATGTCGGAAGAGATTGAAGAGGGAAGTCAGTCAGCGGTGTCCTGTATGGGGGGGCAGCTATGGCAATCAAGGCTGACAGCCAGCCATTTCCGTGAGGCGTTTGTTGGACAGGATGGAAGTGCAGCGCGTGCAGTCTGTTCTCATTTCCAAAGAGTTTTGTCACGCTCCTTGACATCTCATACACAAATGCACAAGGTACCCTTGTTTATGAGATGCACCAGGTTTACATTTACTCCATGGTAACCCAAGTCTGGTGATGTAGTATAAAGAGAATCAAAGTCCATGTAAGAAGGTTAAACGGGTCAAAAAAAAAAAAAAAAACACACAGGGGTCTATGCCCCGTGTGAAAACAAACCAAAAGTCAACATTGACTTATTTTAAGGTATGCTGAATTGGCATGTGTCCATGTCCTGCCTATTGGATTCTTCACCCTGAAGCATCACACCTTGGGGCCAGCCCAGATGGGAAGGTGTATGAGACCACTGAGATCCCCCATCTGGCCTTGCTGAGGTGAAGAGCATCATAAAAAATATATATATATATTTCCCGGTAGCAAACATCAAGGTCCAGTAAGGCAAATATGAGGCATTCTCTCAGGTATCAGAGGCAATTTCAGAGCCAGATGGCAATTAATGTACTGGAATTAGTGTCACTTTGACACAGACACCGAGACAGATTTAACAGTAGAAGAAGCGACGTGATGATGCATTTATTGCTGTTAGACATATGTCACGTACGTCTGACTGTCTTTCCTTTGTTCTAAGGCTTTGTTTAAACAACAGGCAAATCTGATTTATTTTTTCAAATCAGATCTTTACAACTGACTGTCTGCACTCTGCACTATTTGCAAGTGATCAGATTGAATTTCCACGTTCGAACATCACCGATTTATCTGCATGGGTTGCTGTGTGACACACCTTTCCGGCATGAAAGCAGCTTTGTCTGGACAGGAGCCTCTGCACAAAGTGCAAGCAGATTGTCCTTAGACTGTTCTCTGTCTTGTCCTTTACACCACTTTACTAGCGGCAGCTCAGCCAATTTGATGTCATCACTGTCTGCTGCGGTTCGAGTAACACTTTAAAATCCAATATGAGCGACCAGAGCATCCGGACTGACACATCTGTAGAAGTCTGATTGGAATACCGTTTCAAACCAGCTCCAATCTTTTATGTCAATCTGAATACAGCATAGATATGTGACAAAAAAAAGATTTTGGGCTAGTCTGAACATATTTTCATGCAATGCACTGTGTACTCTGGTTTGCTATTGATATTGATGTTTGCATAAACACCCCACCCAAATATTCAGTGTCCACTGTCAAATGTGGACTACTGATGAAGACATGAATTTAGTGAGTAAAAGTTCTTAACTACTTTTTTAAAGGGCGGTGATGAGAATATGGGCATTCACTGTTTTTTATTACTTTATAATTTCTATCATTGACCTCAGTTCGCCTCCAAATTAGGGTGGACATGAAGAGAGAAAGTGTTAAATAGATCTCTATATCATGAAGGCCATAAATGACGCCACATGGCCTCGCTACAGAGAGAGGTGTGGAGTTAGTGGAATGGAGGGCGGATGGGTGGTTGAGGGGAGGCAAGGAGAGATAACAGGAGGAAGTGTTTACAGACCATCATCCTCTGCAGAGGAAACGAGAACATCCACCGTCACCGGCAACAAAAGGCACCAAAACATGTAATCACAGCCTGTCAGGAGCATAATAAAGTCACATTTATTAATACATACACATGGACGCAAGCAACAATAACCACCACAAGCACACTGCAGACACACACCCACGCAGGGGATATCTTAAGACATTACAAAGCACCTTATTTCAAAATGACTCTCGTTTATTTATCTAAAAATAAAAAAAAAAAGCAGCGTATTAACAAGTGCACACGCTCGAAAAGCAAGTAGACACAATATAATTCACCGTCACACACACACACATACAAACACACACACCGTTATCATAGTAAAACTCTCTCAGTCAGCTTCTACCCACCACACATCCAGTAATGAGTTTTCTATGTTTTCATGAGAGAGGAGAGCGGCTTCGGTCTTGTAACGCAGAGGAACCTGTTGATGTATTGACCATAATTAAGGATGATGATACGGGATGATAATGTGTATGTGTGTGACCGCACGTGAGAGTGTCATCACAATTAGACTTTGTGGAGATAATGATACAGGAGATAATGGTCATTTTCCTCTGCGGTGTTTAAAAGAGCCAAAGACAGCAGGAGAGAGAGATCCGTGAGATGAAAGTGTAACGGCCCCTGTGGGGATCCATAAAAAATGGATGCAACTAAGATAAAGAAAAAAACAGATACTTAGATAATCCTAGTCTTTGTATCAAACTCACATTTTATCAACGGTAATTAAAGATAATGTCACAGTTGAGGTATCTTATTGTTGGTCTCTGGCTATTCACTGTAGCTGGCCTCAGTCCAGGGGCCTGTATCACAAAGTATGTCTTGCTCTCTTTAGCTTATAAAATAATGGCATATCTAGAATAGAATAAAAAACACTTTAGAAAGACTAGTGATAACTTACAAATATTAAAAGTAAGGCTAAAGCTATAAATATGTGTGGAGTGAGTGAGTATTGTTTGCTCTTTTGTCTGATGAGTAACGATGACATCAGGTATTAACAGTGGGTGGATTCTGTACAACATCATAGATTACAGTGACCTTATGGCTCCAAAACCCCAAAAATTGCATTTCCCCAAGCTAGGTATTAATATACTGCTAAATTTGAAGAAGTGACACAGCTTCATGACACAAGAAAACCTGAGATGAGCCCAAAGATAGATGTCTAACCCACAAATCTCACTTCAAAAAAGTTCCACGACTCGTATCGCAGAATCCGACCGGGCGCGTCTCTGTCATGACCTGGCTGTGATGGCTGTTTTGGTCCGTTCTCCAGTTATGAATGCAGAGGAGAGAGGATCATGGAGACACACTGCTGTCTGCATTATTCCTATATTGTATACTGCAGATGCTTGGTGTGACCTGGGAGTGGAGCAGTAATGTGACTGAGGAAATTAACCTCCACTGACTGCATTGCGCTCAGCTGCTACAGTTACATAACTCAAGGTGAAGTTTATACTGTCAAAACATTCAAAACATTCTAATAGCAAAAGGCACATTTTTACCCGTTGATGATTCAAGTTGTACAGTGGTGGCTGGCAGTACAATGTGTGTTTATGTGTGAAATGTTTAATAAAGGAAGTAAGCCAATGTATAGATAATTAGATTTTCTGTATGAAGATTTTGCTTTGTTACATCAAGAACGGATAAATTGTAAATATTTCACTTGTTTCAGCATGCCATTTAAGAAAACCTTTATCCATTGTTTGTGTTTATGGTAATTCCTTAATTACACAAAGACCCCATATGATTCCAGTCCCATGTGAGAAGGGACAGCCCTCGGCTTGGGCTCACCCTCCCGTACCCTTTTTGCCTCCAGGGAGTCCACAGCAGAACAAGTCTTTTTTGCTGAGCCTGCAGGCGCCTCTGCTCCTACTGCTGCCTTCCCACCAGCAAAAAACACACAGCATTCAAACTGCTGCTCGGACGATGTAGAGGAGTCTGAAGAGCAGATTTGTTTGTGGGTTGTAGGATGTCATTGCAAATGCACAGACACTGATGATTATGTACATTTGTATAATGCATGCTTTTAAGCAAAATTGTTACTCGTCTCATCACCTCTGGATTGTCATTATGATTACTTGAATTGTGTGCAATGCTGAAAAACACTGAACAGAAAGAAGCTCAGAATGAGGTTCAATTTGCATCAGTTTGCTTTTGTGCATAAATCATAGGTAATTTTATTTACAGAGGACAAAAACACAATATAATTACACAAGTGGAAATGACATTCCCTTATATTTCAGTAAAACTAATCCTGTCAGGACTTTAGTCACGTATACAGAATTTTAGGACCGCCAGCTCTACACAGAACAGGTGAATTTAGGAGATAACTGTGATCCTGCATTGATTTGAACACTGCAAGCATGAAAAGACGGTTTGGATTCAGAGAAAGGGTACTGCTTTGGGACAAAATAGGTTTAGTGTTGTTTACATGACAGTAGTGTTTTTGTTTTGTTTTTTTTACGCTACTCTCCAAATTACACATGCATCCTGGGAAATTCTAGTGATGATCATTTTATCTGAATACTGTTTTTTGGAGCACTGTGAAAACTTTATTTAACACTTTCACTTTCTGTTGGGTTGATTAAAGATATGCCCATATTTACAGCAACAGCCCAGAGGACCAAATTAATTTCTGTAGTTAATTTTGGCATGTTGTGCCAGTATGTGCCTGTGATGGTAAATCCTCTGGTGTTTCTCAGATATTTGCTCCAAGTCAATTTACATAAATTTGCATGTTAAATAAGATGCCTCCAATAAGGGCAACGTTATGCAAATTCCTGAAAACTAATTAATGAAGCTATTTATTTTTGGTTTCAGTATTAGAGCGTGTGGCATTTAAGAATGCCACATACCGTTGGTCACTGCAGCAACAAGTATCCTGTAACTGCACAACATCGTTTGACTTATTTGTTTAATATGACCGAAGCAATGTTGTGAACAACAGATGGAGGTATGTAAGTACATGGTGTAGAGGACAGAAACAGCAACCGTGATGTTAATGAGTTTACAGTTGACTTACAAGTACAGTTTTTTTCTTGTCCTGTCATGTCTTATAAAGTTGCAATGGTGTTGGGTAACAATTGCCTGTTCAAACAGTAATGCTATGTGCTATAGAGGATATGTTCATTACAGTTTCCAGCCTCAGATTAGAGCCTAAATAAATGCTTCACAGAGTTCAAGTAACAATCACGTTTCAGCATCAAATGTTTGGAGGAGACTATGTGAATCAGGCCTTCATGGTCAACTAGCTGCAAAGAAACCTCTACTGAGGGAGACAAAGAGGGGAACTGTTTTGCCAAGAGACACAAGGAGTGGATGATCAGTGGAAATCAGTACTGATTAGTCAAATTTTAGATTTTCATCCACATGTGTGGTTCCCACCGTGAAACAAGGAGGAGGAGGCGTGAAGGCGTAAGGGGACATCACATCTAATTTGCTCTTAGTTGGACCAACAGGCTATGTTATGGAGTGCTCTATCAGATGATCTGGCTTCCACAACCACCCAACCTGAACTCAAATGAGATGGTTTGGGATGAGTTGGAACACAAAGTGAAGGAAAAACAATCAACAAGTGCTCAATATATACAGGAACTCCTTCAAGACTGTTGGAAAATCATCATCGGTGACTACCTCATGAAGTTGATTGAAAGAGTGTGCAAAGCTGTCATAAAAGTAAAAGATGACTACTTTAAAGAATCTAAAATATGAAACATTTTACTTTGTTTACACATGTTTTACCCTCATCTGTTTGCTGCTGACCATATAGCACACAGTGCATTCATCAGAGCTTGTTTGGTGTGTTATGCCCCAGTCTAGGGCATAACGAGAATAGGCCCCATCTTCCCCAAGTAGCCACGTACAGCGATTTGGTTTTGAAGGTAAAGAAAATGATTTATTTACAACACTTGCAAAGAACATATAAATATAACTAAGGTAGTAGGCTTTAGGGTGGACCAAGGCCAAAATAACAAACAAAACGATCCTGTCTGGGAAATAAGATACTAACCTAAGAAAACAAATGACAATAGACTTACCACCCTAACTACTTTAAACAGGAAAAAACAAGATCAACCAAACTGGCAGTCCACCCTTACTTCTCAGAAGGAACTATGTCTAATCTCAAATAACGTTGGACAAAGTAGGAGTGTGGCCGATTGGGAGAGGAGGAGGAGGATGAGGAATGCCTGCTGCCCACCAGACGGCCGCCATCTTGGCTCCTTATATGCCAGGTAGTTTCCTGGCTGCAGCCAATCACGGGCCAGGGCATGAAACCTTTCCACCAATCGTCTCACGGCTATGGCACAGTCCTATTTGCATGTGAAATTGACAACAAAAAAACACAGGGCACACACGCAAACACACAGCAGACTACAAAAATATGACCACAGTCATAACAGGTGGAAAACACCTGCTTGCTGCAGCTGGAAACAAGGTTAGTGAAGCAATGCTACAAGCTGTAAAATCAAAACAACGAGCCAAAAGTAAAGAACTGTAATTGTATCACTGCTAGCTCTTTAACATAACAGAAAACAATGTCATCCATTACTGAAAAAAATGACTGTTACAATTCATCATGTAACACAGCACACACACCCTTTGAGCTGCTATAATCAAAATATAATATCAGTAATGCATGACCTTTTTCATGATAGTTGCCATGGCAGGAAATATTATGCACATACTTGCATTTAGTGTGTTCACCCACTCTATGATTTCATCACATATGTCCTAATTTACCTAACATGATAGCTACAGTCTTCACAACTCACTGAAGCAGTTTTAAGGTGCTCATATCTGAAAAGTATTTTTTTTTTCCAATTCTTATTCTCCATTCTGCAACAGTTGAAAGCAGGAAACTGGTGCTCATCTTTCCCCATCATTTTACTTGACCTTATGGTCTTAGCCTGCTTCCAATAAAAGCAGCACGTGTTAGCAACTGTTTTCTAAAAGCCATGTTGCACATGAGGGTGTTTGTCAGGGTGAACTAGCTGTTGGTCATGTCACATGTAGAGGACAAAAAAGAGACACGCAGAGAGATAAATAGATCTCCCCCATGCTCACAAATCCCTGCAGGCAGGCAAGGCGTTTGTGTGTGTGTGTGTGTGTGTGTGTGTATGTGTGTGTGTGTGTGTGTGTCTGACAGCGTGCTGTGCATCATGCTGCTGTTGGGCTATTCCCGGGGAGAACTGCAGTAAACACTCACAGTAGGCCGGGAGGGTGAGTCACTGGGATGTCCAGCAGGTATTTGGCCTGCCAAGCTGCTGAAGTTACCATCTATTACCTACTATCATTTAACACTGTTCAGCTAGAACACACTGGTGAGAGTCAGAGTAAAGAATCCCAGACCCACTGTGGCTTTCACTAAATGAAGTCCCACCAATCAATAAGGGAATACAACCAAAATACTGGTTTTGTTAACATAACATGAGACTGTAATGATCCTATTGGGGAAATATGCTCATTGTAGCAACTAATGGAGATAAAAAACAAAACAATAGACACATGTTGGCATATTCTCTTCCATCTCCGGTCAACATTTAAAGTCTTATTGACCAATAAAAAGATATTTTGTTACGTCATGTACGACAGATAGAAGGAGAATAGTTTGGATAATTAACATTTCGAGGATAGACGACGACTTCTGTGATCTCTCTGAACCGAGTCAGACTGATGCACGCACATCACTGTCAGACGGCCATTAACCTGGATTATAACCTGGATTTAAAATAGTAAAATATCTTTGCTTAGGCCAGTGTGCTGTGTGGAAACATGTAGGGCAGCCTTGTTATTGATAGTCGAGGCTCAGAACCACCCACATGTTGTTAGAACCATTTATAGAAGAAAAAAAAAAAAAACGTGCATATCCACTTTTACTCACAATCCATGTAAATCCATTTAAAATATTAAACTGTGACAGTCATCACTGTAAAAACACAGATTTTCATTTCTGGTGCTAAATGCATCTCATTAGAGTGTTTTTGATTTATTTTGTGAGTCTCTCCCTCGTGGAAAAAACTAAATATTTGAACATACGTGTTCTTTTATCGGACAGCAAGGATATGCTAATAAGAGTTTCCGCTTGTGACTGAATGTCTGCTGTGGCTGTTGTAATACATAGATCCCACCAATAACTCCCATTCATACATTTCACTTAACTTAAGAAGCGGCTCTAGGGGAAGAAAACAAACTTGGAACGAGATTTAATAAGGGAAGCTGAAGCAAAATGAAATCCAGCAGTTTATTAAAGTGCATTATTAAGGTGTCATTTACAGCTGTAGTGTGTTAAGTCAAAGCTAAAGCAAATGTATAAAGCGCTCAATCTGAAAAAAAAGAAGCATATATTATTAATATATATATATATATATATATAAAGAACTGAAAAATGATAACCAGTTAATTACCAATTTTCAGTAAATGATGAATGAAAATGACCTCAAGCCATATGCAGCAGCAGCAGCAGCAGGGAGAAGATGTGCAAATATGTGTCATATGTCATATGGCAGAGCACATGTGCTGATGTGAAAAACATGTCATTACAACTTATCAGTATATTCAGCACCTGTGTAAATTAGCTTTATTACTGTCACGGCTGCCGGCAGTGCAGATTGTATATTTCTTTAAACATAACTGTCTGTTTAAACACGGCTCTTCAGCTGAGGACAGAAATAGAAAGTGTGACGCTCACCGTTGACTTTCTAATTCATCTGCCTGGCTTTTTTACCTCCAGGAGTTGCATATGTGATGTAAATTTAAAAGCACATTATTTGCTTACATGTGAGATTGAGCAGTTTTCAGAAGGAAGTTCATTACAGTAAATATAGACATATGTTTCAGCGGGATATATTTGGCTACACAGCATGTTGGTTGGTAATTGTCATTTTTGTCGAGGATATGAACAAGTGCCTGAGATGTGCATGAATCTATGCAGCAGGTTGCTCAGCTTGACGTGAGCTGAATTTATGTGTTTGAGTAAAGTCTGATCTGTGTAGCATTTTAACAAACAACAAGTAACAAAGTACTTAGCATGAACCAGTGTCGGGTTTTGTTATTGGACTACAGTCATGAAATGATGATCATCAGATCTTTTCTAAGTAAACTTGGTATTGGCACCTTGGTAGACCCACGGCCTTGACACTTGAGTAAAGAGAGGAGCAGCCACTTGTACAATTTTGCCTTTCAACATCAGGATTAAGTATTATTTAACCACACGATCGACTGTCATGTAAACTCGACGATGATTTCCAACATCTAAAAACATTTCCATTGCAGTGTCCTTATGCACTGAAACAATTAACTTAACATTTATCATATCTCATTGTGCCAAAATACTGGCTTTTATTGCCTCAATGGTGTGACTGAAGCATAACCAAGAAATCCACACAACAAACAAAACAGCAGGGGACGACTCCCACTAGTGTCTTTTCCTTGTGCACGTGCACCATGTAAAATCCCCATGAGAAATCTGCTTAACTTGAGAAAGCCAAGAAATCGGGTCATGTTAACCAGGTTCCCAAAATCTTTTTCCCTAAGTAAATAATCCCAGTTTCTTATGTACTTAGAGTGTAAAAACACTAAAAAAAAACAAAAACAAAAAAAAAACATGGGTCTCACCATTGATATTCAGCAGGGACAGCCACTGCTTTCATTTGTATTCTCCGTGACAACCCCACATCATTGTGTTCCTGCAATGGGCCACCTATCAGCAAAGTAGCCATTAGAAGAAAACAGTGCTTTGCCTGCTCCTGATCCTAATGGAAATAAATGACAAAAATAGCATCTAGGTCCTGAATATTAGAGGAGAAGGAAGGATGGAAGAGACAAGATGTTTCAAACATTATTTTTTAAGCAGATAATTAAGCGGACACCCATGCATTTGCTGCAATATTTTGGTTATGTGTTGTTAGTGTTTCTACTTTAATAATGCTTTTGAGCATTTTACTTTTAAATAGTGTGTCTTGCAGTGTCCACAGCACATTAGGGAGGCTTAAAAGAGAGCGGACGACAAGCTACTTCTTTGAAGTTTACTGTTGCAACTGTTGCTAGGCTACTGAAAAATGTAACTGAAGCCACACTGTGATCAACATGAAAGTGCTGCTTATATTACCTTCAGTTAAATTTACTTTGTCGAGCTTAAAATATCAAATTATCATCTCAAAATCTCAAAGAAGCTTTTTAGGTTAATTTACTTTGTTTAATTCAATAAAATAATAATTTTTAATTGGAGATGAAATGAACATAGTCGTGTGTCCCAAACCGTTCCCTTCCACACACATTATCATGTGTTTTCTCCTTTGCATTTCCCTCTTCCCCCGTGTCTCCTGTTGTCCCCTGGCTGTCTCTCCGTTAACCGTTTCTGTGTTTGACTTCCGGGCCAGCTCCATGTACTCTGTGCTGCTTGACGCATAGTTGCAGCGTCCACCATTTTTCTTCGGGAGCAGACCGGAGAGATGCTGAAATGTGCCATGGTGCTTTAGGTGGAATCACAAACTAGAAAGGTCACTATCAGCTCCACCAGCCACAGCACAACACTGGACCCAACCAGTGGGAGGCTCTGTTACATCACGGCCGTGACGCTGTTTTGGTCTGTTCTCAGTTCGAGTGTCTCAAAAGTGGAGCTTTTGGACTTGAGACTTGGTCGTTTTTCCTTTGGTTTACGTGCTTCTACCAAGTATAGTATGGTAAATAGGCTAAATGTGTTTTCAGGACAAAACCAAACAGGGATGTAATTTAAGTATTTTTATCTATTTATTTATTTTGATTATTCGACTGCAGTCTCTGTGTCTGTGTTTGCGGTCTCCCTCTGCCTCCCGACTCCACTCACTCCACAAACCTGCCCATCATCAGTAATCAGCACACCTGTCTTCCATCAAGCAGTCACCTCTTTCCATAAGCGCTCTGCGCAGTCAGTCCTCGGCTGTATCACGTTTCTACTCAAAGTTTGTTCATGTGCTATGCTTCCTGTCTGTCTGTGAGACGTACACCTGTTTTCAGTGTCTCAGGATTATTTGCCTGCCTGCCCGTCAATCAGCTCTCATCCCTGGGATTCCCTCTGCCAAGCCTCCACACCTGTCCGCACTGATAGAAAACTTGTTTTCACTTTATCTGCTTGTCCGTTGTCTGCATTTGGGATGGAGGAATCCTGTTTTGGTGAGCACCTGACTTTTCCAGTTGCCATTATTTTTCATTTTTATTAAATGTCTCAGTGAGCATTAAGTGGTTGGCCATTAAACTTTTTCTTTCCCAGTAATGTCTGTATAATCTGGTCAAAATTTCCATTTGTCCAATACTGTTATGTATTTTGTGTTTGGAACCAATTATCTACACAAATGTCAAATTAATATTTCATGGGACCAGCAAAAGCAAACAAGGCATTCCTCATGTTACTAATAGAAACAAATGAAATAAAGAAAAGGCTTTTTTTTTTTTTTTTTTTAAGAGCAGCCAGAGAGGTGAATGTCAGTTGTCATCAGATGCTATTGGATAAAAATAATCCTAGATGATTGATAGTTCATGGTGGACTATGGTTAGACCCATAAGTAGCCACTACAAGGGGGCATTGTTGGAGATTTAGTTGTGTAGTGGGGAATTTGTGCTTATGTATGCTTGACGTAATAGCAGAACACAATGTGGCTAGTAGCTTGATGATCACATGAACCCATATACACCAAACTAAGGCAGTTATATGTGTAGTCTGAAGCATTGGGGAATTGACTTCAGATGAGAAATTATGCTGCATCTGATATGAATAAAAATCACTGTATTTTTACAGCACACAAACACTTTAACTCAAACCTACTGATATCAGGATCAAGCCTCCTGATGCTATTATTGATCCAACTGTTGAATCTCAAAGTCGAGTTAATGTCAGCTCAATCATTCATCTGACCCACCTTCATTTTTTTCCTGTTGTGGTGTTTTATAATAATGAATGTATTGAAAAGAGAATTTAGAGTTGCCATGGATCACTGGACAAAAGCATCCCATGTCCTCTGCCTCCCTTCATCGGTCACTCTCTTGCTGCTTTCTTTTTCAGAGGGAGTACCACTTTCTTACAGTATCCATGGCAACGTGCGTTGATGACCCCCTTTACCTGAAATTTAGCTGATGAAATCAATTGTAGGGCCAAGCTTTCACAGTACTCACCCTCAGCAATGTATGTCCCCTTCCGTGCTCTTTCGATATGAAAGTCTGCCTTTGATCGTGTCCTTGTAAATCGTTGATGACAACAACAATGAATGCGTGAACTTTTTTTAAATAACAAAACTTAATGAAACTGTTTCAGCCAGACCTCGACGAAAGGGCAAACTAAGTTTGACATTTTAAATAAATGCAAAATTGGGATGCAATTTTCGTAAACACGACTTTTCTCAATGCCTCATTATGGAACAAGACGTCCGGCCCGGTGAACATTTGTTTTGTTGTTTTCTGGTGACATTGATCAGCTGTCACAACAACTACGTTTACAATACAGTCCTCAGAGTTCCAGTTGGAATCAAAAGTGTAGTGTTGCACCATATTGCTGAACATTCACTAGAAGAACATCAGCTGTACAACCACACCTGACAATATTTGTGAATCAATATAAGAGACGATAATCCGTATCTTTTAAAGTTCTCATGAGTCATAAGTTTTCCACTGGGGACCGTGAATGTCGGTACAAAATATCAGGCAAATAATTGTTGAGACATTTCAGGCTGGACCAAATTAGTGCACTGCTAACAAATACACCATCAATGTCATCTCTAGAGCCACAAAGTATTTTGTATTCAGCATAAATAACACAAAAGTATGTATCCCTTTACTTTGACTTGTGAAAAAAAAAAAAAGGAGCCGACAATCTGGGTCTGCAGATGTTTTCGAGCTGGCCTCGTCTTGTGTGTGTTGACTTCAGGTGATCTGCAGAACAACCCGACAGCGGCTTTGTGTCACACCGTGCTGTCTCTTCGCATGTGTGGGTGGAGTATATGAGCTTGTGTTCACCTCTGTCTTTTTTTGTATAAGTGTGTGTGTACGCCGTGTCCTTGTTATGCCTGCCTGGAAGACCCGTGTCTTGAAAATAGACATACTTCCTCCCCCCCTAAGTTTAAATAGCTCTGTCTCTCTACCTTATATCACCCGGTTGTCTGTGGTGTTTGTGCTATGTGTGTGAGATACTGTGGTGTTCACCCAAGGTACCAAAATAGCTTTGCTTAATCCCTCAGGTTTCAATAGCTGTCTCCATACCTTATATCACCTGAGCTGAGAAGGGGGAAGAGAAGCAGGAAACAAAATAGCGGAGAGGAGCCGTGGAGGCATAGAAAAGAGGGGGGATACAAACGCAGACGAGAAAGGATACGACAGGCGACGTGAGGGCATTAGGGAAAATAAACCAAAAGAATAAAGTCAACAAAGACAGAAAAAACTACTTAAAGAACCTCAATCTAAAGCCTCTTTTTTCTCTTGATCCGTCTCGTTTTTTCTCTCTCTATGCAGCACGACAGTCAGACAATCAGTCAGTCGGTCACTCAATCCTTCAAACAGTGAATCTTCATTAATTATTTACCCTCAGCCCTTGTACTTTCCACTACAGATTGCAGGCTTATTGCAGAGCCCTGTAATCACATCTCCCCTGAGCCAGCTGGGGCTGAGCTAGTAATGAAGGATACGTAACATCTAAAGCCACAGCATGTTGGGATGTCATCCGCGTTGTGAAGGCATCAACACCTACAGGGTCACTCATCCCGCTATGACTCACTCGGAGTAGCCGTGGCTTTGAAATGGCTCATAATTGCCTGCAGAAAGGCCTGCTTAACAATGTCACACACAGACGGGCACATTTAGGTTATTTGCAAGTGTAAACAGAAGCAAAACAGATCGGTTCAGTTACATCTCTGCGCTGTGGATGGGCGGTTATCAAAGAGGAGTAAAAAAAACACCCTGCAGCTTATTTATTATTTTGATTTTAAAGGTCCTGTTTTGTCCAGAGCATCGGGTGTGGAGAAGCTAAGCTAACAGAGGGATGGGGCCTCGTAAGGTGCGCCCAATGGCTTCAGGACCAATCCTGATCTCAGCTGTAAGCATTTCACTCAAAACGTCCTACCAGTCTTCATATACATTAACACATAAATGAATGAAAATGGTGTTTGCATGTGTCTTTAAGCTGCGGCTGATAGAAGATCTCCACCCTGTACTTATAATAACCTGTTTTTTTTCCCACCAGGACTACAAGTGAGCTCATGTAATGTACATGGGTCACACCTGACAGACAGAACACCCAAAAGACAATGTGCATTCTCCTGACATAAGTCTGCAGACCATAACATAGGCAAATCACATCAGCAGCAGATCAAATGTGCTTCTTAATGGAGCAGATTTAGACTAACCCAAAGTCAGCAAAGTTTCCAAATTAGCCCGATTATTAAAAATATATTCAAACTCACCATGTGAACTTTTCAAAGCACCACGATCCTCAGGTTGTTGTTGAAGAGTTATTCTCCTAATTAACCAGATTGAATACCAATGTGGGGATAATGAATGTGCTACTGAACTCAGATCACAACACCACTAGCTGCGTGAGGTAGCTTGTGAAGTGACATCTTCTTTTACACTGAGAGGAAACAAACAAAGCGTATCATCACATTTTGAGAAGCTGGAAGAAATTTTGTCAGTTCAAACGATTAATCATCAACTAATTGCTAAATCTCTCTGCATGCTACAATAGTACATTCATATTCCATTTATTTATTTAAAACTAAAAAGAGATCTAAAATAGCTTTCTTGAAAATGTGGGCATGATGGTTTCTCAGAAATTATTTCTATTTTCAGATACTATTTTCACCCGTGTTTTAATGTAATTTGGTGTGCTAGTAAGTATTTGCAGCATCAGAACAATGTGCAATTAGTTGTTGACACACAATAAACTTCAGTGCTGTTCAAACAAAGGCGAACTTTGCCTACCAGCTACTCTCTTGCTAACTTACAAGTGCTGACACGCCCACCGTGACAAGTGATTTGTTCGCTTTCAGCAGCTCTTCACCTGTCACAGTGACACTTTTTAAAACAGTACTTTGCCCTCGATCACCAGCATAGCCGCATTTGTTGTTTTAGCGTCTGTTAGCGTCAGTCTTAGACACAGATTGGCCTCGGTCAACACTGCTGCCAAACAGGCCTCAACTGCAGAATCCCATTGTAAAAACATAGACACCTGTCGGTCTGAAAAACTGTTTTCTTCTTCACCACTGTCATTCTAACAAAGATAGACACAGTGTTTGACATGTGCCTGCTGTAGGTAGATTCACAGCTGATCTGTTTGGAATGATGTTATATTTGATAAATGTTGTAGTGTTTGGCAGGAAGCTGACTTCTCAGCTGTTACCGCAGACATATTCAAATTTAAATGACTGTTATGCAACTTATAAAAGTAATTGACGTCAACATCACCGGTTACCAGCAACAATTTACTGTATATTTGTGATTTTTATACAATATGTTATCATGTGTCATATATTTATAGTTAATTTAGATCCATTTTTAGAGCTTCAGACTTTTACTTTTCCGATAAATGCAAAACAAAGAAAGGTTATCGAAAGCAGTGGTATGACACACATGCATTTAGGTCATAATGTTGAGCTCAATGCGTACATTCGGTTATCACATAAACATCATTAATGAACACAATGTCGGCACAATTATCCACACACACACGCACGTGTCCACACACTCAGCTTGTGTTTCAACAAGTGTTGTGTTGACATGAATCAACTATCAAGTGAACAAACCGTGTGTGTGTGTGTGTGTGTGTGTGTGTGTGTGTGTGTGTGTGTGTGTGTGTGTGTGTGTGTGTGTGTGTGTGTTTGTGTGAAGGAGTCAGCTGACATGATCAGTGCAGGGTTACAGAGTGATGATAGATTCTAAGGGGGTGTGTGCAGGTTTTGTTTGAATTGCTCTGAAAGGGAGTATACTTTTACACCGACAAGAAAACACAGGGAGGTGTGTGCGCATGTGTGTGTGTGTGTGTGTGTGAGTACTGTATTGTCACCTTATCTCTATATATATCACTGAAGTTAAGTTGCCTGAGAACAAATTACATTCTGAAGCTGCACTGTACCCTCACGTATCTCTATAAATATCATTATAGTCAAGTTTCCTGAGGACAAATTACAATCCGAAGCTGTTAAACTCTCAACACACCTGTCATCAGAACAGAGGCTCCATCTCTGCCGTGTTTGTGCTTCCTTTAAACGAGGAGCAGCTTCCTTTGAATCTCAAATTGCTTCAGCAAATCACGACCAAATCGGGGAGGCACTCATACAAACAAGCAAAGTGAAAGAAAATGAACGAATGAAAAAATTTAAGATTTTGAAAAATGCCGCAGTGGTATGTAGGAAAGTTTTGAGATAATTCAGTTAAATATATTGTCCTTCACCGCTGTGTACTCGCAATAAAAAGAAACAGCAGCACCGAAAAGAAAACTCTTCCTACTGTAAGTACCGAGAGTTATGATGAGCATGCCGAGGAGTTTATTTATCTCAAGTCGTGCGTCTGTTTAAGGCTGCAGTATGACAACAAACTCTGTATTTTATCAGTGACAGCAGCACAGCAAATTATCTTCTCAACAAACCACAATGCTGTCACATTGTTTGTCACAACTTCAAAACAGGACACAAAGTCCCCGTTTATAAAAAGATGTTCTATTATGAACTACTTTAATGGTAGAATAAATAGAAATAAATAGTGAAATGAGTGACAAATGAAGCACTCTTTAATTATATTATTGGTCAAATTAATGATGTTCACGTGCACAAAACTGATGTGTATTTTGTGCAGACAGACAAAATACAAACTTTTGTCTGACTCATTGTTATTTTACTCATATTTGTTTAGTTCTTGGACAAAACATAGTTCATAAAATACAACTGACACCTGTGACACGTTTTTTTTGTAAGATTTTTTATCTACTTTGCTCTCGCATGAATTCAGAAAATGTCTAGGGATTTACTGGCGTACATGGTGTAAATTTATTCAGTATTTTTGGCACACTTATAATTTACTTACCAGCACAAATATCAGCACTATAAAACATCAGGAAGGGATGTTCTGTGCTGACTGCAGAACTAACAATTTACAGGGAGATAAAAGAAAAAAAAAATCTCCTAGGGTCATTGAACAATAGTCTGTTGTAGCTTCCCTGCCACTTGCCTGCCTAAACAGGTGAGTGATGAGCAGGTGAGATCAATTGAGACTGGTCGGAGCTAGAAGATGAACCAATTATAAAGCGGAATGACTGAAGGAAAGTAACCAAGATCCCAAAATCATGACACAGTCAGAGGATCTCCGTGGAGCCTCTGAAGTACCTGAAGACCGCAAAGCTCAGGTATGTACAGCTGGTATGGTGGATGGTTTTATGAGACCACACTATATGCCATGTGTTCCAGGATAGTAAATTTGGTGGATGCATTCAAAACAGCTTCTCTCTTCTCTACTGACTGGTACAACTCCTAGATATGAGGACCTTCCTGCTTGGCCTTCCATATGACCTCATCTGAGATTGGTAGATCTTTTACTGGGGTCGGCTCTTGTGTAACATTGCACAGATAGGCCGAGAGAGGCTCGTTGTCTCGTATGAGGCTCTTGACAAAGGACAGGGTCTGGAAGGACCGCTATTGTATTTGCCTGTCCACATATTTGACATGAAATATTACCTCCTGCAGCCGCAGGGCCAAATCAGTCTGAAGTTGGATTTTGGGTCTTGAAAAGCCATACAAGGAGTGGTCTGTTACCACTTTTCTAGAGCCCATGCTTTGTTCAGGCTCCCACTTGCAAAGGCCAATTATTTTTTTCCTTTGTTCTGAATCCCATCTGTTAGGCTATGAGTGCTGCACCAAGGCTGACTTCACTTGCATCCATATAGATCACTGAAGGTAGGTTGAAGTTCGGATGGTCATGCACAGGAGCTGTCACCAGACATTGCTTTAGAATTTCAAAGGCAGTTAGACATTGCATGGTCCACCTGGACTTTGTGTTTTTATTCTTTGGGACATTGAGTGGCTGTGCTATTTGCAATTTCCTGTCAATTCCAGTCAATATGCAGAGATTTCAGATTGTTGGGCACGGGACACTCCTTGACTGTCTTGGTCTTCTCAAGGTCCAGCTTAACGCCAGCAGCAGGCACTACATGCCCGAGGAGGTTAAGGACTTTGGGGCAGAAGTGACGCTTGCTCATGTTCAGTGTCAGCTTATGTTACTTGAGTTTGTCAAGTACTGCCTTGGACGTCCTGAAAATGTTGTTGAGGATCTTGTGAATAAATTATCATGTAATCAAGGGAAACAAAACAGATCCTTCCTCTGAGCTTTCTGAGTGCCAACTCCATTAGCTGTTGGGATCCTGATATCTGAGGAGGAAGTCATTAAACTCATCCTAAAGAACAGCAATCCAAAAATCACATCCCAAATCCAAAGCAGCAGAGTGAACACAGTCCAATTAATTGTCCAACCATGTCAGTAGTTTGTCCTTGTCAGGGTTGTGGTAGCACCAGCCATTCACACACGATACAGAAGGTTGTTGCTCTTCCACATGAATGAGAACCAATCAGAGGTGTGCACATGTTTCATGAATAAAGGCAATTCTGTTATTCAGGCTTTGCGACCAAATCAAAGGTGAAATTTTAGAATACAGTGATGAAAGACGCCTAATGACTAAAATTACATATTTCTGTTATTTACCCAAAATCAGCAAACCTGACACAAAATCTGGTACAGCTAAAAAGTGGCATATTTTATTATTGTATTTATTCATAGCTGGAGGCAGGAAGTCAGAAATGGTCAACCTGTGTTTAGAACCCCATGGTTTTGGAAAACACATGGATGAAAATCAAAGTGTGTGTTTGGCTGCTTATAAAGGGTTTTGGATAGGCTTAAATGTTAATGCACTAAGATGCTCATAGGTTTACAACACGCAATTCTGAAAACATTGAGGTGTTTTTATTTGAACTATTTCGAAATATCGATTTTGTGGGAAGCTATGTTAGTCTGACCTCAGGTCATGACTGAGAAAAGGAGCTCAGATTTGACAATATCGCTATACAAGGTTATGGTAAACGGACTGTACTTATATAGCACCTCTCTAGTCTTCCAACCACTGAAAGCTCCCATTCACACACATTCATACACTGATGGTATTGGCTGCCATGCAAGGTGCCAACTGCTCATCAGTTTTGGGAGCTTTTTTTTGGATTCATACACATTCATGCAATTTAGGGTTCAGTATCTTGCCCAAGGCCACTTCGACATGCAGACTGGAGGAACCGCAGATCATCTGATAAGTGGACGACCCGCTCTACCTCCGAGCCACAGCCACCCTAGAAGTTAATCAAGTGCAGGATTAGCATCTGAACTGAGGTTCATGAACGGAGAAAAAAATATTGACATCAGACTGAATAAAAACATGTAATTTTGTAAAGTAATTTTGCATATTTTTTTTAAGTTTGAGGATTTTTGGAAAACACATCCATAGTATTTTGGAGTGAAATACATCAAAGTATATCCCCCTAAAACACTAATGAGGCTTGAAAAGGCTACGCTAAATTACTGAAGCAATTTAAGAGAAGTAAATAAACCCAACAAGAATGTAGAAATACATAAATATGAGTGTCCAGATGTGTGAACTGTGTTCCTAACTGAAATGAATCACCAGGCAGCAGCAGAAAGTAGAGTAAACCTCCAGAGTGTGTGCCTACGGTGGCTTCAGGTAACAGGGCCGTGACATTCTAGAAAGTTCAGAGGTGTCTTAATGAGATTGAGGTCTGTGAACAGGGCCAGCGGGAGAGAGAGAGAGAGAGAGAGAGAGAGAGAGAGAGAGAGAGAGAGGGAGGGAGTTACACACATGCACAAACACACACACACACATACAAACACAGGCACAAACACACACACAGGCACATCAGAGACGTGTGGCTACAAAAGTACAAGATAAGAAAATAAATGAGTTACCCTCCGTATTGTTCAACGTGATTCAACACCTCACACAAGCACAAGTGCACAAATGCACACACACACACACACACACACACACACACACACACACACACAAGCTATTCCGACAGTATCACATGATACTAGAGGAAGCACAGGTGATCAGCTCAGTTCCTTTTTGGATCTCCTTCCACTGTAAAGGATAACTATCAATTAAACAGTAGATGGACAGATCAAATGTAATGTGTGTGTGTGTGTGTGTGAGCAGGGCTTTGTGCATGTGAAACCAGCTTCTGTGAACATGCACGTGAGGTAATGTTTGTGGCTAAATCTGTTTCCGTGGGTGCAAGTGTGTGGCGTGGGTGTGAATGCGCTGTCCGGTTGTGGTTTTGCAAAACAACCTTATGACAATTTAATGAATTAATCAAAGCTTATGGGTTTCTTGTTGTTGGATCATGTTCAGTTTGTAGCAGGTGAATCGGGGCCAAGAAAACACTGACCTAAAAATAACAAAAGGAGCCGATCCACTGGCACCGGGACGGAGCTATCATGTTGAATTGCTCTGGATTAAATGGTGGAGATGGCAGGCGAGGCTACATGTGTGGCGAGGCTGTCACATTAAAGAAGAATAACTGGAGGCTAACTGGAAACTTCATTCATACTGTACACCTGCTTCTGTCTTTATTTCAATCTGATGAGTTGTTTCAATTACAGAAGTAGCTTTTTGGCAGCAGCGCCAAAGAATGCATGTCACCTTTTCTTCCATCCAAAGCTGTGCCTGTGTGTGTGTGTGTGTGTTGTGTGTGTGTGTGTGTGTGTGTGTTGGTGTGTTTAAAGACCAGATATGTGCTGTAGATGTTTTATGTTTCACACCAAATGGACCTATGCACAATATTTTTTTAAGATAAAGGCTTTGCGTTTGGAGCAGTCTAATGGCTTATTAACTTAAATTTACAAAGAAATGACCTTACTGGTGTTCACTGTCCACAAATCCACTCAGAAACCGTCATTCTAACACCGGAACGTACCTGAGATTCATCACATCTTTAAGTTTTCCATAGTACTCAAGCACTCCAGTCATAGAGAAGAGAAACTGCTAATAGCTAATTCAGCATACTTTAAATGGTGCCATTTAGTGTAAACAAATATAGGCTATGTCGTGTTTTGAGTGATACATATAGACTTTTAAATGTAATATAATAAAAGCACACTCATAGACACACAGAACACACAAACATACAAACACACAGATGAGGTAATATGTTCAGGAAACACTGCTGGGAAACATACTGCCAGTCTTAAATGTTCCTGTTCTGCCGGATAACATTCAGTCAGTCTGTTTTCAGGTCGCCTTGACCAGATTATGGAGAAGTCGAGCACACACACACACACACACACTATACACACACATACATCACTACACTTGCGTGACGCTCAGAACATTGACTATGTGATCATAACAAAGTACAGGATGGTTGGGTCCATATCTGGTGATTTGACTATGTAACAGTGATATTAGAAGGTTATAAAAGCTGTGAAGTTTCGAAGTAAAGGGAGTTCGGATTCGCAAGCAGCTGTCTCTGTGTTTTTATTTCATCATGTTTTTGGGAGTTTTCTCCACAACAGCTACAAAACATGGCTCAAGTTGTAGCACAGTATAACTTACAGAATCCATGGCCAACACATTATACATTATGCATTATATCTTTACATCCCCCAAACCATTGTGGCCTCAAAATTAAAGTGTAATTCTAGGCCATCATAGCAGTCATTAGGCTCCCAGTATTAAGATGAATGAACGGGGGAGGATCTCTGGGGATGAGAGTCCTATTTAATCTGAAATCATCTAGTTATTAGAGGGTTATATATCTGTTGGCATTTCATATAGACAGAAATTCAAATCAGTTAGTACAACTAAACCCACTGTGGGATTTGTGCACTCATCTTTAAGGTCACTACACAAGTAGTACTTTGGTTCATCTGGTTTGAACCCAATGGGGGGGGGGGTTAGATATATTGTTGCTTTTTCCTATTTCCTGTCATTTCCCAACCTTCAAGACTCTGTCAGATCGTCTGTGTCTCCCTCGTGGTAACAACACACTACGAGCCATCTCAGTGCTGCTTTGAACCTTATTTTCTTTCAAGTGCTTTGTGACTAACCCTGATCTTCCCGTGCTTCAGGATCCCTGCCTGCCATTCCTGCAATGTCCAGCTCCGTCTCATTTTCTGCTCCAGTTTTCGGATTTGTCACCACCAGCCCTGCACCACCTGGACTAGTTGCTTCCTAGTGCAAAGGCTGCTTATGTCTAACAAGACCAATCACTCAATAGTGAACAACTGGACTCCAAAGGCCACACTGTACTTTAGCCTCAAGCATGTAATGCATCATCAGGTTTACACGTTGCTAAGATTAAAAAGCATCTTACTTCAGTTCACATAGAAAGTTTTACATAGAAATGTTAGCAATGGTCAGCAGCTGTGTAATCCCTTTAGTAATATACTGTACCGCAGGTGTTTTCAAAGCGTGGTATTGTGTTTTTGTGCAGGAAATTATCTAGCAACCACTTTGGAATAGACATTTATTTTAAAATGGGCTTGTCAAGGGGACATGTGAGGAGAAAAACACAACAGATGTGAGTCCGGAAATAGCTTATTTTGATATCCGAAATCCAATATATTGTAGCTATCCAATGACAAACACATATGTCCAAAACCCAGGAGGATGAAAAAAATAAAAATTTTTTCTCATAGAAACTAGCTCAAAAAATATAGCTAGAGCACTGACGACACATATTTAGCAAAATCTGTGATATTTTAAATGGATTTACGTGGATTGTGAGCAAAAGTGGATATGTACGTATTTTTATACATGGTTCTAATGACGCGTGGGTGGTTCAGAGCCTCGACTCTGTTTATGCCTACCTCAGTTGGTAAACTATCAATAGCAAGGCTGTCCTACATGTTTCGACATACCACGTTGGCCTCATTAAAGCCATTTTACTATTTTAGATTGAAATTAGAATGATATTAATATAATTTATTAAAAGCTTTCCTCCTGTCTATCCTATATGCATCATGTAACAAAACATTTTTTTCATTAGCCAATACGTTTCTAATTGCTGACTGTAGACAGAAGATAATATGCACATTTCATAAATAGAACAAAAAAAAAAGAAGCCAAAACCATCAAAAATGGAGATACATGGTTTTCATCGGACAGTGATGATATATTTTTTTGTTCTGGGTTGAAATATTGGCCACGGGGCGGGACACACAGCCATGTTCTGTCCCTTTCTTTCTCTACATCTGGTTCATAATTTATTAAGAACACATTGATATGCATGCTACTGCACTGTCCCTGCCTCTGGTACAGCAAGAAGAGAGAGAGGCATGAAAGAAGAGAGAGGTGGTTATAGTGAGCCCACCTGTATGTGTGTGTGTGTGTGTGTGTGTGTGTGTGTGTGTGTGTGTGTGTGTGTGAGAGAGAGAGAGAGAGAGTCTATACATTTGTGTGTCGGCACATTCGAGATATACACGGGATCCGAGGCTTGAACTTCTAGCTGAACTGACCTGCAGATCAGAATGGATGGCAAGTAGCACTCTCTTTCATCTGCTCTCTCATGAACTCTATTTTAATATCAAACACGCTGGTTTCCAATTAACGACGTATGTAACTGAGGTTAATTGGATTTTGATTGGTTTTCCCTGATCTGAGATCAGTGTGATCACTTCATCAATGATCAGTGATTAAAATCCTATAGTTGCACTTAAAATTTGAAATACCGCAAACCTTTTGATATTTATATTGTCCCTAAATATATATATATATATATATATATATAGTCCTTATCATCACTGCATTCATTTTATTGTTAGTATTGATTTTGTAGTAATTTCATTAACATGTTAAAACAACTAAATAACTAAAAAACTAACTCCACTGCTGCTGTTTTATGTTTCAATTCTATTTTATTTATATAGCGCCAAATCATAACAAAAGTTACCTCATGGCACTCCACATACAGAGCAGGTCTACACCGTACTCTTCATAATAATTATCTACAAAGACCCACAAATTCCACCAGGAGCAAGCACTTGGCAACGGCAGACAATAAGATATATTTACGGTTTTGCTTGTTTGACGTTACAGTAAAATATGTTCTAAGGCTACAACAGCCCCTCATTATGGTAACATATGATACTGGCTTCATCTACATGATCATATCAACCTGTGTAATGGTTCACACTAGTGACTAATAACCTATTTTACTTTGCTCTGCAGTCATATGTGCAATATGATCCTACAATCTCTTAAAATGTCTGCATTATAATCAGATTAACAATGAATCACACGTGTAATATGTAAGGAGTACTTGTGGTTATGAACCCACACAAATTTATCACCCTCCCCTGCAGGTTCCCTCAGGAATACAGAATGTGGCATATGTAATGTTTGAAACGCAGTGCTCTGTGTGAGATTCATAAAGTGCAGTGCTCTGTATGAAATGCCTAAGTGCTTAAGATGCAGCGTATATATTCAGACATTTTTCTTACTATTGCTGTAATTTATGGCACGAGCAGATGGATTGTTTGTGTTAAAGACTCTGCGGCTTATCAGAAGTCTGAGGAGAATAAAAAATGCAGTTCCTCAAGCAGCCACTTGAAGTTGGCTAGAAAAAAAAAAGAAATGTCAATCTCCATAAGCTCCCATATTAAAATGCTCAAATTCACAGCTCAATTCACAGCTTGTATATCAAGGCTTAAAGTTATGCATATTTATGAGGGTGCCCGTTTTGATTGACAGGTGGGTGCCATCATACGTGGCTTGTTTGAGCAACAACCAACCTGCCTCAGCTCCACCCATGATCCACACAATTCTTCAGATTTTGGTGATGATTTGGTGATGGGTCAGCTTGGCTCTGTCTCTAGGAGTGACGACGAAATGAACAAATGTTGGCCAGCGGGTCAAGTCATGAAGTTTGTGAGAACACTTGGGAATGCTGTTGGGTTTGATTGCTGGCTCGCTGCCTGGTTAGTGTGCATTGTGAAGCTGAGATGGGCAACTTTTTTGACCCCAGCTGACATGTTTTGTGCCCTCAGGTAATGACAAATAGCAGGGAAACCTAGCTACTTACTGTTTGTAAAACCCCAGAGCACACAGCAGGGACACTGTAATGCACAGCAGCATTGGGCTGCCTCTGGGGTAGAGCAAACCACCGGTTCACTGAAGGGGAAATATGTTTGCCTCAGTGCCACAGGGAGGAGGCTGTACCACCCAGAGAGGGCCTGTAGCATTATTAGGACATGCAGCCCTACACTATTAGAAATGGCTTTCCTGATCCCAGTGAGGGCCAAAGGCTTGATGATCCCCATGAGCTCCAACCCTTTTGCCAGCCAACAGCAGCTATCCAACTGTGTTTTACTGCAATGCACCAACTTTAATAGCTTAGGATGGGTAAATGAAATAGTACAATGACCTGGCAGATGTAACTAACAGTAAAAGACGGCCTTGATTTTGTCTCCACGAAGTACACAACGCTTCTTTCAGCTTTACTGCAATGCCTTGTCCTTGTGGCCTAAAATTCCCATCTGCAGCCAACAGGGGAGGTTTACTGGACATCCGTTGGGCCAACACGCAAGTGATCCAACAGACTTGTTAATTAAGCCGAATTAAAAAGTGCAAACAGCTGTATTGTGTCCATTTTAATCTCAGGTGATCAGCTGTCTTCAGCTCTCTGGACTTGCCTCACACACAAAATCAATTCTATACAAAATCATTAAGACAGCTTAATGCATCTGACAGTTGCTGGCCAAGGTTTTTCTTTCCACCTCATACAGTACCGCATGCTTGGTAGTTTAGTTCAACTGCATTGCGTTCAAGTGCATCATTTCTTCTGTCTCACGGTCTAAACCAGGATTTCAAGCACTTGTTTTTGCTGCTTAGTTATGTGGCTTTTTCTTTCTGCAACCACTTTTATCAGCTATTGTCATTCCTGACATTTTCATTTATTTATTTTTTTTTTTTTAATGTTCGTTGTGCACACTGGATGCTAAAGGCACACTGGGACTAACAGTCTGCAGAGCTAATGGGGTAAAACTGCTGCAAAAGAGAGTTTTAATGTTAAAGAAGAACTTTAGAGGGACTTTGGAGGGAGTTCAGTTTGTTGTGTTTTCCTTAATTGAAGGTGTTGTGGGTATTATGTTCAATTGCATCACTAGGGCCACGAGTTCAAGTACTTGTCACTGCTGAGTCATGTACCTCTGTCTTGTAACTTTGGCTTTCTCTACTGCACTTCAGAGTGGCTGGCAATGAAATCCCTTCCTTTTAGTGCACACTAAACAGACAGAAGAGGTGGGTAAAGGTACAGCAGCCAAGCTACGCCGAGAGCTAATGTGATAAAACTGCTGCTTTTCTGGAGAGTTAATGCACCTCACTAAAATAAATAGCAAACAAGGCGACTGTCACTTTGCCAAATAAAGTGAAAGTTAGTTCACTTCAATATTTAGTTGACATGGACACAACAACTTAGTTCGAATCTCAAGTGGCAGAAACAAACACCACTTACCTCGGTTTGCAGAGTCCCCAAACTCCTTATGAATGGATTTCTGTGACAAATTGATCCAGACATTTATGTTCCCATCAGCATGAATAGTACAAACATCAAACACCATCATCAGGTCTAAATGTTGTTTATTTCTCCAATACTTTAAATAAACAAAGATTGTTAGCATTTAGTATTTGCATTGCAATTGTCAGCATGTTAGCAGGCCTTAGACTTGAGCTCAAAGCTGTAGTACAGTCGCTAGCACTGCTGCAGACTTTGTGTTCTCTCTACTAAGGCTGCAACTTCACTTTCAATAAAGTTGTGACTTTTCCTCACTGTCTTTTCATTTTTTTTCTTCTTGCACAGGTCGTCACAGGTCATCAAATCCCATTGGTGTTACTCCCTTCAGTATCTCATTGTACAGCATTGTTACATAGTTGCAGTTTGGTTGGTTTAAGCACAAAAAGTACTTGGTTAGGTTTATGGACAAGATTGTGGTCTGGGTTAAAATGGCATTTTATGTGAAGTTACATAAAATTTTCAATGAGTCAATGCTGACTATTGTTTTCACACAAGACATGAACTCTCAATTTCCTCTGTTTTTCAACCCATCCATTCGCCCCACCTCCTTCATATGCAGCTGAAAGATGGATCTCATTTGGTCACTAAATGGTACCTTGTGCATCTATTTCAGATGCTGAAGGGCTGTGACAAAACATAAATCATATGTACAAAGATCTGGAAATGACAATGGGCTGGATATTAATACCACACAGGTTGATTAAGGGTGTATCAACATGCATTTATACGTAATTGTAGGAGTAAACATAAACTGTGTTTGTATTTGCATAATTCTATGTTGACTAGCTCATGTTGTGATTCATAACAAGGAGGTGTGCATGTGCTCTATAAATATGTGATTAAATATGGAAGCTTCTTGTGCATCTCAGGCTTTAATCTATGCAAACCATTGCACATTTCAGGCCCTGGACTTATGTAAACCACACACACACACACACACACACACACACACACACACATAGAGAGTCACTGTGCATAACAGGAACCTGGCAGAAATATAGTCCACAGGGCACTCTTGTCATGCCTCTGAATGGATGTCATAGGCTGGGAAAAAGTTTATCTTGAGGAATGATATGAAATTCTGACACAAGCCCTGGCAACATGTGCACCCCAAAAACATCAGCTGTCAAGCAATGTCACGTTTCATTTTTCTCTTTTAACCGTGTGAACAAAATCAGATCTGCATCCTGCTGTGATAATAACTGGCAGAGCTGCTTTTCCTTTGGTTTTCAATAAATTTCCTGTAGTCGGCTGCCTGAATCACACACACACACACACACGTAAAAGAAGGTGATTAAGAGAAAGCATTTTAAATAATGTTTATGCTCTCCCTAAGTGACCTCATAACCCTATTCAAATGTCAAAACTCTTCTGAAAAGTTCATCTCTGAAAGTGATGTATGACTTCCTCCAGCAGTAACAATTCCTGTCAAACTGCGTTTCACTCTGGTAGTTTGCATGAATATATTTTTTACTCCCAAAATTTGGCCTGAAGGCCTGTTTTAGAATTAGTTCAGCGTATCTGTATGTTGTGGTATAGTACATGGAAGGCTATTATATTTATACTCTCTGCTAAGTTCATATAGTTTTTTTTTTTTTTTTTTTTTTTTCTAATCCAAGATTCAGGGCATGAAAACAAGTCAATACTGAGGATGTTCACATGCATGATGAATGAATAAGACTGTGATATCATATCAATAAATCATCAATATCATATTTAAAATAACCACAGAAAATTAAATCATAAAAACAAAAATCTGTAAAATAGTTGGTGGTGTGTGACTTCTCACAGGAGATCGTACCCGGAGCACAAAGTTACATGGTGCAAGAATAGGCGTACATTCACCTGATAACAAATCAGTCTCAAATCAAAATGATTTAAAACCTGTTATTTGATGGGAGAAATGTTAAGCAATGTTGCTTTAACAACAAAAGTATAATGTTGACAAAAGGAAACCACAACAGGACATGGACCAGGTGCTACTGGAATATTTAGAAAGGGATCACAAACTACATGCTTGATTTACACTCAGTAAACCAGGCTATTGTGAGGAAATTGGAGAATTTGCTTGCATGCACTTCAATAACCTGGTTAGAAACCCACGTTTCCATGCAGTAATCTGATTTCTCTGACCCCCTGCTGTAGTTTTATCACAGTACTGGCCTACTTTCAATCTTATGGTGACATGTGAAAAGAAGAAAAGGTCTGTTCTGTGTTTTGGCGCCTTCAAACTAATGGATTTATTGCCAAAGTGTTCTAATGGACTGTGTTTTCACACAGAGCTGTTTTGAGTCTAATGGCCAGTATGATATTAAGTTATGTAAGAAAAACAACAAAAAACAAGTTACATAGTGTGCTGAAGAGGCAATGTTTGTTTTGTTAAAACATAAGCAGCATGCCTCAAAGCATACTTCACACTTAATTGTATAGTTTTGTGTAATAATGCTAGAATAATTAAGAATTCTAGGATGCTAGAAAGGAGGCTCTGACTGAGTGTTCAACCTCAGATTTCATCCCTGTGGACTAGGGATCGACCGATATGGATTTTTCAGGGCCGATACCGATACCGATTATTAATAACCAAGCGAAACCGATAGCCGATATGTAGAACCGATATTTATTTGCAGTAATAAATGTAAAAAATGGCCTTAACACCAGAGTTTTTCACTTATAGTTCCTTATGTATTATTATATTTATTTATTTATTTAGAGAAATGAAGTCATATTCGGAATCTCAGAACATTAAATGTACACTCTTGTGCTTAGAACTGTATGTCATATTACATAAATAAGAATAAGGCACTTGGCAATTGTAAATCCAAACAATAAAGGCTACTTTACACACGTGAGTTGTAGACGCGACGGTAAATTTATCGATTGAAAAAAACTCGACGTGTGCTCGCTGCTTGACTCATTGAAATGGCCCATCATTTCCCTGGACTTTACGAGTGACCGGCAAACAGACGAATATTTAACATCTATTCTGTGTGATCATAGTGTAGTGAGAGCATGAGCGCTGAGGGAGAGGCAACTGAAAACAAACAAGGACTCGTTAGCGTGTGGTGTTAAACTTATAGGCTATAATCACCTCGGGTGTTGTTTATTGATAAACAGGGAGCCGCCCCACGGACTGAGACACATTAGGAGATTAATTATTCCCACAAAGTAATGATAACCGTAAGGGTCTCCTATTATTATTATTGTGCGTCTGGCCCCAGCTCTAAAGCGGTCGCGGTAATTATAATGTAGCGGTGGGCCATCATTAAATAGCCTACCCCTAAGTTGTGAAAAGTTTAAGTTTAAGAGCCAAACTGCAGGTTTTCCTCCCTTATACTTACAGCCTACCTATGTCATATTTTTATTTTATTAAGCAAGGGACTTCAGGTCATCTTCACTTACATCTTTTTTTCTTTCTTTTTTTTTTTTTGTCGTGAGTGATGCTAGTCCTATATTGCAAAGTCGTATGCTTGATGTGATTAGACAAGTAGGTTGGTGAAATGTCGACTCTGGGCCTGCATGTTATCACTGAAATTGATCACAAGGTTGTGGTATTTTTTAAAACTTCATCCTAAAGGGCTTTGAAACTTCGAGCAGTCCTCTTTTTCTCCTCCGTCTGTGGCACTGCATGTAGAAGCTTCTGTGTTGATTGATTGGCTACTTGGCACAAGTGAGACAGCCAATCAGTGAGGGCTGTGGGCGGGACATTGTTACACAGCCAAGAGAGTGGTGACTTCAGGCAGAGACGGCTGCATCAGAGCCAAAGGAGCGCGTTTTAAAATACATTAATTAATTTTATCGGTTATCGGTGAAAAAAACGGCCGATGCCGATGATCGCAAAAATGCAGAATATCGGCCGATATTATCGGCCAGGCCGATAATTGGTCGATCCCTACTGTGGACTAGATCTTCACCTCACAGGGGTGCTAGGAGGTTCATGGCTTATGACCTTGTCCCCAGTTGGATCCTATGGGAGGCACTGAAGGAGTATGCAGTACCGGAGCTGTTGCTACCATAGATGGTATAAAGAATGGACGACAAGATTTCCCCTTGTATTACATTCTGTTCATGATATTCATGGATGGGATGTCAAGGTGCAGCCAAGCCAAGCTTGCCAAGTCTGAAGCCATTTATCTGCTAGAAAATGGTAGAGAACCATGGGAGTGCCAAATATCTTTGGGTCTTGTTCACGAGTGATGAGAAAATGGAGCATAACATGGACCGGCGGATTGGTGCAGTGTCAACAGCATTGCGGATGTTGTAGCTGACGGTTGTGGGTCGCAGTCTATGTACGTTCTAACGCTCACCTGTGGTCATGAGGTTTGAGTAGTGACCGAAAGAATGAGATCACGGATACAAGTAGCCTAAATGAGTTTCCTCCTGTGGGGTGGTTGGGCTGAGCCTTTGAAGTAAGATAAGTAGCTTGGACATCCGGAGGGAGCTTGTAGGAGAGCTGCTGCTCCTCCACGTTGAAAAGAACCAGCTGAGGTGTTTCAGGCATCTGATTAGGATGTGCCCTGGGCGCCTTTCTTTGGCGGTTCCAGGTATATCCAACTGGGTGGACAACCCAGGACAGACCAAAAACTCCATGGAGGAGGAGTTTTGTGAAGGGACTATGTTGTCAATAATACAAGCATTATAACACGTCAGGAACCCATTTGAAAGACACAGTGACAACAAATGCTTTACTTTACCTATCCAGCTCTATTCTCAAGCTCACGTCTTTAATCTTTAGGCCCCTTTGTGCTGATGACCGACAAGTCATCTCTGCTCCATTCCCTTACAAAAGAAGATAAGAAGTGTCAGGGAGACTCATCTATCCTGACTCTATAATTACAGATCAGTGAAGAGTGGGTAAGGTTTGAAAGTTTGAATAATGAACACCAGATAATAATCACTTCCCAAACCTTCCCAAGAATGGGGCCTTCTACTGCACCTTTAAAATATATATCTACATTCACGCATAAACATCAGTGTCAATGGTCTGACAAAGTGTAAACAGCTGCCTCCTCTGTTTTAATTCACTCCTGTCAAAAACAGTCTCATGGCTTTAGTTCTACCTCCATCATGATGACTCATGCGTCCAAAGGCGGTAAAGTTTGACCCTTCATGTCCATTCACATTCAGTGACAAACAAGTAAGCAGACAGTGAAAATCACTTCTTTACTACATTATTTATAAGTAGTAAATATTTTGAAGTTACATAAAAGCTGCAGTACAAAAATAGTCACTTGCTCTTCTCCTTGAAATCCCTACTCATAAAAGGGAAAACAGGCGTGTGTGCATTTTTGTGAGCGTGTTCTAGTCCTGACTGAAAGATTAGGGAAATCCTCCACAGTAATTATTGGCTGTTACTTTAGAAAAAGGTCAGGGATGAGGTTAAGTCGAGGGTTAACAGCATAAATATGACTGCGTGACTCTGTATTTGTCTGCGTGCCTGCCTGCATGCTTGACAAAGGCTAAATCTATTTTTTACTAGATCTGCGTGATAGCTGACATCTGGAGGGCAGCAACACACATACACACACACACACACACACACACATACACACACATTCACACATACATACATGTACACTCTGAGGAAGCTGTATCCAATTATATTCTGTCTCTTGACCCTTAGCGCCTCCTTGTTTGTGTTGTTAGCGCAACGTTATTTATGTACGCATATAGTTTACTGCCAGTAAACTATGCATTACCTTTATAGTGTTTATTCAGTTCGCTCCAGGTTTCGCTCCTGTGTCGTGGATCAGAAGATGTTTGCTCCCCCAGAGTGCAACATTTCAGGATTTATGTCACTGCACTATATGTACAAGTATGTACATACAGGAACATACACATATGAAAAACATGAGTTCGTTCAGGCTGCTCCGACAGTTGCAGAATAAAACACATCTCATTGGGGAGACGTTTTGAATGCTAGGCCAGCTGTTTCCCCTACTTCCATCATGGATGTGTAAAGAGAACTGGATATGACATTGGAAGCAGGGCTTCGTTCATTCTTATGGAAGCTGTTCAGTGACTCATGAAGCCAAGAAAGTTTGATTTCCAGGCATACAATTGCTCACAGAGAAAGCAGATTTGGTCTGCATCTGGTTTAGCCCTCTGTTTACTTGAATGGAGATTCAAATAATTGAATTGTGCAGCTCTTTGAGACTTTCCAAATGTTATTGGACCAAATTGATCAAATTCCAATCTCTGGGTCTGAAATAATTTATTTAAAGGGGTATTCCGCTGCTGGTAAGATGTTTTTTTTTTTTTTCATAAAACTGGGCTGCCTATGCAATAGAATGACCCAAATATTTCTTTGGGGAAATTGATGCTACATGACCACAGAACAGAGAAAAGGGACTGTGCTATTGTATTTTGCTTTAAAGTTAGAAAACCAACAAACAACCCGAATGCACTTGACTGCACCAGACCACTAAACGCTCCGGCTGGTGGGTGATGTTATGCAAGTAAGGTCTGTGCTTGGTTTTGGCTTGTTCGTTTTCAAACAGGAGAAAAACTGGTGGCCTAATGACCTGAATGCTGAAAATCTAAGTGGCTGCTACTTGCTACTGTTTGATCTTACATACAGTGTCAGGTAAAGTGTTACAGTTTAAACAAAGAGCTTCCCCATAGGGGAAAAAGTCAAATAACTATGGATTGATGCATCACCAGAGCAGTCTTCACTGAGCAGGAGATATATTGCAGCTGGCCTCATGTCTGGCAGTCAAATCACTGACTTAATCCCAGCATACAGTACCTAGCTGCTGCAGAAACACACTGAGGCCTGCTGTTCATAAACTGAAGCTTTACTCTGAGCACAAATTGAACTGTTAGTGCAGCAAGAAGAAAGGTTAAAGAGACCTAAGTGTGGATTGTTTTTACCAGCTCCTTTTCATCATCTTCTCCTCTGTCTTTCTACTGATGTGGATTCAGTGCCTGGCATTGGATGAAGGAGGGGCTCTTTAGATAACATACCGGAGGTGGAAAACATCGGAGCTGAGAACACCACTTTTCTTTTTATACTTGTTGAGCAGGTGTTTGATAAATTACTCTTATTGGCTTTTTACTGTTGAAGGTTTTATTGCACTTACGGTAACGGCCATGGATGCCATTAAGATGCCATCTTGATACACTTCACCTCAAACATTGACACAGAGAGCAAAGTAGAGGCAGCATTCGTAACGTTTTTCTGATCCACTTGTGGGTTTCTTCAAGAGCTGACAAAACAACCAATCCTAAAAAAACATATCTGAAACAGGCTAAATAGGCGAAAACTACAAAATAATACATGTAAACTTATTTAGTTCACAAATAAAGTCTAACCAACCAAAGCAACATATGTTTTATATTCTTTGAAGTAGATATATATATATACTGTTCTGGTTACATGTGCCTGGAATTTTGAATAAATTGCCAACATTGTCACCGGCAAAGCACCCTCACACCATCACACCTCCGTCTATATGCTTCACGGTGGGAACCACACATGCAGATACTATCTGTTTGCCTTCTCTGTACCTCACAAAGACACAAGTCCCAAATTTTGACCTATTGGACCAAAATACAAATTTCAACTGATGTCACTGCCATTCTTGACACAATCAATTATCTCCTTCTCATTGTTTTTTTTTTTTGTTTTTTTTAGAATAGAATGCCTTTCATTGTCACTATACACATGTACAATGAGATTAAAGATTAAAGATTAAATGGTTGTTGGTGGCTCCATTGCAGCAGTTTCACCATGAAGGCCTTATTCACACAGTCTCATCCAAACAGTTCATGCTGAGACTCTAATGCACCTATCCTCTGCAGCAGAGGTAATTTTTGGTCCTCATGAAAGACAGTTACATCCTAGTATTTGATGTTCTTGATATTTTGGATGGTCGTGTTAATTAGGATTGATCTCCAATGTACAAAGTAAAAAAGAAATCGAGAAAAAACACTGAATGACAATGTGTACCCAAACTTTTTACGGGTATATTAGTAATTGTTGATTTGATATTTTGTTTCATAGTTTTCACACTGTGCTAATTCCTTTCCAGACAGATAATCCAAGCATCTTTAACCTCTCCTCTTACTGCTGAAAAGTCCACGAGGCCAGCAGTTTTCTGCTTCCGTGTGCTTGTTGATTAAGAGAGTATTTTAGGTTGATGAGTCGTGACAGAGGCATAAAGACGAATGTTGTCAGGAGTGCCCTTGGTGCTGAGCACAGTACAGTCTTTCTCTGCAGCTTCTTGTCTCTTGCTTTCTGTGGCTCATCTCGTTTTCTCTCCGTGTTGTGTCTCCTTCACCTTTTCCTCTTTCACTGTGGATTTCTGCAGAGTCCTTAGAAATTTCATTTTTAAAAGGAAACAGATTTAAAAGTAATGTGGTCCTTTTTTATATTTTCAGAGGCCAAGGTAAACTGGCAGACAGGTATTACTGTACATACTTTATATTCCCGTACATTTCATTTGAACTGTTTAGCTAATTGTTTGCAGTTGTAATAGGGCTTAACAAACAAGTAAGTGAGGTGCTGCAAAAGGTTTCATTATGTTGTTATAGCCAAAAATATTTTATTTTTCAATCCATCACTCACTTGTAAAGCACTTCACTTGCATTTGATTTGTCTGAAAGGTGGTACATAAATATTCCGACTGATTGATCATTGCTTTGGAGCCTGAAAATAAAATAATTATGGGTGACTAATTATATTATAATTCTAAGAATATCTGGCAAATTGTTTCCCCTTGTTTTCCATTTTGTCTTGTGTTCAAAAGCTGCTTGCAAATGATTTCATTTAAAGTTTTTTCTGACATTTTTCTTCAAAGAAAAACAATTTAAAATTACATAATCACTGCTCTTTAGCTCTTAAATACTCTACTTTTGTAACCACCTAGTTTCTCTCTTTCTTTTGTTGACAACAGCTACCCACTGCCTGGAAAGAGGGAACAGTAATGCAGCTTCAAATGGGGGACATAATAGGTAACTAAACTAAAAAAAAGCAACATCTGTAGTTTGAGCTCAGCCTTCTCCCTTTACCTTGAAAAATCTGTAAAATATGAGCAAAGTGAAAAACTGCTTTTATTTGACGTGCACTCCTGAATTGAATGTAACTGAACTGACTCTGCAGCCCTTGTTGCAAGCTCAAAAGATGAAGGAGCCACTGAGATATTTCACAGCATTTATGGCTGTTGAATGTTTGATGGTAGTTGGGACAGCAGTGGCAACGAGAAGAAAAATCACTGTGTTCCAAAGCTTAGTGTGTGTGTGTGTGTGTGTGTGTGTGTGATAGACAGCTCTCCCTGAACTGACCCTTGTGAGTCCAGAGTAATGCCTTTTCACCCACCCACACACACACACGTACAGACTGTAGATTGATACCACTGAAAAACTCCAATATTTATTCACTGAAATGTCAAGAGCAGGGAAATGTATGGTGGTCCCGACACACACCACTAGATATAGCAGCTACTTAAATCTGGCAGCCAACCGCAACCCGTGTGTTGGATGTGTGTCTTATAGAATTTCCTTGGCACGACTCCATTTTCTATGTGTATTGCATACAATATGCCTGTGTGTGTGTGTGTGTGTGTGTGTGTGTGTAGCCCTTTCTATCTGTCAGTAACTGTGGTAATGTGAAGTGGCAGAAAGCTAAGAGGTTTCCTACATTCAACCACTGACCATATGTCACCACATACACTGATAGAGACAGAGAGGAGATGGAAAGAAAGGCTGAGAGAGCAAAAAAGAAAATAACTACAGTCACATGTCAGGGTGCCAGTCGAAGCTCGGATCGACAAGGAGGACATGAGTGGAATGGATAAAGAGGAGTACCAAAAGAAAAGGGAAAGGAAAACGCTTTTCCCCACAAAACAATTAAGATACCTAAATGAAAAATGACAGTTTTCACAGTGCACACCTCTTCTGTCATTTATCCCATCCTGCCAGCCCAAGATATCTGTACTAACCTGCTCACAAGTATGCACACTAACATCATTCACATTGTAAATTAAAAATCCTCTCAACTAATTTATTAATACATTCAATTCAAATCCATTTATTGGTTTTAATTCACATTAAATGATGTTACCTATTGGACACCAGTCTGAACTGCCAACCAGGAAGCGAGAACATCTAATGTGCTTTATACATGAATATATTATAGAACCGGGCACCCTAGACAACACATATTGCTGCTAGCTGCCCATGGGATCATGTGACTCCAGTTTTCACTCATAGTGGAGCAACAACAACAACAACAACAACAAAAAGAACAAAATCACTTTCACACTATTTGTTATATAGAGTTTACCATCCTGTGCCACAAGGTTGATCTGAAATGATCTTTTATTTTTGTTTTTTTTGTGTCATGTATTTCCCTCCCTGTAGTCTGATCATCCCACTTATCATCCTCACTATGTGTGACTGGAAGCACATGGATAAATGTGCAGCACTGTTGGCAAAAAGGCATCAGCTGTATGCATGTTTGCCGAAAAAAAGCGAGAACTCATAAACACTGTTCCCCATGTCGTCATGTCTGGTTGACCAAATCTCTAAGAATGTGTGCGTTTTGTTCTGAATGAATTATTTTCTATCTCAATTCATTTTGTTGAGTACAGTCTAATCAAAACTAATGCCTCAACATATGAAGAGATTAAAGTTCAAAAGAAAATGTGTATTCTACACTGCATTTCTGTTCTCTGCTCTCGACACACACCAACAAAGGTTATCACTGGCACACTGCTGACTAGCGTAAATGAAAATTGCGTGCAATTTGGCTGGAATTCAAAGGCCAAGATGCAGCATGACTTGATGAAGATGAAGTCGGTGTTTTTCTGAGGTTGCGATTGAGGCACACGGTGATTTATCAGTGAGGAGGCTAGGAAAGAGAACGAAAAAAGAGAGAGAGCGAGGAATGCAGCATTGTGATGAAGAAAAAGAATCAGATAAAGAGAGGTTTGGCTATGCAAAACAGTAAAGAGAAGGACCTGTGGGGAGAAAGGGCAACGAGACAGTCTGAAATGAAAGATGGTACCAATGAAAGGTGCTTAGAGAAGGGATGTGACACCTTAAACAAAAATAAATGAGGTCTGGAATAGGGGTCATCATAATCTCTAAACTACATCCAGGATCTTGTTTGGTGCCGTCACAATCGCATTCATTGTCTCGCCCTGCTGTTTATAATTTTCTGTTCCTCCCTCTCCAGGTGTGTATTGGCATGTCTCTTTGCACATTTGTCTTTCTGTTTATCCTCACCACTTTCTTCTTTTCTTTCCCTCTATGTGCGTCACACACAATCCTAATACCCCTTCCAGACGGAGGTTGTTATAAATCCAGCTAGGATGAATGTATACAGAGCCTGCTTTTGCTGTCTGAAACCTCAGAGTAGGTAACCATTGTTTGCATATGAAATGTTGAACGGCATAGGATATGCTTTTGATACCGTCCAGGTGTAAGGGACTCGTTCACACATGCTGCTACATTTGCTATATTTCATTAAAAAAACCCTTAGTAAAGTGGGTACTTGAGATGTCTTAATCTTGAATCTCCGACTCAACCATTTCCAAGACTACTGGTTCTACACTTTGTAAAACAAAATCCAAAAGTCTTTTGCACCACATCAGCTGTTAAAGATAAAGTTAGCGATCACATTTGACACTTGAAACAAGCTGCTTCATTTGTGTTGTCAGTTACACAATCACCCCTGCTGTTCCTGCTGTGCTGCTGTTGACTGTGTGTTCTGCTCGTTGTCATCACTCAGATTTCAACGGAGATCCAACAATTGTTTATAATGTGTCATAGAAACTGTCATGCGGTGCCCTTAGCTCTCTCTTGTTCTCTTGACGTCTTGCTTTGAGCCTGCTGTAGACTGTTCCAAGGCAGGACAAGTTATTTTGGGTAGCTTGGTGAGTGAAAAACCTGCTGTTCCAGCTCCCGTCTGGTGAATAAAAGTTCTCTCCTACAAGTCTGGAGAAGGTGCTGTCAAAGCAAAGAACCGCAGTCTCACTGATACCGCTGCTGCTTCTTCCACTGTGGCTGTGACACCCGCTAAGAGTGGGAGTCCAAACTTTTGAAACTGAGAGGCACCATGACATCCAGACCTCACATGGTCAAGCATTCAGGCTTCATGAAAACTGTATTTTGCACTTGCTTGTCCTTTATTCATCATAAAAGCCTTTCAATGAAGGACACATTTGGCCTTCTCATCCTAAACAATCCTATGCTGTGCAAATGCTGTTAAGTCACTAATAATGTTGGAATCTGCAGTCCCAACTGCCCAAACTTAGTCCCCCTAAAGACATATGTCATCGTGGTATATGTCAGCATAATAAGACATATACATTGAGCATGTCAACTCGCTGATGTTTTAGTCAAAGTATGCCTCCGTATAGCCTCCAATGCTCATTGGGAGCATGTTAGCGTGCTGACATTAGCATTTTGGTGAAAGCATGTTTCAGCATAGCCACCAATTCTCCGAGTTGCTAGCATGGCTGTAGACTCTTCCTCTCAATCACAAACCCAATCAGTGCGACCAACACATTGTTATGTATCTTCATATATATTGTGTTTTCACTTATTATTAGGATAAGGATTATTTTCCCTCTAGCACTAAAATGACAGACAGGTCTGACTAAATGCGTGAAAACCTCATGCAGAATCATCCTTGCCAGAATGCCACAAAATTATGACACTGTGTGCTGCTACCTTTCAACAATACACAATTAATAAGAAATGAGATTCAAGGTGATGTTTGCATTACTGTTACAATACAGTAAAGTTTTCCCTTTTCTTGTTGCATTCACTTTCTGTGATGGTTATCATGAAACCTCAAGGTCCCGACTGAACAGTCTTCAGTTGTATTTGTGGGGAAAAAAAAAAAAAAAAAAAACTGCTGCTTGCAGATAGATGTCCTTTATTGCCTTAATTAAACAGTGGCAATGGTGTTTTCTATACTATTGAGAGCAATTGAATAGAGGTAAGGTAAGGTAAAGATGCACTGTACACTGTGGCAAAATCGCCCTCACATTCACACCTGGGGGAATTTAGAATTAACATTGTAAAGAGACAGTTCCCATTGCACCTGTGCTGATGTTCAGCAGATCATAGATATGTGCACCCAACTTCATTTAACTTAAAACCAGAAAAATCAAGCTCATGGTGGCGCATCATGGGATCACCAACATTATTAGGAGACCGTGTTTGGAAACCATGAATGTCTCAACCAAATTTCGCATTTAAGTATTTCACAAGATAAGTAAAAACTTTGGTGATCCATGATTTTTCGTCTAGTACCATCAACAGGTCAAAGTCATCCTGGCTGAGTTCATCCTGTGGACAATGAATATTATCACAATTTTTCTATTATAATAATTTACTACCTAACATCTATTGAGTATCTTACTTACTCGATGACTAAGTGAGTGAGAATGTCTCTTTGACATGTCCACCCTTTTGTACCACAATAGAGCGGAGAAGTTAAAAAAAGTGGACAAAAATGCTGAAGCCCTCGGAATGCACACACAAAGACAGCTGTGGCCAAAAGCTGCTTTTGTTTCTGCTCCATTCATTTCTTATAAAATTCCGCCGGATGCAGGATGGGAAATAATCTCAAAATGAATCTAGATGTAGTTTAGTAAACAGTGACTCTGCAAGATCCTCAGTATGTGCAAAATCTAAAACCATTTCTGACACATTGCCTTTAGATGTGAGAGGGTGTCAGAATTCAGTCTTTTAAGAATCTTTTAAAAATCTGAGTATTGCAGGAATTCGTTTACAAGAACAGTCAGAAAGAATATCACAACTGCTGCAGTGTTTTTACTCAGGCAATACAGTCACTGAGTTGTTGTATCTGAGAATTTCGGCGGGGGTTAAGAAGTTGCACATATTGCGTTTGCTGATTGCAGCAGGTATTGCAGCTACATTTGTCCTCATATGTAGAGAAAATGCTTGGCTAACCGTTTGTACGGTCAGCACAAAATGTGATTGACGCAGCTTTTTCTTTCCTCCTCTTTTGGCAAAGAAATAGTAGAACGTTGTGTAAATGCTCTATACTAGACCAAACTCATACACATATCTAAAATAAGATCTTTCAAAATTTGAGACTTGAGATCAAGGTTGGATTTGACCACAGCTGCCCCACCTCTTCTGGATGTTCTCCCATCACTGCAAAGCTTTCCAAGCCCTATAGCTGCTCTATCTCCCCTGTGACAGCAGCAGGAGTGGCCGCAGTAATCCAGTTAGAGGAAACTCACTCACTCCAAATAGCAGTCACAGAGATTATTCCTCTGGGTGAAATGGCAGTGCACGTATTTGTGCGTCTGTGTGTGTGTCTGTGTGAGAGTTTGTTGTGGCACGTGTGTGTGTGTGTGTGTGTGTGTGTGTGTAGGTCTCAAGGGAACATGCAATGTAATCACAGGAGGCGATTACCTGGTAGCAGTCAGGTGTGTGTATGTGTGTGCAAGTCCTAGGAGAGCAACACAATGTAATCACAGGAGACTGTTATTCAGTGGCAACTCAGGTGAGTGTGTGTGTGTGTGTGTGTGTGTGTGTGTGTGTGTTATTTGGTTGCAGTGATAAGAACGTATGCACTGAGATAAAATTACTGCTCTGCAGATAGGTCAGAGAGGCTACAACGCCACACACACACACACAAACACGCACACCAAATCTAACCCTGTCAGCACTTTGTGTCTAAAGTGCACTTCTGTTTGCAGTTGGTATTGAAACTTTCTCTTTGAACATCAATTCAATTTTCATGAAATGACTCTAAATAACCAAATGACTCCCTCTGAATGCCAGTTGCACGAGGTGGGATGTGTGCATGTAGATCAAAAGTGCCACAGTCAAGAAAGCTTTTCTGGAATTTCGCATTTTCATATAAATTGAACTTAGATAACACAATAGTGTTTGAACCAATGGCAAGTGACCATTTGTCAAATCCCTCCTGCAATCAGAGATCATTAGCACAAAGCTTAGCGTACATTCAGACAGGATCAGGCATTGCAGCAAGTCGTAGCAGGGTTGTGCAGGGGGGGTTACTGGGGGCGTGTCTATACGTGCTGAATTTAATCGCTGTGAAAGAATCAGGAAATAATAAACAATATTTAAAGCCAATGTTTAACAAAGTCACAACACACACACACACACACACACACACACACAGGTAGATTATGAGAGTTTAGTCCATGAATCCACCTGGATAGTCTCAGTTTCAGAGACATTTCAGGCTGTCTGTGGAGGTTTGACCAATCTGAGTGTCTGATTGGCTTGGGGAACGTGACGTCGGGCTCCGTTTTCCCAAAAGTTGAATCTGGATCAACCTTTCCCCTACATGCCAGCACATTTTTTTCTCTGACACCCCCGCAGCACGGACCACCAGTGCTGAAATGGACCATCCCCACTCAAATGAATGGGAAATACCTCAGTTTTCGCCAGAGCACCAGATTCTGTCTGAATCCAGTCTTACCAACCACAACGAGTCTTCAAGTTTTTTTTTATTATTATTTTTTTTGTTTGTTTATTCTGCACCAACTACGAGTTGGTCCAAGTCAAATTCCTTGTAAGTGCAAACCTACTTGGCAATTAACTTGATTCTGATTCTGATTCTTGTGTTTCCTGCCAAGTTTTGATTGTCTGTTTTATCCTGATTAGTTTCACCTTTCCCTGATGATGTTATCCTGCCACAGAGTTTCCAATCAGCTGTTAAATTAATATGTAACCTAATAAGCTTGCTAGCAAGAGCTAGCTGGCAAAATGAATGCTTGCTTCGTCTACTTCTGTCTGAAATCAAGGACCCAATCAATTTTGCTTGAGAAATCATTGTGGGCGAGTTGTGGTGAATGGCCATTTGCTGTGCTAAAGTCTTAATGAGATGTCTACTTCTTTACTGGGAAGATCCTCTGGAATTTAAATGAAAAGAAGAATCGAGCAGGAACCTGAAAAGTAAAAGGGCACATAATGTCAAATTAACAATAAATCCAAGGGGAAATATTCACACTCACTTTCCCTGTGACCTCGTATGGCAGGAAATTCATGCTATGTCCAATTACAGCAACACAGTTACATGTATACACCAAGCGTGTGGTATAAAGGTCTTTGCATACAGGAAACCACTCTCTGCCTGCGTACCCACTTGTAACAGTGGGCTTTAATTACGCTCCTCATTTCAATAGATGGGCAGAGAAAACCTCCGCAAGAAAATGTCAGGTGTCATAGAAATTCAGCTGCTGACCCACTCTTCCTTTGCCTGTAGTCCATGCCTTGCCCTGATGTATTGATATTGTGGATTTTTCCATCTTTGTCTTGCTTCGTTCTCTAATAAAGACAAAAAAAAAAAAAAAAAAAAAACACTACTTAGCAACATCCTCTTTTCTTTTTCTCTTACTTTTTTCTTCCTCATTTGGTGAGTGCACAAATGTCGGTTATTTTCAGTTTGCACAATTCAAAGCGATGAAATGTGACTTCATAAAAACGTGCTTTTCAGTCATGTTGTCTCGTGTGGATTGCTACATTGGGGTCTTTCTCTGAGCACATCTTAGCTCTATTTTTGATTTCCAATCACACAAATAGCTCTCGTTTGTGGCGGTGATGGCTGTGTAAAAACCTCTCTGTAGCCCTCGTTTCTTTACTTGCAACTGTTGACTTTTATCTGAAATTTAATGTCTGATTTTATTTCTACTTCCCCTTTCTTTCTTAACTTTTATTTCTTCCTTTCAGAATAGATTAGATACAACCATACCTTTATGATAAATGTTGAAAATTGTATTCCTTTTCAAAGAGAAACCCTCACTTTTACTCCTCAGTTGCACTGAGTAAGAACTTAGCTCAGAGCTAAGGACAACCATTGACTCTGTCGCTCCACAAAAAAGTAATAAAAGTCACAAATAAACCAAGAGCCCCAGCGAGAAAGAAAAGGAGATTGCACAACTTAAAAAGATATGCTGCAGGGCAGGACACAAGTGGAGGAAAACAAAGCAGCAGCTGCATTATGACATTTTAAAGGACAGCCTTGCAAATTTCGGTATTAGACTATTAGAGCTTCCAGGCAAGCATCCTTCACCTCACTGTGGTGGCTTTGCTTATAACAAAGACATTTCACACACGCAAGCTTACGTCTTGTTTCTGTTGAATTTCCAGTCCATACTTTTTCAAGGAATCTTTTTTTAAAAGGTACTTCCTTTGTTCGTCATGAAGTATCCCAACAGCACTTTCTGCCTTTTACCTCCAGTGTTCTCCTGTCGCTGCCCATTCTCCATCGGTCTCTCTGAACATGCTGGACAATCCATGCAGTTGTGTCATTTGTGTTATCAAGTGAGGCCGCTGTCATTAGGCACAGTACAAAATCTAACTGAGGTCCACATAGATTTATGTAGAGTATCTAATGCATAGGGTTGTTTAGATTCTCAAGTATCAACTGCAAGAACTAATAAAACAACAACACAAAAAAAACCTCTGCTATAGAAATATGCTCAGGTACAGCACCACAAATAAAGATTGTGCCCTGTGCATTAAAAAGCTGGTTATGCAGAGAGTAAGGAGGCAGGATGGTTGGAGTACTGAAGTTGGAAAATACATTAATTACAGACATAACTAGCATTTATGAAGATGGAAAGAGAAGAAACAGAAATTGAGTTGAGTGTGGCAGTGAGTCTCAGCGCAGTAATCAAAACCTTCTCAAAACCAATTAGCTGAACAAAGCAAAGCCCGCAGTAGTCCTGTAGTTATGTCACCAGTTATGAAACTAGTTTCATCAGATTTCATAAGAGCTTTGATAATTACATTAGTGTATACTATTTCTGAAGTTCATAGCATTGTATTGAATACACATATCATTTTGTATTCATGTTTGTGCTGTGCGCCTCAGGCATAACTTATGATTAGATACAGTTGATATAGTAAAAAGTGAAAAAAAAAGAACTTTTCTTCAAAGACGGGAAACTGGGTTGAACTCGAATCAGTCGTATTAAACTAATGTAAACATATAGACCATGTTTTGTTTTTAAAAGCCTTTATAATGCGGTCACCTTCCTCAAATTAAAAAAAAAAAAAAAGAAAAAAAATTTTTATTAAAATAACTCACTGGAATGTCATGGAACAAAGAACCATACACTAAAATCACATGGGCCTTAATAGAGGTCAAATTTTAGATAAGAGTAAATAGACATTTCTTAGCTTTGTTAGTTCAATTTTTTTTTTACCATTTTTTTCGTTGATTCTCTTTATCTTTTTGCATTTTTACTTATTTTTTATAATGTTTATTACAACTTTGGTGTTTTTTTTTTTTTTTTTTTTTTTTTTTTTTTTTTTTTTATAATTTTATAATTATAAAAAACCCAAAAAAAAAAAAAAAAAAAAAAAAATCAGCCTGGGCCAATAGAGCAAATAAAAAGATATATACAGGCTGTATACATTTTCTGTGGATTGAACTGTGATACATTAACAGTATTCACACAGCACCTTAGTAACGTACAAAATGTGTAAGCAGTCCAAAAAAAGTGATTGTCTTGGGTCTGTCCTTTTTAAAAAGTCACATTCAGTGTTAAGGATCATGATATGATAGATCCTATGATGGAAAGAAATCATTTTCATCTGACATGCAGTGGTCTGAAAGTCAAAATACACAATACTCAGAAGTAAACAATTCAACTTGACCTGTGTCTCTTGGCCCATATGACAATAAAGCTTCTGAGCTTCAACAAACCAGCGCAGCATGGAAGATGGATTGGAATGGAAAGATATTTGGTTCATTTCAAAGCAATTCGCTGTCAATTCACAGGTATCACAGATGGCAAGCTGAGAAATTCCCATTGGAGCAAGAAAAAAAAATCACACTCACACATTTACTCTTGATTGCCCTGAGTCACCCATGCGAGAGCAAACACACACACACACACACTACACAAACTACACGCACACATTACTCTTGTTCATCCCAGTGCCCCTTGGCCCCTAAAGGTATGGTGGAAACAGCACTTCCCCCCCCCACCCACACTGTCTCCGGTGGTTCCAGACTGTGGGGGAGACAGTCTGACAAGGTGCCACACTGAGTTCACTTGTCTCATGTCTGATTGGGTGTTGGGGTTGGCAAGGGCTCTGCAGTGATTGGTCAGTTGACTTGAGAGCTGCTCATGGCTTCTGATGACATCAGTTGAACCTCAGCAAATCTGGCTGAATGTCAGACCCGCTTCAACATGACAAAGTCAAAATGTTTGTCATTTATAAGCTAGAAAATGGAATATACTTTGGCAGCTTTAAAAAAACCCAAATAACTGCATTGGTGCAAGTGTGTTGTAAGAGCCTAAATATGATTCAATGAATATCCATGAGTGTGAAGGCTCATCTACTAATTTGTGACAGTGAGGATGGCTGGCAAATGTAAATATATATACTGTATTTACTGGATAAATTACGAATTCAGATTGTTGGTATTGGAAAAGAAAAATCAAGAAATCACAAGTATTAGGATTCATCCTCTGGTGACCATTGATGCTGGCACCAACTTTTATGGCAGTCGATCCATGGTGGACCAAGTTGGACTGAGAGACCAAGAGTTCTACTAGTCTTACAGATTAAATTTCTATATTTTATGTGTTTTTTTTGCTAAACCATTTCTCTCAGCTTGGACGGTACTGCACTAAGTATTTTCCCAGATGAGGAATTAATCCATACTTCCAAGTCTGAGTCACTATGTACCGTAAGACATGGTCACTACCTGTTTGCAGTAATTTTGAAAATCACTGAGAGCAGTTACAGAAATGCGTTTGTTTCGGTGCGATCTAGTGTTCAGTAGCCATGTGTACTGTAGGCCAAATGATGACTGTTATCACTGTTGGAGACTCAGCTATGACACTCAAGTGGACAGTTGGTCTTTCACACAGCAATGCCACTTCCATTTCCTGGAGACACTTGAATATGTGTCAGTGCTGTCCAGACTAAAGCAACATCAGAGGCCAGCCCTAACTCTAAGTTCAATCAAAAAGGGTTAAATGTTTTAAGCCTACTTTTAAATGTGGAGAGGGTGTCTGTCTCCTGAACCTGAACTGGGTTCATCTGGTTCCACATGGAGCTTGTATCTGCTTATCCATATTATTAACTTTTGTTGAGTAAAACATAGAACTCACAGTGATTTATTGCAATGAAGCGAATGGAGGTATTAAACTTCCACTGAGATTTGGCTTCCGAAGGATTTGACAGATCTACGTTCTGACACAGGCAATATTATCATCTTTGCATCAGTGTTAGTACCTTCTGTAATCCTTTTCCTTGTCTGTCATCTTCCTCCCTGCTGGAACTGTTTGAATTTTACTCCCACTGTTCTGTTTGACTCTGTGGCTTATTCAAAAAGCCAGTGCCAATTATCAGAGATACCGTCTGAAAATAACATGCCAGTTATTTGCTTTGTAGAAAATGAGCAGTGAAAATTCTCACTGATATGTGATGGTTGGGGATTGATGAGGATAACTATTGTTGACTGGGAGGATGATGATGACAGAGCAGTTGCTGGAATAACATTAGTCAGGGTTCAAGTACAGTACATACTTTGGCTGTCATAAACACCATGGACAAGACTGAGGGATGGTTGGAGTTCACACACTCGGTCTGAAAGGATGAATCTTGTTTGTTTAGTTGATCCCCTAACTTTTCAGCTAGTGCCACTGACAGGATGGATTGGCACAACATGTTGGCACCTTACTTATGGTACGGTGAATCCTATTGACTTTAGTGATGCCCTGAAAAGGTGAATGAACACAGAACCATTAGGTATGCAGTCAATTCTATTTGGAAAAGAGCAAGCACTTACTTACTTACGAAAAATCTTCATCTTCAGCAGATGCCATTGTTATCTTCGAGGAAACAGTCTCTACTTAAACACTTAAACCCTCGTCATGTGTCTTGTGTGACACAAATGCATAACTTAAAAGCAAGATTAACACATTCATGTTTGTGATCCCTTCATTTTCTATGCAGTGCCATCGTCATTAAAATTGATTTGTCTAATACTTTGGATTATGACTAAATACATGCAAAACGAACTATTCCCATCAGCCTCAGCTGTACATGGTGTTTAGTACTAATTCACAAATATACACGCTAGTATTGGATATAGTGGTGTTTACATATACACGTGGCTCCCTTCTGATTATTTGAATCTAAATATCTATCATATCAATCAATCACATCTACACTAAATGTTTGAAATCGCCTGCCACAGTCAGATGGCTGAGAGGACTTTTCAATATATTTTTTTAATTGTTGTTTTGATTGTTGGTTGTAGAGAATAATTTTTGGATGTCATTTTGGATGAAGGGTTTGCAAAATATAAATAATGTTTTGTACATGGGGAATTATATGCTGCACAATGGTTCAACTACATTGACAATTAAAAGGGCAGAAACGCATTCCTCTGAGCAACAGTTAATATGAGAATTGGTAAAATAAACTGGACGCTTTGCATCAATCTGCACAGAATTAAACTGGAGCAGGTTCCTGTTTCAGTGTGAAGTGCACAATAATACCTCTAACAAGCGGGAATTAATTGTTTAAAGTTTAAAATAGAAAACAGAAGGTGGGTCTAGTTGGCACTATTGGGTTAACAAAATATCAGTCAATCATGTTATGAACTGACAAATCAGTTTAAACTGCTCATTCCAAACACAGATTAGCCTCAGAGGGGCTGAAGAAAAACAGGTTATCAAAATATTTACAGCAATTGAAGGGTATTTGGGGGGACAATGGAACTATTCTGATGATCATTATTACTCATGATGATGCTGGTGGCGGTTGCTAGGACACTGTGATGCGACTTCAAAGCCTGTACGGTGGGCTTCTCGGCAACTACCATGGGGCAGTGGGCGTCTACAGCCAGCTGTCCACTGTGCTGTGTCATGTCTTTGCTGTGGCTGGTTGGAGAGGAGTGTGAACTGTCACATCCACACGGTGCCCACTCATCCAGAGAACACCACTGTCATGTCCCCTCAAATGGAGGAGGGGGATACAGACACTTTATAGGTCTGTGTGTGTGTGTGTGTGTGTCCTGTCGTGGATGTGATTGAGACGCTGTGATGTCAGAACTGCTGGACTGTATTATTATGCCTTCAATCTGCTGTCCAGCTGCACTTCTGATAACAGATGTGGTTCCGCCTTTGTCGCTGTGTGTTCATCTTTGTCTTCTGCCACTTTGTGAACCGCAGTCCTTCCACATCTCTTTCTTTTCCTGTTGTTTCTCACTCCTCCACCTCGTGCCTCTCTTTTATCTGGTATATTGGATTTCCCTTGGCAAAAATATAAATCTCATATTGTTGGAAATATCTTACTGGGAGACTTGAATAGAACGCAGCGGTTGTTAATATTATTAGTAACAAGTGTGCCTTTCCCCATTGCAACAAATCAAAATGTCTGCTGTGAGATCACACCATGCCGCCCCGCAGTGAGGCAATACCGCCGAGTGAGTGAGAACGAAAGCGAGCAGAGTTTAGAATGACAGCTGAGGTTTCTATCATAGGAAGTGAAATATTTACTTTTTACTATGTGATAAGGTACAGGTGTAGTGCTGCTGACAGTTTTCAGTGGAAAATGTGGAAAAAGGCCACAAGACCAAGGATCTTCAACTTGTCCAAGAGCCAGAATGTTTCTAAGCAGACACTGTGCGGGTTGGACTTTCAAATTAAACACATTATGGTTTAATAGTTTCCCTTTCTTCATTCTTTGTCACTTATATCAGTGTGAGCAGACTCTTTGAACACATGGAAAATCCATAACAATAACTAGAAAATGCTCTTAGCATCCCCATACGGAACTCTTGTCTTGGGCTGGATGTGGCCAGTGTTCCTTCACTTGACGGCCTCTGCAGTTTGTGTTGCTGGAAAACATCATGCTGTGATTTGCATATACACCTCATGAGATGTGACCATTTAAATATACAGTACATATAGTGGGATTTTTAAGGTAAAAAAACAGGCAGTGAAAAAAGAAATCAAACCACATGAACTAACTAGCATTAACTAACATTAGCTTTCTGCTGATTTTCTTTAAATCTAACTCTTGAATATAAAGGATTCAAACTAAACAAGAGAGGCAAATACCTGTAACCATGGTAGCTGAACACATCAAAATGGCAGCAGTTGAAGCGTCTAAATGATTCTAATTACATGAAATAGAAAAAAAAACTAAAATGTTTATTTAAATGTTAATATGCAAGACAAAAACTGAATCAAAATCAAACAACAAGGAACGAAATTGTTTAATTCTTTCCCTTTTTTTACTTCTGCTTTCATACAACACAATACTTTTGTGTTCAGCACCCAGCTGTTATCCAATTACGCTTTCTAAAACAGAACAAAACAAAACTCCTCATCTTACCCTGCCCTGTGTTTGGAGGTCTCTCATTTTCACTGCACTCATTAGAAGAAACCCGTTTGACTTTGTAAAAGTGACTTTGAGTCGATCACCTCTGAGCCATACAGTACATATAGATTCACAGCATGGGAGTGCGGCTCTAATGACCCAATTAATTTCTGTTAGAGACATGATATACTTTAATTGGATCTTTGAAGTTGATTCCCTTCTTTTTGTTGCTTTGCCTTTTATGTCACAACATGTTTGGGAGCTGATTGAATTTGAACATGTATCCCATACTTAAAAATGACAGAATATAACTACAGCTTTCTGTTCTACCCTTTGCTGTCCCCATCCGTCAGACTGATTCGTTTGGGTCCCTGCACTTGAAACTCAAGATATAAAACTTAAAATATAACACAGGAATAAATGCATTTAAACAGAAATGAAATGCAGCTTCTCTTCAAAACAATTTGCACTCCAGAGTCATTTCAGCTATGCAGTTTTGGCCCTGGGGCATAGCGTGCTCTCAGTGAAAAATAACCCAAGAAAGGAACTTGTAGTCTCAACTCAGCTATTCCAGCAGCCCAATGCATCCACATTAACTTCTATGACAACTATCATCAGTAATGGAACTGCAGTTCCTCTGTCGCTGCACACTTGGATAGCTTTTACAGTACCGTACAATATCATGTCTGGACAAACAGAGTGAGATACGAAGATTGATACCACTCTCATTTGTGTACAGATAACTGAATAACTTAGCTTAGCATACAAACTGGAAACAGGGGGGTAACAGTTTATTTGTTTAACAGTTGATGGTTTTGGGGGAAGTTATAACTATTTTTGATGAATCGTTGCTGCCTGGTAGGCAGATTGATCAACTCTTCTTTGTCAAAAAAAAACTCCAGGATGATAAATATCACAAAAAAGTTTTTTTTATTTACATTTTTTAATGCTTGGCTGAGGTGGAACAGTTGGTGTTTCAATAAATGGAACGTACATGGAGCCGTGTGACTTCAACATCCAAGGAAGAGATGAAATATAGATTATTGTGGGGTGATCAGAAGACTGTTACATGTATTAATTTAATGATTAATTATATTTCCTGCATTGTTTGTCACCGTTTGACATGATTATCACTCACTCAATCATGTTAATTATGTATATTGTTGCACCTTCTTCTGCAATGTCATAATGTCACCCAAAAGAAGAACTGGTGCAATGTACTGACTGTCTTGATGAACCAACTCCAAATAATTGCATAACAGTAGCGGATGGCAACATGGATTCTATTTCACTTTTTTGAAACCCTGTTAAAATTTGTGATACATTTGGATGTTTTTTTTTTCTGTGGGTGGGAGAGCAGCAGCACGTTCAGTCGACCCGACAGCTGTCAACCCGAACTGTGAATGAGCTGTGAATGCGTTCCAATCACTACTCCCCACTGTTTTCCCAGGGAACTCTTTTGTTTTTTGACTAATAAGTTCTGCAACAAGGTTGCAGACAACATTTAGGGTGGTAATTGATGGTGGTTCGTCGCTGTGCCGTTGGAAAGGTGTTTCACAGGGATGGTGCTGTGAAAACAAATGATCTTAAATGAGTATGTTCAATGCTTAAACTTTAAACATTAAAATGGTTCCAGACACTGCGGTATTCTTGGAACAGAACTGCCTTGTCTTTTTCTCTTCCAGTGGAGTCCATATTTAGATGTTTGTACTGTCTTGTCTGATAGTGCCAGTGACTGAAATAGTGGTGGGTAATAATTACCAGGAGAACGAGTAGCTATTATTATTATTATTATTATAATTATTATTGGCTGTCTTCCTGTGCCAGTAACTATGTAGGCTCGCTGGAAAGAAGACAATGACGCTCTAATTACACAGGTAAACTAGGGGTAGATGAATGCTAATGATTTGGAGAAGGGGTCTTGCTGATTTTTTTATCGTTACTTGATACGATCCAAGCAGGAAATGTTGAGTGAGAAAGGGGAGCGTGACACAGTCCCCAGTCAGGCTTAAACCAGGGGGTGTTGTTGTTCCACGTATGTGTCTGAGGCCAACAGGCCACCATGATGCCTGAAGGGTTCTTCCTGATAATTGACTGTTGGAAACCATGAACGTGAGGGGAGTTATTATTCAGAATAACATTTCAGAGTCATGAAGGGCTGGGAGGGACCAGACAGAATGGAAATAACTCCAGGGAAGCATTAACATGCCATGTTGGATGTAATCCTCGTTTGATCTGGAGGACCAAGGACTTGTTTCCTTTGTCTGCCATGATCTCTTTGGGCTTTAGTTTATTGAAATGTCCTCCCTGTCTTTTTGTCTTTCTGTCAAATGCTCAGTGAATGGAGCTGACAGTACAGTCAAAACTAAGGTATTACCTGATTACTGATCACACCGCCCAGTATCACTAGGAATTACATTCACAGCGGTGTTTAAATTCACAGATAAATGGTGTTCACTGTGTGAGTTAAACCAGACTTTTACTCTGAAAACGTAAGCTATCTTTTCCAGCCGCACCTGTCCTGAGGTCACTTCCTGTGACTCTTACCCCGACCTGGTCAACAAAGGTCGCCCTTTGTTTTCGTCTGCTCTTCCATCAAGCCACTCTCACCTGACCTGTTGGGTCTCTGAACCTCAGATGCAGACCTGCAAAGAAAGGACGAGAAAGGATCATGGCCGCAACAAGCGCACCTGCCTATCCAACCTCAAAACCCCTTTTGATTTTCTATTCCACCCCATTAGCTTCACATGTGTCTTGTTGTCCTTCCCTCGTCTGTGTGTTCTTTGGTTTCAGTGTCAGTTTGTCTCCATACCAAGCATTCAGTCCTGTGTTTTGCCCTTTGGATTTTTTGATCTTTTCTTGTATTTTGTATTTTATCTTCCCTTTTTTATTCAGACTTTTTGACCTCTGCCCTGCCTCAGCGGCCTGTAAGTCTTGTGTTTTGTGTTATCACATTTCTTTTTTAGACTGCACACGCTCTGCATCCAGTAGCATCTGCATTCAGGCTTGAGTTACCTTACTTTCTTTGTACCATGGTGTAAACATGTGTATAATGTATCTCCTGTGAATTTTTAACATGGGGGCTTATGGAGATTTACTCGTTCTGTAGGATGGCCGTTTGAAGAACGGCACTTTCCGGCACTTCTGCATCGCCTTTTCTTCACATATTTCTGCTTGGTGTCCACACATCCCAGTTACTAGATAAATTTGACTTTGCTTTACTTACATAATACGGTTTACATAATATCGTAAACAGTGAGTGGGGCCATTTATCCGTGTGCACCGAAGAACTTTGATAGAAGAAGCACAAAAAAAAAAAATAGGAACCAATGTGTCGGCCTTCACATTTAAACTGACCTCAAGTTTCGAGTAAATTACTGACTTGAGCAGAATGCTCACTGGAATGTTAAAAAAAAAAAATGTTGTGAATGCCCTCTGTATTTGAGAACACACTAACGGTCCGTGAAATCAAATTAAAGTGTTATGGGTCACACATTTCTCTCATGGAAAATATTTAATGAACTGTAACAACACAACATATTTGCTACATCAGACAATGACCAAAACCTGTGTAGCACGACAATTCAGTATAGTGCAGTGGAGAAAGGTGTGTGGTTCTGAAGACTATAACATTAATGTTGGTGACAATATAGTCTTACATTTACATTATGCTGTTTGATTGCAGAGTGGCATAATGTAATGTCATCAGTGCTACGCATTTGTCACACATACATGTGCTACTGTATGTTTTTTACCTTAATTACTAAGTAAATAAGATTAATCTGTGGGGCCTCTATAGTGTTATGTCTCATACATGAAAACCACCATTAATCCATGTGTGGTGATACATTATACACCACTTCTACGCTCTCAAGACATGAAACTCATAAGAAATAGAAACGCAATCTGATCACACATTTTCTCATGCATGATTAAAGGTGCTCTCAAGTGGATAAGAGCACTTAAATGTTACATAAGCATAGATATCATGCATCTTAAATATGTCATGTGATGGGGAATAAGTGTACTTTAAATGCACGTGATAAATAATGATCATTGTACATTGTACTGTGTTGTAAAGCAGGAACTCTTTGTCAAATATTGATCAGGGGAATGAGGCATACAGTTTTTTTTTTCTTTTGTAGAAAAATCGTGTACCTACGTTGTTCTTACGTTTGTATACATTGACACATAAGTACAGCCGTGCTCTCTGTGAAGATATTTTACTCAAAGCTCCAACATGTAGATTTCTTAGGGGTCGCTTTAATTCAATCTAATAGCATTTGTTTTCATTTATGTGAAAATCTGACAATCCCAGTCAAAACAGCATTGTTACTGGCTGTGTTGTGTTTTGCAGGAATTATAATCATTAATAACTGAAAATTTACAAAATCAATCACGCATTGAAAGCAATTCTAAAAAAAAAGTGCATTTTGAGTGTAGACAGGATGCAGTGTCTGATTTATTTGGGAAGGGAGTTGCAGAGGGAGGGGGCAGGAAGGGAGAAGGCTCTGTCACCCCAGGCCTGGTGCTTGGTCCTTAGTGGTTTTGACAGAAGGTTGACATTAGAGGAGCAGAGCAGAGTGTGGTGGTGAAGCAGGTCACCGAGGTAGCAGGGGGTCTGGTTATGGAGGGCTTTGAGAATTAGGATCAGGACTTGCTTGACTTGCATCCCTTGTGGGACAGGAAGCCGGTGGAGTCTCTGGAGGACAGGGGTGATGCAGGAGTGGGTGGGCATATGAGCAGCAGACTTCTGTTATGTTGAAGTTTATTTGGTACTTTGGATGATGTGCCATATAAAATGCTGTTGCAGTCTGTTCTGGATGTGATGAGGGCATGGATCAAAGTCTCAGCAGCACAGAAGGAGAGTGATGGGGCAAGATGACTAGTTCTGTTTATACTAACAGAGGAAGGCACCAAAAATGTGCAAATCCTACCTGATATTATATAAATAATACCATAAGTTTAAATTGAGTCATAAATGACACTTTTGATGTGCTGTGTCATCCTGTGAAGATGTATATTACAGCACATAGTGCAGGTAGGTAGACATAGGGACACAAAAAACACATAGAAATACATATAACAGCAACAACAACACACTATTGAAACCATTGCAGCATCCCCAGTCATGAATCTCATAAATCATGAATACAAAAAATAGAGCAGCTTTTAATTATGACATTTTGTTGTGACCTCTGTTTTTGCGATGGTTTAATGGCACCCATCTAGAAAATTGTCTCAGTCAAATGTTCTATCGACTGATCTCGATGGACCTCATCTGTAATAGTTGCACAACAATAGTGGGTTGAAAGGCATGCAGATTTTCTGAATATTTCGTTAAAAGTCATGCTGCATTCGGGATGGAAACCTGACTCTTGTGTCCTTGTCGGAGTGGGATACTAACAGGGCTCTGCGAAATGCCTCATAAATGTCACTTATTCATGCGTGCCAGAGTACCAGCCCCAATATGCAATAAAACATGGAGGAAGTTCTGTATACAAGACACTAATGCTGAAAACTCATTAAAATAAAAAATACAAACGCTTGATTCAACTCCTTCAGCAAAAGTACACACTACACTCAGCACAACACGATATTCAAGACATTTAAAGTAATAGTGCAAATGGGCAAGTTAGGGTTAGGCCTAGATTAACCCTAACTATAACCTAGCAAATAGGTTATATGAATAATATCAGAGAATAAATCTTAATAATCTCAATACTCCAATGCAGTCATTCTGTCTATGCCTGTATGACATAATGAATAAAAAGACTTGTGTAAATACAAATTGTGGGCCAGATGGGAGCAGCTCAGACTCTGAGTGTGGTGGGTGTGAAATGTGTGCAGTTATGTGTTTAGCCTTTCTGTGTACAGCACTGTCAAATATATTGCAAAGTTGTGTTTATGACTTGCCAATCACCTTCCCTGCAGTGTTAAAAATTTTGGAGAGCTTGCTTTTGGCCTTTACACTCAAGATGCTGTACCAAGCTGTTACGTTAAATGATAAAAATAAAAAATAAAAATGCTTTCAAACCAGGCTTCTGTATGCCATTTCAAGTATGTGTTGGCAAACGCCAAAGCTCCTCAGCTTGCTGATTAAACCAATTGCTGATTGGCTCTCATTAAAAGTTCAGTCATCAGTGCTCATGCCCAAGTACTTGAAAAATGTCCTTTCTCTGGATTTCATATAGAGGATGTTACTGGTTTCACTTGGTTTTCTTCGTATTATAAGTTCTAATGGTTAGACATGGGTCATTAGATAAACCAAAGTTCCCACAGACGACTGTATCGTCAGGGAAACACTGATCAGTGATTATCAGTATACAGCTGAACCTGCAGATATGACTCATCACCATGTGCTGAGGCTTGTATAATTCCATTACGAGCAACATTATGCAAAGTGCAACAAAGCCAAAAGTAAACACAGTAATGGCTGGCATCATCACAGGTTACACTCTGTTTGTGAACTATAGATTATTACCATCAAGGTTAATCATTTGGCTTTTGCATTATCGGAGCAGACTGAGCTGACAAATTGTGAGCGTGCATTAGTGTTTCCTCAAAGACCAGCTGATCATCATAATGAGAGCAAATGGGTCATAAAGTGATCTCTGTTCCCAGCAAATCTGCTGTTTTTAGAGTTAGGTTACAGAGGAGTGCATACATGTTGGTTATAAAAAGTTTATTTATTCATAAAAGCAATGGTGCACAGCTGGCACCATTACAATAGTATAGCGATTGTCCTGTGCTTATTGTCACCATTGTAGCTTTAATAATCAGTTTATCTCTTCAGCCCATAGACCTTTTGGCAGGTCTATCATTATACTCAAGGTTCGGGCTGTTTGTTTGAACACTCAATTAAACTTTTTTTATGTTCAAGGCCATAGGTTTATCCAAATATAGCTCATACCGTATGTCATTTCTATTTGTTGTAAAAATGCAGCAATAAAACTACATTTCATTGAAACACTAAAATAAGAACTCCAGGGTTACTGGGGACTACTAACTTTAAAGTTTTAGTAGTGGACTGCTCAAAAATACCTGTACAATATTGTAAAGAAGGTGTAGAGTGGTGATGTAGAAGTGAAATGTAAATAGAACAGTATTTAAGTATTTAAGTTTTTTTCATTGCATTCAAATGCATTCGCTCTCACTAAATGAACTGCTGAGGGTACATGGCATAACACTATAGGTAAATTACCTTAGCCAGTGTATCACATCCATTAGATAACAGGCTGAATGACTGGTCCAACTTTGACCTGCCGTACTTGCCGTACTTGTAGCACAGGTTTTTTTGATACAGAACTACTTTATTTGGAGGTAAACACTATTAAATTACAGTACAAAGAATGGATGTCAGATCCATGACATCGGTCACCCACAGGTTTCTGAAGAGCTGTTGTGAAGGCCGATACCATGTTGGCAGCGGTGCCTCTTCCACCTCCCGGCTAATGTAAAAATCAGCAAAGACATGGATCATCTGTGGACCTGAGGTGGGCTAAATGACACCTGGGTGCTCAAACAAGACATCTGTAATGGCTTCCACCTGTCAATCAAAGCAGCCACACTGTTAATTATGCATAACTTTAAGCCTTAATATAATTTGAATGGGTGAGTTAAATGGAATTTCAGACTCAGTACAGTACAAGGAAATTAGCTACAACTTGTTCTGTAGCCAACGTTCAAGGAACTGCAGTTTTTGGCACTTTTGCACAGGCTTCATTTCTCAGCCACGGAGGTTGCTGCTTTGCAAAAACTGAAAGTAAGCACACAAACAATGTTATTAAGGATCTAATAATCTGACTAAAGTGTTGGCTTGATTATGACCTGCATAGTCTTTTTGACCACTTCTTGTGTTTCTTCCCAGTATGTCAAAAAGGGTTTCTACAAGGTGTCTCTGTAGCTGTTGTTGGTGTGTAGAATAAAACCTTGAAATTTTAGAGGCACACAATACCATACCAAACCACAAACATAACAAAAAAAGATCTCTTAAGCAGCGTGAGATACCGGGCAGGTTCACAGCTGAGAAAACCCATCTGGGTGGATTAGGAAATATATTCACCTCTCCTTCCCTTATGTCTTTCTATGATCCGCCTCCGAGTCTTTCTATCACTCTCTCTATGTTTCACTCTCTCCCTTGCTCCCTTTTCATATCTTTATGTCTCTCTCTGGGGACCAGGTGCAGAAAAAGTTTAGCACTGACCCTGCCACTCACTTTTTTTCATTTCCATACACACCAAGGACACCTCATCATAGCACATCAGCACATATGGATTAATATAAAGCATGGCCCCCTAGTAAGACCCACACTTTGGACAGTGGGGGCCATTTTCTGCTAACGTGTTAACATTGTATCAACCCTAGGTATGCCACATCTCTACAACATGTTATATTCCTGGACCAGCTCAAGCTCCAAAAATGGCCCAAACATTGAGAAAAGTTTGCATGAAAATCAATTAAAAGTTCCTTAAAAGCATGAAGGAAATGCCAACAAGCAGTGAATGAATGTCTTCATGTGACTCCGTAAAAAAAGCCTTATTTTGAATGACAGACCTGTATGCGCAGTTCTTTCTTTTGTGGTACGAGCCGTCAGGGCAGTTTTGTAATGTCAGTATCACCCAAAGGAATACCACGAGACATGGCAGCGCATTAGTATGGAAATGAAAGACCTACAGAAGAGGTGTGAATTCTATTAGTGTCACCGTCAAGATCAGGGGAATATAACAAGTCCATCAGCGAGGAATCATGTTGCATACACATTACTGCAGGATTTACATAAAGGCGTAGTTCTTCAAAAAAAAAAAAAAAAAAACTTGAAGGTTCTGTGCTGTGCTTGCTCCTTTGTGTGTAAGTAATACTTGGGGCGAATACCATGGGCGAATGGATTGATGGGATGGACATGGAATTCAAGTCAGTCAAGTCAAGTCAAGTCAATCAGAAACAGAACACGTGTACTGTCTGTAATGTAATGTACATGTGTATGTACACAGACAGGCAACTTCATTAGGTACACATGTACAATCCAATGTGATCCAATATGACAACTCTGCAATAAATTCTACTTTTACAAGGCTGATCAACAAGCTTGAATTTAAGGATACAAACGATTAGATGATTGGAGCTTTGGCAATGTTTTAACCAGGACTTCACTGTTTTGTCCTGAATCTGCTTTGAGCTAGCAGGTAAGGAAGTCCAGAGAGAATACAGTTTGTGCAAAGAAAGCCTCAGTGGGCGATCATACCTGTGTTAGAAGCGTGTCATGAGTAAACCCATTGTTTTTTTTGTTCTGCATGTCATGTTTTCACAGCATTTTTAAGGTGCACATAAAAGTTCAAGTAACTTTCAGCACAAGACGCCAGTCACACCCCTCGTCACTGTCCACTTGGCCCAGGCAGGATTTGACATCAAATGAAGCAACAAGCTGGCTTTACTACTTCACTACCTCCTTCCTGTTTTGATTAAGGTAGATGTGATAGGAACCATGGGATAAATGCGGAGGAGAGATTGATATTTGCGGACACAACTCACAACACAAAACATGGGAGAGATGGTGGCAGTCACAATGCTTTTCCCCTTCCTGTTGCCCTCTTTTTCATTTTGCCCTGAATGCAAAACCTCCTCACTTTTTATGAGCTTTTTTTCCCTCCTCATTCAGTAGCACAGCAGCAGCTAATCATATTTGATCACCTGTCGAGAAGCATCTCTGTCTGATCGGCCCTCTACAGTGTCTAGATTTACAATTTCATCCTCATGTGTTTTGGGTGTTGGTGGTAGGATAGTGAAGTCTAGTGATGGACTGTTGAAGATGGGTGGAGTTAGATGGTGGAGACATTTAAATGTAAGTATCAGGTTGGAGTAATATATGGAAATTGTTGCATTTATGAAATTTTAGTGGTTTCTTGACCGGAACTTTGCTATTCTGTCATTAGCTTGACAGGTTAGGACTGTGTTCAAATTATATCATAATGATTAAAAATGACTCCATTTATGATATTTTCAGCTTGTTTTCTTCCTTTATTGTATAAACACATACCAGGCACCCACGTCTTCCACCTTGCTACGCGAGACAGACGCAAAAGTTCACTGGTTGTAAAAACATAGTGGGTTGAGTGGGGAAAGCCAGCTTTAAATGTCATTGAAATGAGACACTGACTTGGTAATATTTTCATACAAACAAAAGCCCATCTGTTGTTTAGCTCCCTGTATTTTCATTCATTAAGTAAAAACACACTTGAAGATGTCATGAATGTCTGGCAAATAAGCCCCTCCACGTCAAGGAGTCACAGTGGCTGCATCCGTCTGAAATAATAGTCTTTTCGCACACAGCACATGGTCTGACGTGTTGTTCCTCACAGAATATGCGCCCACGTAGCACTTATCAAAGATTTTACATCTCTGCGTAGACAATCCCTCAGGAGCTCTAAGACACACACGCTAATGAACTAGTTGCACCAGTCATAAACTGAAATGACTGACTTCCTGTTGCTTGCAACGCCGTGCATCAGAAATACTTCCCAAAAATCAAAGACAAACAAGTGACTCACGACATGACGGTGATGATTGTTATATTCATCTAAGAGTGGCGTCAGTTTGACACCCACAGACTGAATGAAAAGGTAATGCAACATCAGGATGACTAAAAAAGAATCCTGTACTTTGATGATCCTTTCTCAGTTGTTGCTCTCCGCTAAAGCAGGCAACAGTTTTGAGAGATTCCGACGCAGCATTATGCTTTGATAATTGGTGCGTATGAGCTATATAATGTTATAACACCCAGGAGGGCAGTCTGTGATGCAATTACGCATGATGCCATATTGTCATCAGTCACCGGCAATGCAGGGGTGGAAATTCTATAAGATAATGAAGGAAATTCCATTATGCATTAATATCGCTGCAACATATGGCACATCTCCATAGCAGCATTCACGTCATTCATTTATCTCATGGTAATTGTTGCAGCGTTTTCAGTATACACAGCTGCAGTCACACGGCATAAAGGAAAATAGATGATGGAGCTTAAGAGATGAGGGGAAGCAGATCAGGTTTCCAGCTTCAAAGTACATAATAAGTGGCCTGTGTGACAGCACCAGGACCAGAATTCATTGTGGAACAAATGTCCATATCTCTCTGGAGATATATATATATATGCAAAGACACATGTAAACGCCTCTGCAAACCTACACAGGGAAAGGAGTTATGGGTAACCAAATGTCACAGGTTTGGGTATATGTCACTTCACATAGCTGTTAATCACGGAGAAATATGTCCACCTGATGTCACTTCATCTTGCTGTTGATCATTGAGAAATATGTCTAGCTCATAACTCGAACTCAAACCACAAATTGTTGTTAAAGTGTTTTTGGACAGAGCCAAAGCTGCCTGCCTCTGATTCCAGTTTATTGCTAAGCTAGGCTAACTACTCCCTGAATCCATCTGAAAATTATTTTCTCATCTCATTCTTGGGGTTTCTTTAGTGTCAATATATTGATTTTGAATATGAAACATGTGTGCTACGGGTTACTTGGAAGATAATGTGTTATCATTGCCTGGGTCAAGAAAAAGACAGTTGCATAATGTTCATCAAAGTGACTGACAGTCCGGGAAACCAACATTTAACATCTTAAGCTTATAACATCAGTGTTACTGATTAAGAAAATGATCAGGAATGACTCATCCAACAGTCAGAGAAGCCGTATGAGAGTTGCATTTACACATTGCATTTCCTCTGTTCTTCTGTGCTTGTGTACAACCCGGAACCCGGGATCTGAGATTTTGAGCTGTCTTTTCATCACTTTTTAATTGCAATTGATACATTCGGGCTTCCCCTGTTCACATAAAGTGCCAAACACATGAACAACGGACTGTCTCTGTGTCATGTGGGTGTAATAAACCTAATTCAAGCCGGCAATGTAAATGTAGCGTGCCACTCAAGAGACTCGGGGAGATGGAGAGAGGGGGAGATGGATTATTTGAACTGACAGGCTTGCATGTCATACTTTTTTCATCAAGCGAACGATCATCTACTCCCCACACCCTCCTCCCACCTCTCCACACACACACACACACACACACACACACACACACACACACACACAGAGTCATAGGCAACTGCCTGATTGTCAAAGCCGCTATGGTTTAAGGCCCCAACCAACCTCAATATTCATGTAAATCTTCATAAGCCCAAGGTAATGAAAGAACAACATGGATATGGCGCAACTCTCAAGAGCCCCGTGGTATGATGTGACACACACACACACACACACACACACACACACACACAAATGCACACACGCAAAATAGAGAGAGGGAGAGAAAGAGAAATAAATAGGCAGTGCTTATTCGAAAAGTTAATGACTATATTACCCCGAGTGTGTGTGTCTCTTTTCGAAGTGTGTGTACTTACAAACTGAAAGCCGGCTGTCTTTATTTAAAGTCCCTAAGCTTTGCTGTTAGCTAAAACATTTCTTGATCGCATTTAATAACTGGCATAATTAGCAGTGAGCCATCTATCCTGTTGTTGGTTCGATTGATTTGCGTTTCCACCTGCACGCGAAGGACCGTTCTAAAGTTGAAGTAGAATTCAGGATGGCTTTGGAGATTCAAGTGGGATAAACAGGTGGGTGGTCAGGATCAGGCGTCTGTTTACCTTTTTATTTGCAGAATAGGGAGCAGAGTTAACTCTACCCACCAGTCTAGAATAAATCTTTATGAATTAGGTCAACAAAATAATAAATGGAAGAATTCTGATTCAGAAAATGTTATGTTTATCTGAAATTGTTTGCTTTATGATGGTCACACAGAGAAGGTCACAGTTTTATTTACCACTAGAACCCCTGTCTCATTAAATTAGAGGCACTAGAGTCAAAATCTGTTAAATTTTATTTTTATCAAAAACATTTCTTCAAAGAATTCATCGCTGTGATATTTTCAAACCTGGTTTAAAAAAGTATTCAGCTCACATTAAGAAGCCAAAACTCTAGCTAGTTTTTTGATTAACATGTTCACTTGCCACCTAATTTGTTAGCTCACTAGCTAGTTAGCAACAAAGACAAAAATGAACGTCATCTCTGCGGCGTCACCCACAGGTTTCTGAGGAGCGTGCTGGCTCTGGCCGTTGCCATCTTGGTGGCCCAGCTCATCTAAAAATAGAAAAAGAAATTCACCTTCAGTACAATTTTCATGAACAGATGAATTAGCTATAGAGACCAAAACTGTAACTAATATTGGGGCTCATGGAGATTGACTGTAGCCAGCCTCAACAACTTTTTTGGCACTTCAGCATTGGTTTCACTTCACAGCCACAGAGGTCACTGCTTCGTTAGCATGTATTGAAAATACCCTCCGTACAATGACCAATAGTCAGGGCAATTTCAAAATGAGAACAGTAAGAGAGAACCGGAACCTCGCTAGAGTTGAGAGGAACTGCAGAATCAGGTTCTACAAGCGACCCTCTTTCACACTGTTATCGAGAAAAGTGCTGGAACTATTTCTTCAAAAACAGAGGCCAAGCAGCTTCCGGTCATGACAATGACAGTGACTCACAACTGCACAGTACAGTTGTGAGGATTACAAATCTGAACTCCATGAACCTTTGACATTATTTGGCTGCTCACAAGCATCAGTAATTTGAGACTGTACTGTACAGGTTTGACCAAATCCTGTGCTGAAAATCAGTTTTAAAACCACATGGTCTTTCAGTGCAATAATATTATATTGAAAGTAATATTGTAATTGTAATATATGGAACCCATTTTTTACTTGACTCACATTTAGCATTACACCAAGACCTTCTAGATGCCACATTGTCAGTCAAGGAGTGGTCATAAGATGAATCACTGCTATCAGTCAATGATGGAGTGACACACCTGACATTTATTTATATGGAAATGTCGGGGATTATTAACTCAGGTTTACACCTTGATTATGATTCTCATTAACACACTGCATAGAGTCATTTCAATCAACAAACTTCGCTGTGTGCATGAATATACGAAAGGAGGGCATCTAGCTGAGTCACCGAAAATATCTGAGTGGAAATTATTCATTCAGTGTGAATGAGTGAGTTAATGAGTCCTTGAGATCTCCATTAGTCAGTATTTATGTTGTGATTTTACAGCTTTTGACTCCCATCAGCCTGTATCTACGCGCTACCTGTGCTGTCATCTCCATAGATTGACCTGATTGTGTGGCACTTAGCCACTGATTAGGTCTATTTCAGGTCTTATCATCACACATCATTGGCGTGCTTACCCTGAGCAAATATCGTACTTGACAGTTTGTCTGAAAACATCATCATCATCAACACTTTAGGCAGGCATTAAGACTGTGGTGGCGGATGATTTGTGCTGTGGTGTTCTGTAGTATAGAGTTGTGTGTCATCATTGGTCAATGGGTGTGCATAGACACAATTCTGGGCAGTGTATGTACGACTCACTGCTACTGTACACGCATACATGTATGTGCATGTTACATTACAATTGCTTTATTTACGGTAGACAGCGCTTCAAAGTGCCTTGCAATGAGTGCATTCAACCATGCAGATACAACCCAAAAAACCCACAAGAATCCCACAACTACATCTACAGCTTCAATTGCTACATTTAGAAACAATCAGAGACTGAAAAAGTAATTTTTCTTTCCATGGACCAAGGTACTGAAAAGATTCATTTGAAGTCTGCAATGGAAGATGTGCAGAGTTTCTGCTGTCCTGATCTCAATGAGGTCATTCCACCATTGTGAAGCCAGAACAGTAGTCGTGATTTCATTGTGCAGAAGGGTAGATCCTTTTCATAGTGAGGGAGCAGCAGAATGAAAGACTCAAACCCATTGGAAGTAGCGGCAAGTAGTGGATGGCCTGCGGTGTACAGTTTGGTCCTGGATGGACATAAGGCATTCACAGCATGGGTCTGTGTCTTGATTTGGATTCGAGGAGCAACTGTGAGCCAGTGCAGGGTGCGGAGGAGTGATGGAGTGTGGGAGAACTTTGGTAGGTTGAAGTCTAGCAGAGCTGCTGCACTCTTGATTCCACGTCACCGATTGGTTTGTGGACTATTATGAGGCCTAAACTTTGGACGTTGCCATCTTTGCTTTTCAGAGCCAGAAATGACCATGTTTGGATGAGAGCGTTGAGCTGGTGGGTGGCCAGTCGGGCTCCGCTTGGTTATGATGTTTTCAAGAAGGAAAGAAATGGCTTTCTGAATATTTGATGTAAAAAATTCGGCAATGCAGAAGCAGAATGATTCATATTTGATCAGCACGGCCTAGTTTGACACTTTGACCTAAGTTTCATGAGTCTAATGTGTTGTGCTGGACAGACTCACTAAGAATTACTTCAGTAACATGGTTGTCACATCAGCATAAAGCATACCCTGCTTAATCTTTAGCTTTGTCTATTTTACTGTAAACAGGACCAACATTTATAAAAAGAACACCGGATGTGTGGGAGAAGAATTGAAACTTGTGATCGAGACCATAAATTTATGATGAAACTATTTACAGAGGCCATAAATCAAGTGAGAAGTAGGCTCAATTTTACATAAGACTCCATACATTTTGTCCCCTGTGGGTCATTAGAAAGAACACAGGTTTAAGATGCTTCCATACTGGCTTTACTCCACAGACCTGCTAGCTCTGTCCACTAATTATACTGTCAGCGACCAGGACCTGTGCCACTTGGATGAGGACAGTTGGCAGTCCGGTGTCTGAGCCAGACACACCACAGCATTCTCAATGGTAATGGAGAGGTCATGGATAGGAGGCACTTCCCATGGAAGGAATAGGAGCTTGGTCTTGTCAAGACTGAGCTTTAGTTGGTGTGCTGGCATCCACTGAGAGATGTCAGTCAGACACGCAGATTCATACATGGCTCATGATTTCATACTGGGGATAAGACAGAATTATTATAATTAGCATAGATTATCATATAATGTATGTTCCTGTTTCCAAACAATATGATTGCTTCAGATAGTAATGAATATTGTATAATGTATCCACATATTCAGATGAGTGCATTATGCTGATGCGGATGGTTGTTTGTTTTCTCTGAGCAATGTTTGAAGCCCTCATTTCCTGTAATTTTGCACCATAACTTTTAATCAAACTTAAGACTTACTACAGAGAGTTATGTAAACAGTCTTGCAGGTATTTTCTGGCCCTGATGCTGGAATTTTTCAGACTTAATTGCGAGATTGCATAAACAAGATAAATAAGTGTATTTAGTACTCCTCATCAGTCATTCAGCTTGTAGGTGGGTAGGTTGGTATACATGTTTGATGGGAAGCTAATCCAGCAGTGGCACCCAAAACACAATGTAAACAAAGGTGTGCTTATAACTGTACCAAGGACAAACTACCTTTTTTGTAGCTTGTTCATCAAGATGCAACACAAGATGTATGTCCTTGTTTGCAGTTGAGAAATTGGGTGGAAAGTTGCAGTTCAAAGTGTGTGCCTCTTGTTGTGTTGTGTCTCAGGCTGCTGTCTGGCGGTTAGCCATTTTTACCATTAGTCAATGATAAAACGGTGACGTTACCCACATTATGCAACCACGGATTCAAATGAAATCGTTTCATTGCGCATATAAAAACAGGTGATATTAAAAAAGATAATGTATGCACAGACAGGGGGCTGTCATCGTAAAAGCAAAACAATATATTCCTTTTGTCTGCTGATTTCATCTCAAAGGAGACGTGCAATCTTCAGAATAGATTGTTATGCAAAAAACCTACAATCAAATATCAGTTGGAGTTTAATTAATTAAGCTAACCTCGGGCATTTTTGGGAACCTGTCTCATGTGTGAGGATTTGCTGCTTATATTTTTTCTGTCACGAAAAATTGGACTCCTTCAGGTTTTAGATTTTTGGTCCAGCAAGCATTTTTTTACTATCTTGAACAACTCATTGATTAATGAAACATAAGCAATGATGTGTAATAATAATTATAATAATGACTCTCTCTCCTCTCAGGTTTACGATATGTGCAGTGTTTAGTCAAAGGTGAATTCAGTCCAAGAGATCTGCTGCATTGTCAATAAAGTGAGAGTTTCTGCTATAAGAAATTCTGCATGGGAGGTGTGCTTGTGTGTGTGTGTGTGTGTGTGTGTGTGTGTGTGTGTGTGTGTGTGTTTTGTATGTGATTAAAAGGGCTCTTCAGTCTAAAACTCATTATATCCTCCAAAACGCGAGCCACCGGGTTTTAGATTACTAGTGGTGATTCTGTCTCGCTCATTATTTCTACGTGTTTGCATGAGTGCTTGTGTGTTTATGCCAATGTGTGTGTGTGTGTGTATGTTTTTGTGTGTGCATTTTTGTGTGCATTTGAGAGAGAAAGGAATAGATGGATCACTGTTGACTTTATTACACTGATAAACTCTGTGAGTATGTTCTTCATTATGTTTTCATCTCTGTCTACAATCGTAAATGTCCTTCACCTGTAGAGGGTATTATATATGTGTGTGTGTGTGTGTGTGTGTGTGTGTGACTGTGTACTTTGCATTTACGATCGTGGCTGTATGCTGTCATTTATGTCATGTTATTTATAACAGCATATATTGACTACAAAATTAGAAAACTAAGTGGTGGAGTTTGCATGGCAGAAGCGTGAATATGGTCGTGTGTGGTGTGTGTGTGTGTGTACAGCACATTCACATTTCTGTATGCATACACACTTCCCTGCAATTATTTCAGCATTTCCTGTAAAGTAATTTGTCAGAACCCAAAGAGGACAGACTGGTTGAACAGATGCGCAGAAAACGCCACCATTTCCATAATTACCTACTGAAAAAAAAACAAAAAAAACAAAAACAATCCCTGTAAAAATCAATTTACCCCTCTAACGAATGCGCTCGTAAAGCGACTAAGACAAACACAATGAGCTGCAGGGAATGGCTGTATCTCACCCCAGTTAAACGGCAAAATGTTTCACTGCAGTGCCAAATGAGTGCGCAGATCAATTCATTTTAATGCAACATCATTCTTTAAAGTAATAATCGATAGTACTTTTTGTGTGATAAATTCAAAAGTATGATAGAATAGGCTGATCGTGCATTTTCTAGACGATCATTGTGATTCCACCAGAAGTGCAACAGCGTGGCTCAGGAGTATCTGCTGGTCTGTTCATGACGGATGACACAACCGGCTACGTCAAGCAGCACAGAGCAGATCGAGCGGGCCGGAAGTCAGACACAGTAAAGGCATAGGGGATGTAGTCAGTTTTCAAAATAAAACACCACGTGCAGACAAAAGGGAAACTAATCAACTACATAGATTATTCATGGTAGAAGCACATGAATCAATGGCAAATGATTGAATAATTATGTATTGGAAAAAATTTAAGTACCCAGAAACCAGAGCACATCACTGTGGTTTAAGCTACAGCCACCGAAATATTTATAAATTAGATTTTAAGGACAATTCCTGTACAAACGTAAAATAACCCCTTTCAAAGCTGCTTTCAGGATATCTACAGTAGCTCCCAATTTAATCAAAAGTGTTGACTAAAAGTATTTCATTATTGGCTCAAGCCATTGTATCAGCAGCTATTCAGCCGCTGAATGTTTTCTGGTTTAGGACCTTGACAGAAGATTTCCTGGTTAACCTGTTGAATATGGCTAGGACTTGGAATTAAATGTTCTTTTTTCTTATTCACGGGAGAGACATCTGTCATCCGCCCTCCATGAATGCTTTTATGAACTAGCTCAGAGAGAAAGAGCTGCAGGCAGTGACTGGATTTCATCCTATTAAAAAGACAGAAAAATTACGCTGTTGTCCTCAAGTGTCAAAGCACTAATAGCCTTCTCTCTCTGAATAATACAAAAGAAAGGTATTTTTTGTGTGTTCTATTCACTTTTTTTACACAAATTGAGTCTTGGTACACTCAGAGGTCTTTTTTCTAATTTGGGGACCTTGTCCTTTTCTATTATTAAACAGAAATCATGAAATAAACTGATATCAGTTGACATAAAATAGGTTTGAATTGAGGAGAAGCTCAGCTCTTATAATTTTAGTGCACAAGGTAAACCAAATGACCTCCGCGCTGAACTTGGCTTCCGATTTTGTGACTTCTGTAACGGACAATCTGACAATCACAACCACTTCACGCAGTGATTGGCTGCGTGCAGAGGCAGGATTTGAACTTCTTACGAGGAGAGACTGTCCGAAAGTGTGGTCAGTCTACGTCAATACTACAAAAAACAACAACAAAAAAAGAGGTCTTGGAGAGAGACTGGGGAGGCAGTGTGATGAAGCAAGGAGGAGGCTGTGACAGGCTCTTCACCCCACCAAGTGTAGCCATTCATGTTTCAATTTGTGGACACATTTCCATAATTACTATGTGTATAGCTGGTGGTCCAATCTGGAGTGACCTTAATGTAAATTCTGCAATTTCTGAAATGGTGTTGTTAAAAGCCCACTATTGCTATTGCTGTAGCAATTAGAGGCAACCCTGTTACCTGAATAAAATTACAGAGCTCTCTGGGTTTAAACAATGTTGGAAACATTTGGGATAGGTACACAACTCAACAAAATCAGGTTGACAGATATGTTTTAATGCAGCAATGTTACAGTGCAGTACTTCCCTGGCATCAATATATTACAAAACAACACAACACATACCTCAAAATACGTATGATCTTACTGTGTTAAACATTACAAAAGGAAATCATCAAACACTATGAACTGATTATTTGCTAATTGCTAACTAATTATGCTCCCTACTCAGTACATGGTATGTCCCAGAACCTTTAAATAGTACTCAGGTACCCCGAGGACTCTTTTCACCCAAACACCCTGGAGAAAAGACAGAAGAAGTCAATGACTTGAACAAATATTTTACAACATTGCACAGTCACGTCACATTTAATTTACCACAAGAAGCATATTTAATTCAGGCTACCAAACTAGCCAAACTAAGTAAATAAATGAATGATTGAGATACTCATTGTGTTACCAAATATTGGTACTACCAAAATATGAGTAATGAAGGAGAACGTCAGTATTTACACTACATATTTCATTCAGTTCGGCTCAGTGCTACATCAATTCCTGGCCTCATGTTAATGAACAATGAAGACAGAAAACTATGATCATATGTAACTGGAGTATGATGGTAATATAAACATGGGGCTGAGCAAACTCATTTCACCTTCTAATGTAGAACCATTCAGTTGAGTACGGGAAGAGCCAGAAACATTTGATGAGAAATAACCAAAAAAACTTCACTGCTGCAGCATAGCATAGGCAAGTTGTTGGCAGGCTACCCTGCGTATGAAAGAAAAGTCAGATGTGGAAAGAAATCATTGAAGCTATCCTTTTTTTTTGTTTGTTTGTTTTGATAAAGATGATGCTGGTGCAAACAGTTGGAAAGGAAGGCGATATAAAAATCCCTAAAAAACATTTTTCAAAGTCAGATTCCCGGATATGTTTTAGAAATGCAGTGATGAGATAGCAGCTACGCTATTATCTGCAGACGTCTATGCCTCGAATAGGGATATGTGGTTTGGTGTTGCAGCAAATGACAGTAAAATAGTGTTTTTAGTATTTTATTATATTATTCATAATATTACAAAAGGATGGAGGACTCCACAAATGAAAAGTTAGTTTAGTATGAGCAGGAATACTTCATGCTAACAGAGTTTCAATTCATGATGATTAAACTAACAAAGTGGATCTGACTGAGGGACCTTCAAGGATAGCCAAGGTCACAGAGGAGAAATATTTCTTCATTTACACAGCTTAAACTGGTTTGAGTTTTATAAAACTGGATGTGAGTGTTGATTCAGTCTTTCATGCAGCTTCATGAAAACACCTTGGTTTCATCCTGAACAAAGGCTGCCATATGATTAAAGGACTCTATCACCTGCATACATTTAACATCAGTCAGCCATGTTATGCATTATAAAACTGTCTCCTTAATAAGAATCATGAATTGCAATCCCGTCAATACCTTTGAATTGCTTTCGAATAGCCTAAACCAAAGCATGATGTCCATTAATCACATGCATAACACAATCAAAGTACAGCTTGATATCACATCCATAAGCACTCTCCCACCTATGGAAATGACATAGACATTTGAAGGTAATTCTTTATTATTTTTTTGCCTTTTAATCTATCTGAATACAAAAAGCCCTCGGAGCTTTTCGCCTCAGGTGAATTGGAACACGTACCTCCCGAAGTAAAAACCAATTATCTAAAACCACATGAACCTAATAAGGAAGTGACAAGGCCTGCGCCCTGTGGATCTTTATATGTGTCCCTGAGTTGCTCTCCATCTCGCTGTATATGCTACAAAGTGAACAGAATGTGGCTCGCGTGTAATCATTCAGCAATTTACCACTCCAATATATTCATATTTATTTTTATGACCTGTACTCGCACCTGCAAGAACTGCAAGGTATTGTTAAATGGATGTAAAAATGTACGATAATAAAGGATAATCAGGTTGTTATTGTTACAGCCGATAAGATTTTTATGACCATGTATTTAATGGCACTGGGCAGTATCTTTCTTTTTTAGGTGGTGATTTTCCCCTTTATATCAAAATGATTATTTATTCATTCAAGTAATGATTTTTCTACTTTGCCACTTAGAAAATAAATACATAAATGGTGGTGGGGATGGGGTCACATTCACAAACAAGCTTGTTTGTTTTTGTCGAGTTTTAGCTTTAAGCAGAAGCATGATCTCATCAGTCACGTAGAAGTTTGCATATTAATACTTTTAAACTTCAGAGTTCAGTGCAAGTTCAGACCTGAAGTCACCTCCTTTCAGAGACACACACTTTGTACATAAGTATGTTCACCTTCAGCAATTGCAATTGCAATTGCTTTCACTGACAATTCAACTCCTTTCTGGACCTCTTTAACCTCAACATTCACTCTGCACATATACTTAAGCTATACACACTGCTTACACTTCAACATCTGTAGGGATTCCAATGTTGAGCTCGATAAGAGTTTCAGTATTTCAACTATTCTAAATGTTTCAACTGCATTTTCAACTCGTGAGCACCCTTAAAATTTCTTTTTGGTTTTCTTCATGGTCATGCTAGCTGTTCCATACATCTCACAAACATGGAGGATTACTGAACACACCTAAATCAATGCATACTTGAGGCCAAATCCGGTGTTTTGGCGAAATAAGTTTTTTTTTCCCCCATTTATTTGAATGGGCGTGGTACATTTGGGTTGAGGGCACATTGCGGTGGCAAATCTGGTGATCAGACATGTCAAACTGCTTAACAGTCAGCCTCTATTGTCTGTGATTTGCAGCACTTACTGCAAGCCAAATAGTGATCCAAAGAAGTTTCCAGACTTCCCTATTATGGTCCTTTTGTTTGAGAGGGTGGCATAGAGACAGCAGCATAGATGATGAATGAGAGAGTGGAAATCGAGAAAACAAACTCTATTAAAAGAAAATGGGGGAAATAAAAAGTTATTCCGTCATTGTTTCATAGCAGTTATGTTCAGCATGAATAAAAAAACACCCCAAACCCCTCGCACCCCACACAACACATTTGATCTGAATATGGCCTCAGGCCATGTAGGTTTGATTACATAATAACTAATAAATAATGCACTGAGGAAATATAATCTCCGTCTGCCCTAGTCATTTGTATAATATCTGCATGTGGACAGGATCCCGGTGTTCATCACTTGTCTTTTGGCTTGCATTTCAATAAAATTCATGTCCAATATGACATGTTCTTTTCAGGAATTATTGGATTATCAACTCATGCCTCTGTTCCCAAAGAAAACAAAAGAACTGAGGACATGTTGAAACTGAGAGTGTATTCTGTTTGTGTCACTGTAATCTCAGGATTAAAAAAAAAAAAACTTACTGATCTCAAAAGTACACTTTGTTTTTGTCTCCTCCTGCTCTTCCTTTCCTCCCCTCTTTTTTTTATTCCTCCAAAGAGAGAACTAGGCTAATCTTCAGAGTACATTTGGGGTCACAGAAACATAATGTTTGCCAATATAATGAGCATTCAGAATGAAAATTATTTAAATGAAGCAAGGAATCCTAAAATTTATCCTAGAAAACTTCCATCCCTCTGTTATTTCAAAACACTCACTCACTCACTCTTCTCTTTCGTGCTTTAGTCTTTCCAGTTTTGTCTTTTGTTTTAGAGAAAACTGGGCTAATCTCTCGTCTCTTTGGGCTGAGGCAATTGGCCACCAGCCCCAATTTTCATGCATGGACACTGTCACACACTGTGAGTTTGTTTGTGTACTTTCAGAAGGTGCAACTGCTTTCTTACCTTTTCTTTATCAATATATAATACACATGTTTGGGAGTATTATGACATACAACACACGTGTGTGACTGTTTCAGATCAGAGCTTGGCGATTTGTTTCTCAAATAGGTGTTCTAATAATTCATTCAGTCAACAAGATGTTGCATTCCTGATCAACTCACTGTTATGAAAAGTCTAAAGTTGCATTAAAGAGCCCATAGTATCCCTTTCACATCCATACAGTGACTTGAATCATGAAGGGTTCAGTCACTTAAAGGTCCCATATTTTACACATGTCTAGTGTTTCATTTGAAGTTTTGATGTCAATAATTAGATATGTGTGGTTCTAAGTACTAAAAACTATGTCAGTATAGTTTTACATCTCCTTACTCACACTTTCTGGATTCTTGTAAGAATAGGCCAATTTGTGTTGAATTTTATCTTATTCATATTAATGAGCCTCTCTTCTGATTGGCTGTTTTCTAAGTGGCACACAACCAGGCCAAACACAGGTAACAGATTGTAGTCTGCCAGGAAAGCAGTTTCAGTTGGGCCACACTGGGGGCGTGTGTAAAGGTAGGCTGTACGCATTTCTCTGCAGATTGTACATTTTGATAGATTCATTTTTTTTTTTTTTTTTTTTTTTTATCTGCCATCTTGTCTTATCAACTAATTTAGCTTATTTTGAGATTCTATGTGTGTTTGACAGTCAGGATAGGACATCTGTGGTGCATCAGTAACTTGTGATAAGTGTGTACCTTGGCCAGTCAGTTGAAGTTGTGTTCATTCATAAAGCTTTGCCTGGTGAAGTGTTAGTAAATATGAAAAAGTGAAACATGAGGTTCTTGCTAATATAGCAGTTGAGTGCTGCTGAAAGGCATTACATTGGAAGTGGTTAAGGAAGACAAGAACATCAATCATTTTCTCCACCAAGACATCACAAGCCTTATTTTTTATTAACTGGAAAAAAATGTCTAAAGATTTCTTTTGTGTCTTTGATAATAGAGAAAAAAAAATAATAACATGGCTTGAAAGTTTTAGCCTTGCAATAGTTTTTTTTTACTTTTTCGTACACAAAACAGGTACTACCATTGTTGCATAGCAACACAAACTGGAGTCCAGCTTTGAAAATGGATAAAGCTTTTGAGAAGCACTGCTGGACTACTTTTGATGATTTCAGGTTTTATTTTAAGAAAGTTTAGTTTAAAATCTTCATAATAGACGGTGGTGAAGCTAACAAAAAGTGGACATGTTTCAAGTTCTTTTATCACCTGTAGTTCACCTTACAATGGACTTTAAATTGGACTTTTGTCACTGGTTCACCAAATAAATTGGACTTGAAGCCAGCAGTTCACTACTTGTTTTGCTGTCAGTTGGTATTGTTGTCATAGATATACCATGCAGGACAGCCAGTCTTCTGAAATAAATGCCTGCCTTTGTTAAGGATTGGATGACCTTAATGGTCAAAAGAAATAAAAAGCCAAGCCAATTAAGATTAGATTGAAGAGATATTGAGATTTGAATCTAGACATGCAAAAGAGGAAAAAAGCCATCGTGAACACTTTCAGCTTAACTTCACATTATCTGTGTTGTCATACCGCAACACGCTGTTCATTATTCAGACAGATTCCTTGAAGGGTTCGATTTTTTTTCCAAGGCATTTAAAATCACATCAGCTGTCACATACATAATTTTGCTTCCTCACAAATCCCTGTGAGAAATGCACACATCCGAGCACCGGAGGCCTGCCACACATTCACTCAGCCGTCTGTTTGAAGCAGTGCTCACATAATGGATGACTGGGGACCAGCAGCAGTTTGACAGTGAAACGGCACAGAATAAGCAGGTGGAGGTGCGGTGGTGGAAGAGTATATACACTTATTTTACCTCTAGTCGTGTTTGGAAGAGTGATTTTTAACTGCAATCCTCACGGCCTTACGTTCTAACAAAACCTTTGTGTCTTTGACTTACCTTTTTCACACGAACAACACACACACACACACAGTTTGTGATTATTTTTACAGGACATTGTTGATCCAGCAGGCCACCCTGCTGCCCTTCATGCATTTGTGTGTAATAGTTTTGGCAATCCTCCTTCAACGGAACTATTCATGGACGAGGACATTCCACGCTAACATGATCTCAACTTTTGACAACAGCTTTGTATTTCGTGACACCACCAAAAAGTTTACACTTGAACTTGAACTTAATTTGTTTAATTAGTTAATTCATTCACAAGAGTTTCCAGTAGGTACTTACCCATTGTCATTGTGCAACCAGTTTGAAGAAGCTTACATGGATTTCGGAACAAAAGCACTGCTATGAATGGGGTCAGCAGAAAAAAATATTTATCAGCCACCTTAATCAATATCCATTTAATTGCACACTGTATTAAGAATATTTTCACTGCTTTACCTTGCCATGAGGCAACCCTTCTCTTTGGGACTAACATAGAACTTCTATATTCCTACACCTAAGCCCAACCGCTCCATGCACTCTGTTTTACCACAGATAAGCTGCTTGGATCAGAGTTACAGTGGCACAGCCAGTAAAACATAAGAACGCACCATCTTTGAAACCTTTAGTCTGATCTAGCAGGTTTCTAACCCAAACAACTGATCCGTAGCGTAGTGCAGTGCGCGGCACAGATGGATGGTCTGTTTTTTGCTGCTGACCCTGTCCACAGCAGTGCTAAATAACATGTTGTGTTGTGTAAAATGTTACATCCTTTACATATAGAAGAAAAATAATCATGACATTGACAAAAAAGGAAGGATGTAAACAATAACAAAGCTGCATTTTAAGAAAAGACTAAATAAAATAATAGCTTTAGGTGTCTGAAGTGCAGTCTAGTAAATCCTCAGGCAGACTGTTCCATAGTTTCGGGGCATAACAAACAAAAGCTGCCTCTCAATGTCTTTTCAGGAACACAGGCTGTAACTGAATAATAGCTTCTGTTGTCACTCCAGACAGAAGAAGGTTGCAGTAATCAAGCCTGCTAGAGATGTAAGCATCCCGTCTGCTTGAGAGAGAAAACAGTCTGCCAACATTTATTCAATTATGAGGACACATCAGTCACTTTTTCTAATATAACTCTCAAAGCATAGGGTAAATGATGACACCAAGGTGTCTGACCTGTTCTTTGGTACTAAGTACAAGTGCCTACAGGTGGGCAGAGAGTTTCTCTCTCTAAGCTTCTGCTCCCAAAACTAAAATCTCAGTTTCACCTTGATTCAGCTGTAAGTTTTGTTCTGTATTGAGTCATCCATAGATTTAAGTTACAAATATGTGTGATGCTATAGTTCTATAGCATATACAGACTGCAGAGAGTTGTGTATAAGATATTTTGGGAAATTGGCTTGTTTGATTTCTGGTAGAGCGTTGGATGAAAAGATTGATACCACTCTCATGTTTGTTTGTTTGCCTTCTTTTATTAAAGCCAGCAGCTGGTTAGGAAACAGCTAACCTGGCTCTTCTCCAACAGCAACAAATTCCACCTACCAGCAACTCCAAAAGTCATTAATAAACATTATACTTTGTTTGTTTAACCCGCACAAAGACCCAAGTGTTCATAGCATTTCTTGGCATTAAACACAGCTGGTTGCTTGGCAACAGCTCCCAACCAAGAAAATGTCCAGCACATAACACCCCATAAAATGCTGAACTGTCACTTTTACACTTTAGTTTTTGCATTGATTAAACACAGAACACAATTTTAATTAGTGAGCTTTGGGGTTATTGGTCAGTGAATTGATAAGAGTATTATCGTCTGTCTGTAAGTTATGGTGCCTTTGTGGAGGTATGACATGGTAATTATAAACAGAATATTGGAATGAATGTGTTAATTAGAATTATGTAATTAGGATCTGGCTTTTGTTATATCCCTCCATTACACACTGTAGTTATGTCATATATTTTCCCCCAAAAGCTGTGACCAATTTGAAAAAAATACTAGAAAATGATGTACCAAGGAGAGAGTATTTTTCTTTTTTGGCTCCCCTACAAACACAGTGACACTTTCCATATTGCTGATGGGACTTTTCAATCAACAAAGCCGTGCTGTGTTGCCTGCCTTTTGCTCTATAGCAAGACCCAGTATTATGAAATTGCCTCTCAGTGGTTATGGGTTTAAATTTCCTTTTTACAATTTAGTACTTTCATTAAAACGCTTGTGTTCAGAGCAAGGCATATAATAAATGCATTAGCTCTGTGAACTTCTAAAAAGCTTTTTTCAGAAAATGGAATGGAACACTGAGCTGAAACAAGAGAAACAAGGAAATGTTTTCATTAGTTCATCTTGTGATGGCTGTACACTGCAAGAGCTTTGTTAAATCTTCTACACACAGTAAAATTCAGACAGTGTGCTACTGCATTTTGATGGTGGTGCTGCTTTACAATGCTTTGACCTGTGGTTAAATGCTGATAGTCAGGTCTTTTGCCTCGCATTCACTATTTAAAGTAACATTTATCACTGGCAGCATCAAAACAGAATGACTTAAGCTGACTGTCCTAATACTTGTGATTGTATTTACCATTACCAGGTCTATTGGTTTCTCTGAGCCATAGAAGAAGACATATGCTTCTGTCAGCCAATGACACAGGCTCATTATTAAATGCCTATGGATTTATAGTCAGTTTATGACTAAGTCAATATGGCTATAAAGGAGCTCAAAGCAATGCTCTCACTGAGCTGAATCACTGACTCTGTTGGATTTTATCCTGCTGTTTTATTTGGTAATAAAATCATGGAAGTACACTATATATATGCGACGGAAAACGCAAAATAAGCTTCTTTTCAATTGTCAGAAGTCGCATGACAGACTTTGGATTTTATCTCAGTGTTTGCAGAAACACAAAGACAAACCACATTCTTAAAATACATGCATCAATCATCAGTTTCCTGACATCCCTAACAACATGGCAGCACATACATTAAATGTGTGGTAAACATTTAAATAGCACTGTGCTGTCTTGCTTTCACACCTATAGTTCACTATGTTACAATCAGGTAACTGGCACGTACAATGAGTCGGACACAAACACAATATATTCAATTAAACTCCTTTTTCACACATGCTGCCATACGTGTATGGCTACCAGATGATCTTGCATGCAAATTGCTTATACAGAGTCGAAGATTGCTTTCTTGATATTTAAGGATCAGCAATGGCAGGACTTAAAGGCCATGAAAACCTATTTTCTCAATCTACATCTTACTTTGAGTGATGGGGTCTGACACAACACACACTTTTCTGCCAAAGTTAGAACAGTTTTGGTTGGGGCTGCCAAGATCGATCACCTCCCCATTGCTAATGCTTTTGAGTTGCCGATTGCGAAAACCGCCAGATGATGCACATTGCATTGGTTTACTAGCTGATTTTGACCTCTCCAATATCGCAACCAGGCAGACGCAGAGTGGCAACACACAGGAAGCTCCCCTCTAGTCAAGATAGTGGCAAATTTGGGGATTTATTTCTTGTAGAGTGTCTAACTTAAGTGGATCAGAACATATCTGATATGGATATTAATCTACAGATGTTCCAGTGATTGGGGCATCCCTAGTTTTGCTCATGTTTCTGTATTTGTGTTTGCTGGTGCTTTTCTTATGTTGCTACATTTGAAAAAAAAGATGACAGCCCATACCTCTGAACACCGATCATGCTTCAGCAACATTTGATGCCTAATGTCATGAATATTTAATGCTACAGAGAAAACCTGAAGATTTGAAAGGGCTTTTAAAGACTCACTGTTACATTTACATTCATAATTAATCACCAAAGATTGTGTGTATCCTTCAGGCCCAACAAATGTGATTAATGCATGTCCTTCCACCTGAATCATTTGCAAAGCAAAACGCTATGTCACTAGATCTACATAGCAGTTGGGATTTTTGAGTTATCCCATCGGAATGTGCTTGTGACGTTGGTCCGTGAAGGCGGTGACACATAAATAACCGTAGAGGTTTATTCTGTGCCAGCTAGCCTGCTCTAGACCATGCTAACATCCAGGGTGAATTAATCATGGTGCCTTATCTGTTCAGTCTGCAGTCATGTCGATCGTAAACCAATGTTTATTTATTTATTTACTTTTACAGTGATTCCATGTTCCTGTGTATTTTATCTTATTCTTATAACCCTGCTTATCTCACACACATTTTGTTGTTATTATGTTTCGTAATTGTATAATCCTCCAAAATTCTAGTCCCAGTTCACTGGACCAAGAACTATGTGCTTTACTGCACATTCACGAAACAAGAGGGAAGATACACCACATGATTTTGAGCTTTTATTTTGCCGGGATCTGATGTCTGCTGGAAGCTTGGAAGAAAAAAAAAAAAATGCTTACTGTGTGCACTGAAATGGTCACACTTCTTCTAGCTCTATGTCCACTTTCCTCAGTGCCTCTCTTTTTACATCCATATCTAGGTTCAAGTCCTGCAGTTTTCTTTTGTGACATTTCATTTTCATCTCTGCCAGCTCACTATATAAATATACGAATAAATATAAATGACAAGTAATTCCTAATAATTATGATTATGATGACTAAATGTATATTTTTAGGCTACCAATGAAATCACTTGGTTAAATTACTAAATTGCTAAATACTGCCACACCCAGCAAAACTGTCAGAACTGTTGTATAACATGAAATAACTCATAAAGTACAATTAATAAAAAGTACACATTGCATGCAAGAGGCAAATGAGGCTGGAACTCTCCTTTAACAACCAGTGGCTTTGTTTTGTATTCATTGTATAATACCAAAAGGATAATGTACTGCAATAATACATTATAAATATTCACAGTTACATTTATACTGTCCTAATTTTGGAGTTCATCTTCAGTGGATTCCACCACTCTGTGCCTGCTAGCAGTTTGTTAGCAGAGGACAACGGACCACGTGGAAGGAAAAATGCAGATACGGCAAAAAAATCTTCCACCAAGGGACACATCCCAGACCCGAAGAGTGAACAGTAACTGAAAGTCATTAATTTATTCAGTGAGCCCATATCATATAGATGCACATCTGCCCTTCGTAAAGACCTCTCGTTTTTGCCTACTACTCATTGAATGAGCTCAACGCTATTGTAGACGCAAAGATTCTTCTGTCGTCAAAGATTCAAAGAAAGTAGATCCACCCGTGACCTCATCCACACGAGCAGGCCACCCTCTCAGGAGATAGACCCACTTTCATTCCACTGAAATATAGAAACTAATCTCTAGATACATATGGTGCGATTGGTGGAAAGAGACGTCTCCTCTGTTCTTAACAAAAGGGAATAATAAAGTGGCTGACATTCTGACTGAAGGGAACAACATGATGAGCTTAGACCTTTCAAGAAAGATAAGAAGAGAATGAGACCAATAAATGCTTCCACAGCAGACCTAATGCCTTACTTGCACTTATATTGCGTTATCACTAAACGTGAACATGCACACGTGACTGTTGAGTTTCCCATTACTTCAGTCTTTTATTCAGAAGGCATTTACACACATGCCTCAAGGTAGACCTATTATTTCAGCGAGTGTGATCACTTAAGCATTCTACAACCTTTGTTACAGCACTTCTCTCATACACAAGAGATTCTATGGATTCTATTCAAGTCATTAAGTCCATACAACAAGTTGAGGAATCACAGCTATTAGTAACTACGGATATTGAATCCCTTTATACCATTGTGCCCTTTGATGGGGGACAACAAGCTGCCAAATTCTCTTTGGATAAAAGCCCTTTAATATAACCCTAACACCCAATGTATCTTGGACCTCATTATGGAAGTGATCACCTCTAATTTCTTTTCTTCATGGCAATGACTTTTTTTCCTCAGGTTCAGGTGTGGACATGGGATCTAAGATTTCTCCTAGCTTTGCCTCCTTGTATGTGGAACTTCGAACAAGAACTGACGTCCAACACTAGGCAAATCCCTCCATTCAATACATCTCAAAGGTATTTAGAAACTGTCTTTCATATGGGCAGGACCAGAGACTCTGCTATTGCAGGAATTCCACAATTTTAGTGACAAATTAGTGTTCACTTCTTCTATAATTCTTCTGATGATACAAAAAAAACCTTGTTTTGACATACTGGTATTAAAGAAGAGCAACAGCCAAAAAAACAATCCATACCACAAACCTGTGGAAAGAAATTCTCTGCTCCTTGGCCAATAATATCATCCACTATCTCTGCAAAAAAAAAAAAAAAAAAAAAGAATCTGCAGATGGATTTGCAGCTCTGATGAGAACTTCCACAGCCAAAGAGGTTATTAAGACAAGCGCCTTATTACGTTTTCCCGCCATGCCACAAACTGAATGTCTGGCTACTACTAACCTAAAAAAAAACAGAAAATGGAGTTCTGTGGGCCACTGGGTATTCGCTGGAATCCAAGGACGTAGAAAATTGAAAAAAAGAAACATTTTGTTGATACTGTTATTCATGCTCATATATACATATATTGTTGATACAGTACGTATCCCTGATCCAGCACTTCAGACCTCCCCTATCTTGCACTATCACATTTCGTCAGCTCTGACCCTCTGGAAATGACACACGTGGTCATTGCAACAATGCCACTTCATATATAAAGGTGACTCATTCAGCCACCCCAACACAGCAAGAAAACACATCATTAAAGCAGTTATCCCATGCTGCACTGATGTCATATACATGCTCACATGCCCATGTGGACTGGCATATATTAGTAAGACTTCAGACCTTTAAAAAATTGTATTACTAAACAATGTAGTATCTTCAGAAACAATGTCTGGAGGCACATATTTTCAAGTCCAGTTGTTTAGTTTGCACCAGAGTTGGTTGTGGACCCGACCAGAGGTTTCAGCAAAAATTGGTATGTTCCAAAACTAAACTCCAGTGTGTGGGTATTTTCTCATCCCTACTTGTATCAGATGTGACAGAAATCTGGACACTTGCGAAGCTAAATTTAGCATGGATACAACAAGTCTAGGAGGATTATTTCAAAAGCTGAGACATTTCCATTCAGCTGGCTCTGGTTTGACTCTTGTGAAATTAAAAAGAAATTTAGTCCACAGACATCCACAGAGGCACCGCGAGTCTTACCTTGAAATTTACTGTAAGAGCCTGTCATGCTTTTCATTTCCCAATCAACTGCGATGTCTGGCTACATTTTATTGCAGGCAAAAACATGACTATCAGTGTAGCAAGAGAAGCACAGATCTGCTTTGTGCTTTCATCTGCAGTGCTTAAGCAATTTGCATGGTGGACTAGTAAGTAACACTTTAAAAGCGTCGGACAGGGGAAATAATGGAAAATGCAAATGGAAAGCAGATTATACCCACTATAGAAAGTGCACATGGACACAGCTAAGTATAGTCATTAGAATGACTCTATAATGAAATCCTACATGTAGAGCAATCATTTACACAGTGGGTTAGATTATGGCATAGAACAGCATGTTGCACATGAGACAGAATAAATGTGGACACCAACAGAGAGACAAGAGCATAAAACTTTCATTAAAAAGTACAGGGAGTCATTGCAGAAGTGCTAAGAAAATAAAGTGCATCGTTACTTCCATTTTAAAAGGATGCTGAGTTTTGAATGGCAAACACTTACCCTGTGTAGGTATGGAGCCTAGAAAATGACCAAAGGTAGTTTAAGGTTAGCAGACAAGTCAAAAATATAACTGAATGCATCAATTGTGAATTTGTTATGTAATTTTGCTAGTGTGTATATGGAAATAAGTTGGTCTTGTTCAAGTGTGTCCAAGGCCTCGGCTATTAGTCAAGGGTTTGATTGCATAACTGTTTACGCAATTAGCCTGCTGAACTGAGAAAATTGGTACCTACAAAAAGATATATATTTTTTTAGATATAGCCACATGCCTGTAGCTAACTTTCTTCATAAAACTACGCTGGTTTAGTTATCTGTTTACCGTGTACTGCTAAAGCATCACTCTAAAAGCTTTTGTAAGCTAAAGCATTTTAGCGAGAACGCTAACTAGCAAGCTAACCTGTTAATGCTAGATAGAGGGTTAAGGTAAAGTACCTTTACTTTTCTCTTACACTACAATATTTATATAATCATTACATTTTTGAGTAAACTGATAAACCTTTACTGCTTTTGGAGGTTTTTAGGTTTCCGCATGCATCAAATGTGGCTCTGAAAACTTTTGTGGAGGATGAGTCAGCTCGGATTCAAGATGGTGACCTAGTTTCACTACAAATAAAGGTATTAACATTTCCATAGAAACTTTTCATACCACTCCCACAGCCCAATCCACTTCTCCACCATCCCTCCACTCACCAAAAACTCACTACGTTTTGCTCATTTGTTGCTAAAGTGGTGAAGCTCGATCTCTGTGAAACCTGCTTTTGCATTGTCAGGTACAATTATTTCAATTGACCTTATTAAAGCAAAAGAGGCTTTATTTTCTCTAAAATAAGACCTACTTCACCGTAAAGGATTACAGTAACAGTACAGTCTCCACAATCGTCGTATGTGATTCAGATCACTTTTCCCACTAACCACCACTGACAACCGTAACCACCGCGTTCAAAGTTAATTGATGTCTTCATGCGGAGGCCAACTGTAGTGTCCTTGGTGATAATTGACATGCTGCATGCAGTGTACCGAACGGTGTTTGTTCCTAATTGATATCTAGATATGGATTCACTCAAGTGTATTCAAGTGTGTGTATATATACAGACATGTTTAGCCCTGTGTGTGTGTGGGGGGCTGACGCAATGTGTGTGATACTAATTGATGACTCGCTATGGGAAATCTCAGAAGGCTTGAGTGCTTCACCAGCACTCAAAGGGATATTAATGAGATTGGTGGTGACAACAGTACAGTGCACACACACACACACACACACAAGCACTAAAAGCTCAGTTGTGTCTAAAAACATTAACAAGAGGCTGCCAATTTAAATTAAAACGTCTTAGTGATTCATTTAAATGGAAACGTTCACATTTTATTTTAATATTCCGAATAGTAAATCAATATTTTCAGCACAGTACAAAAACAATTGAAAAATAATAACAAGACACTTGATGAGATAGTAATGGTGGCACTTACTGTTTTCAGATGACTGTTGAACCATTAGTGCATCACTTCACAATTAATGCGACCTTTCACGACCCTGAAACAAAAGTGTTGGTTATTAAGGAGCAAATGAGTTCTCATCAGTGTATGACAATTTGAGTTTAGTTTAAAAGGGTTGGCAAGCTTGTACTTTTTTGTGAATATTTCCTGTAATTAAATTTAAATATATCAACAATTTAGACCATTATTTTAAGTCCACCTCTGAAACTACAGCTGGGGCCAATTTAATTCAGCCTTTTATTGACGCAGATGGGCGAGAATCACTATTTAATGGCCATGCAGTGGGGGTCAGTAAAGATCTAAGCAATCCTTAAAGAATATTAATTACAGTTGATGTCCTTTTTTGTCACTTTTGGGATTGCTTGTCACATCCAACAGTCCTCATAAATCAACGGTTTTGGAGGTTTGTTGGGTTTATCATTTTAAGAAAAGTACAAAAAAAATGAGGTTGAAGTGTGAAAGCGCCCATTGCCATCTTGATGCCCCACGCATGAAGGGAGGATCTGTACCCTGGCACTTCACACGTATGATGCATTTATTAGTTACAGTTTGACGATGAAAGACTACTCTAAGCACTTGATTATAGAAGCTGTAATAAATTCTTATAATAAGAATGTATGACAGGCAGCAGCAGACAACTTGCTTAGCACCAAACAGTAGACTGACATGAACATGTTGAACATTTAGTATTAAAGGCACACATTAAAACAGAACCTGAAAGCATGGATACGCAGTCATTAGAGCTGATTGACTGACAAATTGGAATATTAAAATAAACCTGACAAATATGACCAAATTTAGTACCTCTGGGCTCTTAAAATACCCCAGTAGGATTGAGATTTCAAAGGTTTGCAGGGAGGGGAAACATTAATTTTTAATTTAATTTCAAATTCATACCCTTGAATAATATCACCATGACAAATATCTTTTCAGGTTGTCACAATGAGAGCCCATTCAAATCTGTGACATGCCCTCTAATAATAGGATCACTAATTGCAGCCCGATGCAGTTTTTACTATGTAATAGCTACTGCAGTATTGAACATTTCACTCATTAATACCTTATTTGTCTGTGCCAGTTTGTTGCATTTTGTTGAAATTCCAACACAAGTGGAGTGATTTGACACAGTTAACTGAATAGACTCTGTGTGTACAGCATATGTTACACAGCGGAGAAGCAAACAGGGACTCGGATACAGGCCTTCAAAATCCCTTCAACAATTGTCTCCTACCATCGCTACCATATGGATCTACAACCCTGAAGGCTTTTGCCATCTCTGTGTGAATCTGTGTGTTTCAGTGTGAGTGTGTGAGTATTGTTTATGTGAGCTATAAAAAGTGCATGCGTGGTGTTTCTGCATGTGTGTGTATCACCCTGCTCTGCAAGGTGGACTGCATGAATGTCAGTTTTTACACTTGGCAAAGCTCGGGTTGACACCAGCACACACAAACACAGCTTGTAGACATCTGCATCCAAACGCTCCTTGACGTGACCTTATTATCATGCTGGGTGATAGTCATCTTCACCAGCAGCTAAACATCTGCTAGACCTGATGGTAGGAGCTACATGCACATGAATACACAAAAAGGCACCGATCCCACACACTCATATGATAACACTGTGGATTTGTATTCTCGGCATGATCTTTTAAACAGGGAGACGTGTTACAGAATCTCTTGGCGTGATGTGGCTGCAGTAGGTGGTTGATGGATGGTTGGAAACAATATCCCACAATCCCCACGACATCCAGTCACACTTGAAGCTTTCATACAAAAAGCTATATGGGTCTATTTATGATGACTGAACTGAGTTGCCATTCATGGATTTCCTTTTTTCTCATACAATGTTTTATTACAGTTTTTACACAATTCTGTAAACAGAAAGAAATACGTGAACGACGAGGATGGGATTCGAACCCACGCGTGCAGAGCACAATGGATTAGCAGTCCATCGCCTTAACCACTCGGCCACCTCGTCTCTGTTGTGTGGTTTCCATGGTGATAATCAAGCTTGTTATCATAAGAAGCAGCTAAAGTTGAACCCAATGTGTCACCATGTTTTTCCAGGGTCTATAGGGGAATTAGCTCAAATGGTAGAGTGCTTGCTTAGTATGCTACAGGTAGTGGGATCAATGCCCACATTCTCCATAATACTTTGTTTTCATCTCTTCAGTTGAGCAGACAGCAAGTGAAAAACAGTCAGATATACAGTATTAATAGATACTGAACAAAGCGGGGACCATTCACCATGGGCCGAGATCCAACAACAACTTCAGTTTGTGTCTTGTTCTATGCCCTCCTGCTATGCTAAAATGATCAACTTCATATGCTGGAGCTAGTAATAATTTGCCACTTCTCATGCTTTATACTCCCCTTGAACAACCACACAACCAAGATCAAGATTGCAGTCACAGGAGGACATCTGAACTAGCTCCATTCACTGAATGTTGATGATATGAATGGTTAAAATGGTTTTAAAATGGTTCTTTATTGTGTGCATAAATGGTACAGTACATCTCTCTTTGTATGGGATTATTGTTTTTTGTAAATTCTCCCTGATAACTAAATATAATAAACTCATGTAAGTATTGTGGTACTCAAGTCTGCCTACAAAATAAGTCTTATTATCAAGAGGATTCACCAATAAGTTCCAACAAAAGTTCTAATCAGTAAACTACTGCATATACACAACAACTAATAAATGAAATCAACTGAGTGTTTTCAGACATCTGCATTCAGACAAATCTCATCTTTACTTACTATGTGCACCTACGGATAAGTTGTGAGGATCTGAATCCTGAAACACTTTTTATTTTTCCTCCTGAGAAATCCACTCAAACAAATCGGGGCACTCGGAAATTGAATTGTACTTTTGCGCAGCTTATGCAGGCAAATTCATTCTATTTTCTTGTCCAGCTTTTTGCTTTACTTCATGCTGACTATAGGGTAAAGAGATTAGTGACATTTTGGAGTAATGGATCAATAGAAACACTTTTGTCTTGCCACAAGGAACACGAGTACTTCTGTAATATTGGCTTCTCTCTCTTGTTCACACTCTCATTTTCTCTTTTAATCTTTTACTCTCTGCATCACATTCAACTCTACCGCTTAGATTAGGGGTGACTATCAGCAAACAGAGGGAAGCAGAAACAAAGGAACAAACACACACACACACACACACAATGACCTGTATGAAGCTTTTATTAAAGAGCCTTTTGGTCCAAGATGTTACATATTATTAAACATATCTCATACGCTAAAATGTAGTCTTTTATAGTATGAATGTATTTTAAACAAAGACAACCTTATGGAGGTGCACTTTTAAGTTGCTGTAGCATGCAACCTTTAACACTAGCACTACACTATACTGACTGTATAAGTACTTTCATGAATTATATAAAGCCAGAAGACTGAACGATTGAATGATGATCGTGTAGTAGACTCACCCAACCAGCCAGTTGTGTGTCAGTCTGGTGGTGTCAGACGGGTGGATGCTGTGGTTTTATGACAATTCTGACCACTATGACTTGTCCCTTTAACATTTAGTTGTTTTTTCAGTTGCTTTGTGCTTAACTGGAAATTATGGAACCATTTTGTTCATGTTTGCAGAGGTTTCTCTTGTGAAAAGAATTATTCAAAGTTGTGGTGGCACTTTGAAAAAGCACCTCAGACTTTTACCTGTTCAAGGCTTCACCTTCAGATGTTATAACAGCAGTGAAGGTAATGAAACACCCGATATGTTTTACTGCAGTCAATGGCAACGATGCCTATTATCAGTAACTGCAACAAAAGGGAATGATCAATTTATCATCTGTTGAACAAGCAGAACACAAACATGAAGAACTGTGACATCTTCGGTCACTGTGCAAGCGCAAACAGCTGCTTCTAAGCCTTTGACGACTGACATATATACAGTACATATCACTGCTTGTGAACATAAACAATACAATTACATGCAAATACAAATGATGGTCTGACAGTTGCAGCCCTCATAGGGTTTGCTAGAATACTGGCAGTCCTTGTGTTAAGACAAGCTGATGTTAATGCTCATTTGTTTATTAAAATGCTCATTTTGTCTAAGGTGAGCAGAGGAGATGTGTAAAAAACAATCCACATTTTTTTTTTTTTTTATTCACTTCATTTTATGCTCTGGAGGGGATACCTCTTCATCCGACACAAAGTGAACCTCTTCCATTCTGCCTTTTGTTCATCCGATTCATCTCAACGTTGTTCACACTGACCCCTCATTTTGTTCCAGACCTGCTGTCTCTCCTGCCAGCCGTCACTATTGGGTTTCCTCTCCTCATCTCATCAGCTGACCCGGCCACCTGCCCACACAGCTGCTCCTCATTCATAGTCAGACTCATCATATGTAGAGGACGGATCATCTATGTTGCCTCAGTGCTCCAGGTTATTCTTCTGCTCCCCTCTGGATTAGTTTACCTCGTCTGATTGTCTTCTGACCAATTAGAAATTGTTTTACCCACACCTGTTCTGCCTCCCTCCTCTCATCACATCATGTCTTTCATGTCTCTTTTAGCAAGGTTCAGCCCCATAGATACACTACACTAATGACAACACAAGGCTGCCTGTCCTCTGATTATAGTTACTACAGTTGAAGGGTGAGGTGAGGTGTGAGAGCACGTCAAGTTAACTATAACAAGTCCCTCTTGTCTCTTATGAAATGGTTTATGAAGCATACCATCTATACAATGTATGCAGGTATTGGCAGGACACTATGAAAGGATCACTTTAACTTTTCTTATTGGATGCCCTTTTAGCAATGTAGCAACGCAAACACCTCTTAGAAATTAAGTGGTAAATGAAACCACAGGCAATGCTATTTTACATAATATATTTCCACATGCACATACACACAGCAGTTTGTGCCACATTCAACGTTTCAGCAACCATAATGTGCAATAATATACCGCTTGTGAAACATCAACAGTCATAGAACATACAACACATAAAAGCAAGATCAAACTCATAAAAAAAAAAATGCATTACATTGACAGGCAAAGGGAAGAAGGTACATGGAGTCTTCCACTCACCAGTAATTGAATTTACTAGAAAATGTAGCTTGAAGTTTGGAAAGTTGAATTATGTAGTCTATAGATTGTTGCAGTGGTCCTTCGCGCTGTCACAACAACCAGCAGAATATGCCCTTGTGAAAAAGGTAAAAAATCGATAGAGCTACCAAGGACGCACAAACTAAATGCATTTATTCTATACTCCTACAAACTCTGCAAATAATACATACCACTCTGACTCTCCATCTCTCACTGTGATTTGATCGCAGAAAGCCCACCACATCCATCTCTGTCACACACTGACTGCCATGTTAATAGCCTAAACACACACACACACACACACACCTAAACACTTTTTTTTTTTCATAAATTCATATACTATCTCTTTTCACACAGACATACAGCGCGCTCACACACACACACACACACACACACACACACACACACAGAGGGTCAGACTGTGTTTTGTAGCCTGCTGTCTTGCCACCCTGAGACAGATCAGTATCTTAACAACTTTAAATTACTGCTGTTTCTCAAAGGGCACATTTTCTGTGTGCGTGTGTGTGTGTGTGTGTGTGTGTGTGTGTGTGTGTGTGTGTGTGTGTGTGTGTGTGTGTGTGTGCGCACTATATATAAAAGAAAAAGCATGAGAGGTGGAGGGCAGTGTGCCACTTGGCAACTATTGACACTTTAGACAGTTTTCATACCATATATTTTATATTTTTTTCATACCTTATCTATTTTATATTATTGATTTCACAACTAAATGTTAACACAGAAACCTGCTGCCTTGGCTGCACTCATTTAAAGTCAGACTGTATATCGTTTATGAAATTATTTTCACAGGTTTCCAGTGGGGTCCTGCCTTTGCTGCATTACTGTCTACTTTTCTACTTTTTGTTTTCTTACACATAGATCCCCATTACAGGGACCTGACCTGTTTTTCATTACCAAGAACAATAGGCACTTCATGTGCTTTTGCAATGTGATATCATGGGATGGTGTATAAGCTTTCAAGGACATTTCACACGTCATTTATCACTGTTAGTGATGCTGTATTTTATGACCTGGAGGAAGCACTTTGTTGGGTTTAGGAAAACATCACTCTATGTACATTCCATAAGTTTAAATATGTTTGTGTACATAACTTAAAGTAAGTCATCATTCGCTGTTGGTTTCATACCAGACATCAGTCTCCAGTGTTTGTTTGACCCATCCATCCATATTCATACGCCATTTGGTAATACCAGGCTGGTCTTCTGGTTGGTTATTGGCTTTTACTGGTATGCGTAATTAAGCATTAGGTGCATAGAAATGGAATATAACAGTAATGAAAATTAAATGCGGCCTATACAGGGCCCTTGTGGCCCACCATTTTAAAATAATCAACAAAATTGAAACAAGAACCTAACTTACTAACTACACCTATGTAGTAAACACATTGTTTTGCAGATGCAGAATGGTTGCATCAAATACAAAATACAAAACTTAGCTGTGTTTTTATTCAAATGTATCACAAACTTTAACTGCATTTTGGTGAATAAAATCCAAATAAATGCTATAAATGCTATATATATATATATATATATATATATTAGTTTATGATGGAGTTGGTTCATGATATAACCGTTCACTGGCACCAGCTCAACTGGTCGGGGCAGATGGCTTCTCACCATGTCTCCAAGTCTCTGTAAGTAATATTAGAAAGAGTCTACAGTCTATGCCTGCTCTATATGGAAAGTGCCATGGGATAATTTGTTATGATTTGGTGCGATATAAATCAAATCAAATTGAATTTAACTCTCAGGACAGAAGAAAACGAGAATAAGAGGTCACACCAAGATGACAAGATGACTACTGAATAGATGAGTAAGCAATTGTACATCAGAGTACATCAATGTTAGCGTTATGGCATGAATAAAAACTAAACAGTTATCATTAATCTGAACACAAATCGCCGTCTTTCAAACTCATGATCATGATCTGGGGCCAAATGGAAGTCAAGGTAGGGCTGAGCTGATGAACATACCTGAAGATAATGCAGATCTAAAGAAAAACTGCAGATGATGTTCAGGCAACAGAAATTGCTCTGATGTCACCATGATGATGACAGCGTAATTCCTTTCGTCTCTCGATAATGTTGTGTAATGTTTATTTGGCGATGATATAATTTTCCATCTGCTCACCAGCCGAGTAGGTCTCTTATTCCTCTGCAGGTGTGTTGACAGTGGCTGCCAGCTGTGGGCCTGACGAGATAATTCAGTTAGAGGGTAAGTGGAAGACTTTTTTTTTTTTTTTTTAATTGAATTAGTTTGAGCAATGTTAAAATTAAATTACTTTTCAAAAGGCTTCTGTTGGCCAAGTGATGCATACATTATCTCCAGTGTAGTATGAACCATTTCAAATTCTGTGGTTTTACTTGGACGTCTACACACTCTCCATTTAAACTCAGCTATACTGTAGGCAGAAGCATGGAGGTTGTAATACTAATTCTGAAGGCATGCCATCCAGTTTTTCTCCCCAGACTTTATTATTCTTAATAGCTCCACCTTCTGGCCTTAATACCTCCAACCTTTACCCATAACAGAACTGTTGATGTACAATAAGGTGGATGCCAAACTTTTTCAATTTGCTACAATAACGAAGCTCCTGTGTTGTTTTTAAATGTTTAAAGAGGTTACTTGTGTGGCTGTTTTGTAGCAATTTCATGTCATAAATAGTGCATCTTGCTGTGTCATCTGTAACAGATGAAAAGTAGCGTCACACCACGCTGCATCTCCTTTCTACCTTTATTCCAATGCTTTTGCCTCTCTCTCACATTCACAACATTTCAGTCTGATGTGGCAGTGTGCTGCTGCACATAAGTTTCCACAATCGTGTTGTCGCTTGTGTGAAATTTGAGAACAACTTCAAATTTTACTCCTTTTTGAGCAAGCATTTAAATTTTTATATCAAGCGGCAACCTCTGTTGCTGCAGGTCCTTGAACGGCCAAATGAGCCTGGCTACAAAACAAGTCAGTCTCCATAAGTCCCCATATTAAAGTGCCCAACTTCACAGCAGAAATACAGCCTGGTACAAAAACATGGTTTTGATCGCTATACCTAATTTGTCCGTTCAGGACAACTGTGCTGAGGCTGAATATTTATTGCCCTTCACAACGGCTATTCAGAAACCTATGGCACGTCACAGATATGATGTCCATGTTTTCTATTGTCCATAGTTAATACACAAATAATAGTAAGCTAAAATGTTTCAGGCTCTATGTGGATACTTGCTTACTTAAGTCAAAACTTTAGAAAACTTTGGCTGAAACCAGCACTAATAGTTATAAATGATTTTAAGCCGTTGATATTAAAGTCATCAGTATCTATTTAATTCAGCTTCAATTCACTACAAGATGCTTCTCTGTCCTGTTTGGTTGTTGTAGAAGGAATTCAATGCAGCAAGTCATCATTCAAAACAACAGACTTTGAACATAGTTTTGTCTTCATTTAGGCCTTTGCTAATGCTTTGATGTGCTTTTAATGATGCTGCACCAAAATAGATTGCAGTCTGCTTTTAAATGGAACTCTTTATGCCAGAACAATAAGTGAGTTCTTTACTGTCTCCCTGATGCTCACAATAAAGAAAAAAAATCATATCCATAACCCATCTCAGCACCTGGTGTGTGAGGATGCCAGTGGACACAACTGAATATGAACAGACATATAATGGACACATTTTAACTAAAATCACATCATTAGCATTGATTAAACAGAATAAAACACTTTTACATTGATCAAGCCCTGATGCTCTATTTACAGTTAGTGCCAGACTCAGAAACACACCCACACACCAAAGTTTGCAATGATTCTTTTACATTACAGCACACACTAATGAAGTGGACTAGTGAAATGGTGCTAGTAGAAATGAAAATGTTCACATTCATGCGTATGACCACGTCTTTGTGTTCCTGTGTGTGTCCATGTGAAGTTAAAAAAGTCCTGGGGTCAGAAATCCTTCTTTAAAGTAAGCAAACCTTCTTTCTTATGTATTATGTAAGTTTTTAGATTTTATTGTTTAGAATAACAATGGATCAAAGGACTATGTGGGATATGAAACGGGGGGCTTGTCCATATTGTGCAGTAGTTTTTGTGTGAGTTCAATGTTGTAGTCAAGACGACCTAAACCTAGACCAAGTCAAGACCAAGATGAGACTGTATCAAGACCAAGAGTAGACCAGACTTTGAGAGGTCAAGACCAAAGCAGGGCGAGACTCAGTCAAGACCAAAACTAAGACCAGACAATATGTAGCTAAGGTCTCTTTGGGTGAGGTGTGGTCCCAGATGTCTCAGTAAGTATATTGGTGGATTTTACATACTGCTGGTTGCAAGTCCTCTTTGTCCAAGACTGATATAAGACCGAGGAAAAATCAACTTGACTCCAAGACTAGACTGAGACCTTCAAAAAGTAGTCTCGAGACTGGTCTTGACAACCTTGTCTCAAGCAATGTAGAACGTCATTCCACTCACCTGACACATAGCTTCTGTTTTATCCATGATAGTTCTCATGATAGTTGATTATCACACACATACATAGCCAATGTTGTTTGGATGTGAATATTAATGTCAGTATGTTTTAACAGTGCTACACTAGCTAACAAATATGTTGCAGTCCATAAATATGGATATAAATATGGTAAATAACAGCATGGTTAAATTAGCAGCAGAGGTGATTAAAAGAAATAATTATTCATCCAAGAAGATGTATTTGATTGGAAATGGGGAGTTGGACTTTGAATGGAGTAATGGGGTGAAAATATTATAGGATTTTATTATTCGATAACGGCGCACATTCCTCAATTTTTTTTGTATTTTATTGTTGGTTTTATTGGTACTAAAAGTCAGTGATCAGTCCCATATGTAGTGTACATTTCATTAGCAGTAAACGCAAAATGCTTCTGCAGTGCTGCTGATTAAAAAGGAGCCTTCACACTCCACGTGTGACAGGATTGACATGTGGAGATTCCACATTCTCACGCACCGCGTGAACTCGATTGTATTAATGAGCAGAATTCACTGTCAGACATATGTACCATCAAAAGCTCTCATGTGTACTCTCACGTGCACGCGGCTACATCAATGCACACGCAAGCATGCAAAAACCTATTTGTCATTATGGCAGCTAATATATTTCATGCAGCCATATATTGACCTGTCAGTCAGAATTTAGTACGCATGCTGGAGAACCTCTTCCTGGCTCAAACAAACACACACACACACACACACACACACACATACATACAGCTCAGGTATTAGGGAGTATTTACTGTAGAGCAGCGAGCCAGTGTAATTCAAGTGGAATGTCCATTAGAGCAGAGAACGGATCTTTTCGCAGTATAAGTCATAGTAATGAACTCAGAGCAGAACTCCCTGCAGTCCCATACATCAACGCGCTGAACAGCATTTCACCTCTCAGAGACAAAGTGGTGCTGTAAAACCAGTGTGTCTTGGTAAAGGAATGTTTTGGTGAATTTTAAGTGCGATCTAAAATCTAATTAAATGTGGTGAGAACATCTCGAGTGTGGTATATTTCACACTAACAACGGAGGTTTGGACTCAAGATCTGAAACATCAGCAGAATTGCTGTCTGCGTTTTGCCATTAGAATCAATAACCATATTGGGTTTATTTAGTGGGCTGCATGATCTCCAGTGATTTGTAATTTCTATAATTTGGGCGCCGGCTAGACTGTAGAGCAGACTTGCGTTTGGCACTACGTAAGCTGAAGGTACTTGCAGTCAGTAACACCTTCCTCTACCTTCCTCCTCACATTTTACAGGTGTTGCAGCTGAAAGGAAGCACTTGTGGTGGCATCACTAATTTGGGAGTGGACAGCATGTAAGCTTCAACAAATCCTCATATGTAATAACATTTTTAGGTTTAAGCAAACAGCTAATTTTGTTTCTCTGGTGAGTCTCCATCGTGCAGCTGTGAAGATTTACTATAGCACTGTCCGAGGTGTATTTTCAGTGCAAGATTTCTACAAATGTATAGTGGAGGAATGTTTTTCTCCAGCCTGGTTCTATACCTCTGCACATATCTATAACTTCTTCAGCAGTCAAATAGGTCTGGTGTGGGATCCAGCTGTGCCAGAAACAGCTGCAGCTAGCTAGCCAGTTAGCTAACTTAATACAATCATGAAATATAGGGTTAGGGTTACCCTTACCCTAACCCTAACGATAACATTGGTGGAATAGATATGTCACTTGCTCGTGATGTCTCATTATGTCACCTTAGAGTCTCAGTGTTATCATGGAAATTATCATGGATATAGTTATCATGGAAAAAAAGTAAAAATAAGAGAGACAACCGGGTGAGAAAACAATATTAACTTGGGATCTTGTCATTATATTGGTTGTACTGATGCGGTTATGTTGTAAGGTTCGGTGTTTTCCTCAGACACATTTCAGTGTGTATAGCTCCACCCTTTATAGGATGCTATACATTTCTCTATCCAATCTACACACCTCCAGACAAAAAGCTTTTTTTTTGTTTGTTTGTTTCAACTGAAATAATTGGTGGATTGAACTTTCCATGGAATGAGCCGCTGTAAGTCAACTTCCACAGAAAATGAGGAGGATAAAACCAGGGAAACAAATGGAGCGGAGGTTAGAGGAGGATAAACCTCGAAATAATTGGTTCAAGCTAATACAGTGAAGGACATCCACCAAAACAATGTCATGTTTTGCAGGAGGAAAAAAAAAAAAAAGAGCAATTTCCATTTATTTTCTGTAGTCACAAATGGATAATGGCACTATCAAAGTTGACATAATTACACTGGTATTTTCAAATATAATGTAGCTGCTCACTGCCGTCTGCAGCACAGGTTATTAGAATATTTAATGATGCACATTAAGACCCCCCCCCCCACTCCTCTGAAATTACAGTCAACATTATTACAATGTAAGAATGTCTCTCCTCCTGTGGTAGCATTTTGTCTGCAAATTGTACGTAATTATGACACATTAAATTGCAAGACAAAAACGAAAAAAATAGAAACTGTTAAGATGAACAATAAGTTTAAGATATAGTAGTTGATTGTAAATGGGGATGAGGTGATGAGGCACTCAGGCAGGTAACTGATGGCCAATACACACACACATACACACACAGAGCAGACAAACAGAAACACATGAGGGGGAACATGATTGGAAAAACACAGGGCAGTGAGGAGGCAAACTGCCTCCACATGACAGAAACAATACAGCCCTTTGCCACATTGCTGTGCACGTCACCACTTCATTAATTTCCTTTTAAATTCCACAATCAGGTTGTTAATCTTCCACTTAGCATTAGAAATCACACAGAGTTAATACCTGCCAATTGATTAGCTTGTTAATGAGCTGGGGTGATGATGAAGGCCTGCTGGATCAGACCGGGGGGAAGGAGAAAAAGGTTGGAGAAAGAAGACAGAGGACTAGTATGAAACAATTTCTAAAGAAAATTAGCACTGCCCCCCCCCCCTCCCCCCGGAGTGAATCTGACATAGTGATGATGTAATTCTAGTGCTCAAACCTGTGTTTTTCATGTTTGAGGTAAACGACAGACATGCGGGCAGCCACTCATTACTGTAAGATATAGTACGGCTGTCTGAGAAAATGAAGAAAGGAGGGAGGAAGAAACAGAACAGACAGAGGAAAATGTTGGCTTTGACAGAACAGAGCAGTGAAGAGGGAGCGATTTTGTACTGAAAATTGTCTCTTTTGCTAATCCCATTTCATGCCAGCTCAATCCTGCTCTCTGGAATATTCGGAAATTTACACAAAGAGCCCGGAGGAGGGAGGGAAGATGGACAGAGAAGAGTGTGGTGGTATGAAAAAAAAGAAAGAAAAGGGAAAAATGCAAAGCGAGAGACAGAAAAAAAAAAAGTGGAAATAGCTTAAAAGAGAGAGAGAGAGAGAGAGAGAGAGAGAGATGGAGGGACAAAATGAAAATTGGGCACAATTGAAATTCTGCTGCTGCAGTCCATCACAGTGTGGATTGGACACGGTCCACTCAGTCTTAACCCCTGTATTTCCAATGGGAGCGAGACAATGAGTTTAAGCCTCTCTTACACTTAACATCACTCCCTGATGTCTCAGCTCCTCCACAGTTAAAGTCTCTCTCTGGAGCGGGGATTCTAACAATAACAGCTGTGCCCCCATCCTGTGTTTATCCTGCATTAGTATGGGAGAAGTAGCCATGTTAGAACACCCCCAAGCCTGCTGTGTGGGGTGACAGGGTGGCCCGAAGATGACAGGAGCTCAAGCTGCCATGTATACCCTTGAGCACTCGAGGAAGGTAACGTACAGTATCAGGGTTGGTTTTGGAGATATAAAGCTCTTCAGAGAGAGTGTCCTTGAGCGAGACACTGACCCCTAACAGCTTCTGATGAACAGTCGGCAGCTTGCGTGGCAGCCTCTGCCTCAGTGTATGAATGTGTGTGTGAATGGGTGAATGTTGGCATGTGCGGTGAGGCGCTTTTGGTGTCAGCAGATTTGAAAAGTGTTGTTATAAATTTACCATTTTGTGGTGCTGAGTTTGACCTCTGACCTCTCTGTGGAAGACTTCCTGCATGGTCAGTGGGTGTTATATCAGCACTATAGCTGTGAAGTGGGTTTGACTTTTTTTGGACGTCCAGGCTTACAGAAGTGAAAGCTCTGTTCACTCTCTACAGAGATGATGTGACTAACAGTTGCAGCACCTCCAGGATTTAGATGAACTTTTTTTTTTTTTTTTTTTAATTAAAGTTCAAAAGGTGCAAAACTGTCAATCAAACTGTAACTACAGAAGTTAATCATGACTCCCAACGCGCATCACTTTTGTTTGATTTGGGGTGAATTTGGCGACGATGGAACAATGTTAAAGCTCTTTGCCCACTTTGAAACTCTATAGTCACGACCTTGACATTTATTCAGGCTCTCCCTTTTTACTTTTCTTTGTTGGTGTTGCATTAAATTAGAGAATAAACAACAAAAACAATAAAATAAATGAATTAATCGAAATACATTTCTGCTGAAGACTAGACCTTTGTGAAGTTTGACAGAGTATAGTTAAAGAGTTGGATATTAACATAAATCTCTTGTTTGTAAAGAAGTGAGCGGGCAGGAACAGATGCAAATCTGATGTAGGTATTTGAGGCGAAGTTGTGTCCACGTCTGTTCAGTATGTCGGGTTTGACTCCTGGTATCCCAGGGCTGAGCAAACGTTTGCAGATCACATCGATACTCTGACATCATGGTGGTCTTGGAGGCTGTAATCAAACCCGGTCTGGTCTGGTGAGTCCAGTTCTGTTGCCCACTAACGGCATATTCAGTTAGTAGCAGATAATTAGCTGGCTACCTGAGCAAGTCGTTAGGCTGAAGCTATCTGTCCATCGGGAAACTGTAAATCACAGAGTTGAAGCTCAACATCAGTATGAGATCAGAGGGAAAACCAGCCGATATATTCTGTATAAAAGATGAAGCAGTTTCATCAAACTCATTAAATAAAGTTGGGAAGTCGTGCTTTTCTACAGCAATCAGTGAGACCCGGCTAGAGATGCAGGTCGCAGCCCTCAGAATCGCTCGTAGACAACATAAAACAGAACTCTGCTCTGGTGGAGTCATAAACATTTAATTGGATGTAAAATTAGTATACACCCCCGAGTGCAGGATGAGTCATCAACAACTTATTATCATTTATCAGGAAAACATCAGCAAAACAAACTCCTGAAAATACCTGAAAAATGACTTGTCATTGTTTGGACAGATACTGGAGTGTGGGTGACATATAGCACTGGACATGTGTGATAAATTTAAACACAACTTTGATTTTATGAGTTCTTCAAATATCAGCTTTTTGAAGAAGGAAAGTATTCATTTGATTTTGACATGTATTTAATATGCTAGGATTGACTGGTGTTGCTAAAAATAGAGCAATCATGAGCTTCACTTTGCTTTATTAGTACACTATCCATGTGAAAGCCACCCCAAGGCACACACACGAACACACCAAGGCACACACGTGCACACAGAGCCCCTTTACCCTACGCACAGACCTCATTATCATAATGTAAACGTCTCCTCTAGTGTCCTGAAGCCAATCTACAGATGTTATTTTCACCTCCACGCGGCCCCCCCCACACGCAATTATACATTCCCACGTAATTACACATTCTGGGCTCTCACATACGCACACCATTACTTACCTGCCTTTGTCCTACATGCACACGTGTCCTGTAAATACACCTGAGAAGGTTGCACAAATCAGAGATGATAACCTAGTTCATGTTCGGGTGTTTATCACACACACACACACACACACACACACACACACACACATATTTTGACGGGTTTAAAACTGGGCTACACCCCTGGACGCAAATGTATGCAAATAAACATGCAAGCACACACACAAACACACACGGACATGTACATACTGGGAGAAAGCTAGAGCTGTGAATCATCAACAGTTTGAGCTCCTGTCCATGGATTTATTTGGTGTTTTTACAGTCGTTATAACACAGTTTAATTTAAAAGATCAACTAAAGTGTATAGATAAGGCACTGTGGTCAGCAAGATAAGTGTTTCATAGTGAGTCCCTATAATTACTGGCCTCTGGATGCACACAGTCACACCTTAATAAGAAGTGGCATTAGAATAGAAGGAGAAAATGGCCCTCTTACACCACAAGTCTGCTTTGTTTAATTAAGGCAGGCCAGGGCGGCTCACGTTAACTAACTGAACTGTCAGGACCGCGAGATTTAATTCAGTTGCACCAAGGGCACAAACACACACACACACACACACATACACTCAGTTCCCTTTGAGCTGCTCATCATGTCGCACAGAGGGGTGAACTTCAGCAAGGCAGCGCAGACACATCAATGAATGGAGTCACTATAGAGTGATTATCCACTATAGCTGTAAAACGTGCTGAATGGGCCGGATGAACACAAGCAGAGCCCGGACCACAGCACTGTTATTATAGTTTTGTATTTTGAATTAGTTTATTTTCATTGAGATTTTTTTTATTTAAATTCAGTTTAGTTACAGTTTGCTTGTTTCACTTTAGTTTTAAGTATTCAAAAATGTTTAGTTTGAGTTTAGTTTGAACTAGTTCCATTATTTATTTAATTTTTTTTATGTTTAATTGTTATAATATGTGGGGTATTTCTCAGGGGCAATATTTAATAAGTTCAGGTTAGGTATTACAGCACAAACACAACAAACACAATTCCCCACCCCCCTTGTATTGACAAATTAAAATGTTTTTTTTTTTTTTCACACCTAGTTTCAGTTTTTAGTTAATTATAATAACCTTGCATCTTTTCTGAAAAGTGACTAATAAAAGGTTTGGTAACACTTTATCTGGATATTCTGCCAAGTATTTGAAACATTCCAACAGCTTATTAGTTGAGCTTTAACAACCGTTTCCTGATATCACACCACTGTGGTTAAAGTTTGGTTTGGTTTGGTTTAGGCACAAGAAAAATATTGATTAGAGTAAAAACAGTTGTACAAATAGTGTCACCCCTCCTGCCCACCCATCTCTTTCTCTTTCTTTCTTCCCCTCCCTTCGACTCTTCATAGGGTCCTGAGGGAAGTCGGTCATGCCCAGGTGTGACGGCGGAAACCTCACCAAAGCTTCCCCACAACACAGCAACAGACCAAAGAAGTACCAGAGTTTAAACTTTACTCACAATCTTTTCATTTTGTTGATAAATCATGAAACATATCTTGTTGATGGTGTGGTCCTTGCTAGTAAATTGCCATCATGATGAATGTTATTGCTCCAAGTTTACAGTAATGTCCTCCTGTAGATGCACAGAGAGATGCGATAAACCCTCAGTTTAAGTGTCAAGGAATGGCCTCAAAAGAAAATCTGTAAAAGCAGGTGCAATGAATACAGGTTTAAGATGCTTTTATAAAGACTTTTATTATCCCAGTTGGTACTGGGTAAGAGGCGGGGTGCACCCTGGACAGGTCGCCAGTTCTTTACAGGGCCGACACATAGAAACCACTCACATTCACACCTATGGGCCGTGTAGAGTCGCCAATTAACCTGCATGTCTTTGAACTGTGGGAGGAAGCCCCAGCCAGGGTTTGGTTCTTGCTGTGAGGCACCACCATGCCACTCCACAAACCATAATTTAAGAGTAAAATGACAGCCAATCACTCGCCAGTTAAAATAATATTGTCTACTGGAATTTGTTGCAACTATCCAGTGGTAATACTATCTAAAGAAGTACTGAGAGCCTGACAGTAGCTTCTCACAACTGTAGTCTATTCAAAAAAGAGTTTTCACAGTATGACGTTTGTTTTTTCTTGATGGAGGCGACAAACCAGCTTGACTGTCTTCCCCTTGTTCTGAGCATTTACATCTTTTCACTGTAATTTCCCATGTGAACAAAACAGCGGGAGGGAGAAATCGGCCCCTCACTTCGCTCTTAGCTTTAGCCGTAATCACTCTCCTCACACCCCCGTTGCGTAGCACACATACACAAACAGGATTGTATCCACAAACGCACTCGCAGCCCTTGTAATTCCAATAGGAGTTCTTGCCTCTTTGCAGTATCTCAGCAACTGTTATCTCTGCATCCACATGTTCTCTGGCTCCCTCTCCCCCTCTCTAGGATCATTGGCTGTCTGTCAAATGATACCAAACCCGGGGATCACACAAACACACTCACACACATAAAAAAAGGGATCAGAGATTGCTGGATTTCTTGTTAATCTGCAGCCCTCTAGTCAGTTCAGAGTCTGTCAGCCCCCTTGGTCTGGTTGTGGCTGATGGTCTAAGTGGCCGGGTGGATGGTCAATAGTTGGGTAGATGCATTTGTCAGTTAGACTGGCTTTTGATTGACTAGATAAAACAAAAGGGCGGGAAATCATCCTTCAGTGGATGAATGTGTGTCTGACCTGCCTATCAGAGGGGTCGACTGACTGCTGGGCTGGTAAATGAATGGACTAGTTAAACACCAGCTGGTTTTCTGAGCATCACTTGCCTTTGTTTAGGCCTAACTGCTTAGCTAAAAAAAAACGGTTGTACCTGGAGACTGATGGAATAATTAAGCCTGAAGACAAGAAAATTACACCCTGTGGAGTTTTGTTGTTATGTTTACATTCACTGTTTGTCACCAAACACACTGCGTATCCTTGAGGCCTAATACATGTTTTGATTGCATTTCATTCATCGTCAAACATTTGCAAAGCTTATTTCGGGATCATTTGAAACCAGCGTTGTTTACATCCATGATTTATTCTGCATCTTTCATTTGATATAGTTAACATGGTGTACAACAATTGCCAGTTTACACATACAGTACATCAGACGTGGAGCAACAAAAAAGAAAATTCCAATATCTATTCTTCATTCAGGTCTCCACCAAGTCAACTATCTTCTCTTTGGCTGCTTAACACATAATTCTGTTTTGTCACAATGTGACATGTAGTCATTTGACTCAGTATTTATAGAAATAAAAATAATCAGTGATGCATATTGTAGGTTCATGTAGGATCATGATCAGGCACAAAAACAGGGTTAAGTTTTGGTCATACAATAAAGGCTGAAGTTGGGGGAAATTAGCCGACATTAACTGTCAGGAAGCGAATAGTCGTCTCCTGTGTGAATCACATTTTGTAACAAAAGGCTTTCTAATGCTATGAAAACTATCCACATAGAATAGATACTTTATTGATCCCTCCTGGGGAAATTCTTTTTTCAGTTTTAAGTTTTTTACATGCATTTTTACCCGAAATACAACCACACACACAAAGGGCTCATAGACATGCAAAAGTGGGGAGAGATGGTGGAGTGACAGCAGTTGGGGGGGTTCGGTGCCTTGCACTACCTCGGCAGTGTGCAGGAGTTGAACTGGCACCTCTCCAGCTACCAGGCCACCTTCAATACTTTGGTCCATGCTGGACTTCAACCGACCACCATCTGGTTCCCAAGACAGGACTGGGCGGTAGCCCAAAGCATAGGTTTAATGGGTTACCTCAGTGTGAGTGCAGTCCTGTTTTCATTTAAAAACCACTGACCCCGACGTGATTTGAACACGCAACCTTCTGATCTGGAGTCAGACGCGCTACCGTTGCGCCACGAGGTCCCATGGTGGTGTTGAATAAAGTATCCATTGTTCTGCATGTGCATGAGATACTACCAGAACAGGGACCAACTCCTACTCGTCAAAGAACTCCACAGGATGCCTTTAAGTATACTGTGCTTATTTGTAGATGTTTAGAGATGACAACCAGTTCTTTAACTTTTCTATTTTTATTATGTCTGTCACATTTTTTTGTGCAATTTTCTTTATTTTTACAGCAAATCAGGATTGTCAGGATTAAAAAGTGGCTGCACCAGTCCGTCAAATAGAAATACACTAGATCCATTTCTTTCAGACGTTCTGACAACATCCGGTAATTCTGGTAAGACTTTTTGCAGTTATCCTTAAAAGCTTTGAGCTCCTAAAAATATATCGTACTCATCTCCATGTAATGTTTGTGGCAGAAGAAAAAAATTAGAAAAATAAATAAATAAAGCCAGCTATCTGTTCAGTTGAATACTGCAAGAGGTAAGTGAAAATAACACTCCATTTGCTGAAAATTATCTGTTCAGTTGTCCTAGAATTTTTCTTCACAGTGAGTTCACAGAAACACTTTGACAGCTGGGTTTTGTAAATGAGTTTCACATCCACAAGATCATAATGTCTCAACATTTCTGCTGAATGGCAGTCACTGGCAGTCAGAAAACCAACTGGCCGACTGTCTGTTTATGACACTTGAAGATGACCGCGACAGCATCCAACAGTTGAGCGGAGTTGGAAGGGACAGTGAGAGGGAATGTGATCCCAATCTCTGTTTGTTCAGCCAATCAAAAAACAGGAGGCAGCCATCTTGTCCATGTGGGAGCAACACAATATGGGCGCTAAAGCCTGTCTGAATGTCGGTCCAAAACTGAGCGTCTTGGCTGCATTGTGTGTGATGACCGTGCCAGTAAGCCGGGTGGGGAAAACAGAAATAGCTCAGATCAGGAAAGGCTTTGTATGATGATCTCATGGTACCCAAAGGACACACACACACACACACACACACACACACACACACACACACACACACACACACACACAACATACAACAAACACACAACCAAACCAGAAGGGAGGCCAAAAGTACCAACATGGCATTTTGGCTCATGCTTTGACTTTCAAGCCAATTGTGCCAGTAAGTTGTTTGTGATTTTGGGACTGCTCTCCTCAAACAATTGACCATGATCAGCTCAAACTTGAACTAAAATCATCTGCAAAACATCAAAGTTTATACAAACAAGCTGATCTGCTTTATGAATCCAAAAACTACTGTAAGCAATCAGGGCATGTGAAAACTGTCATGAGCTGAATTAGTTCTACAGATCTATCAGTTTAGTAAGAGACACATGATTCATCCCTTCCTGTAGTAGCAATTTTAGGTCTATTTCTGCCTCATTTCACCTTGACTTAATACTAACTTCTCATGTAAACATCGCTAAACAGAAGCATGGTTAAAGGTCTATTGTGTAGGATTTGGTGCCATCTCCAGGTGTAGTTGCAGATCACAACCTCCGTAGCCTCGCTCTCTGGGACGGAAAAACTATGGCAGCCACAACCCGTCTAGAGAATTGTTCATTCTAAGGTGACAAAAACATATTAGTAACTTTTTTTATATTTGATTATACACCGATGAAAACAAAGTTCTGAATATTATATTTAAATTTTGTTATATTCTGCAAATGGAGCTTTGGCACACTGGATCCTATCTGTTAAGCTTTATGTTAAATCACAAAAAGTATACAAGGGTCAATGATGCCATTCCCGTGACCTTCGAATAGACCGGTGAAAGAGACAGGCAAGTAATCTGAGTGAGGCTGGGTTTTTTTAGTATATATAGAGGAGATTGTGTGATTCAGAAGGGATGAGAGGTATTTCTTTAAAAGATGAGATATCAGGCGAGTGCACCTGGAAGGATATCAGTCCTTGAAATATTGGTAAACGATTGCCATGCATAAATTCAGCAGAAAGGAGGGACGGATAGTCAAATGCAGCGATATCGCTGTGATATCAGAAACAGATATAGACACAAAGTCATCACTGACTCAAAGGACTGAAATACAAGTGAGAATAAAATGAGATGCAAATAGGGAGGCAACAGATGGGGAGGCCGAGAAGAAAAACTATGCCGCTTTCTTCCGTCTATCAAAATCTCACCAGGTGGTTTCACGGCAAAACTTTCTCAACAAAGACAAGTCGGACAAGGGCATCAATATAAACTTTAGCGACAAACTTGCACCTTTCTTGTTGAAGACAGGCAGGAGTACAGGGTAGACAGACAAGGGAAGATGGAGGAAAAAGAGTGCAAGGACATCCACCACCAACAACAACTTTCTCAGGAGTTGTGATGTCTGGGCCTGTTTATGTGAGCGCCACAGGGGCATGAGAAGAAGAATAAGAATGCTCAGACACAAGCCCCTTCTCATCTGTTTGACTCTGTGGACCTATTTACCTCTTCCTACTCTCAGTCTTTCTCTTGATATTCACTCCTCACACCTCTTCCTCTCCCATCCTTCACCGTCCCTTTATGTTTTACTCCCGCTCTGCTTCTTTGTCTGGTTTTCTTTCTCTGACTCGGTGTTCAACTCTCTATATAATGTCCCTTTCTCCGACACCCCATTCAGTTTTCATTCCATCATTTTTGTCACCTGTCTCCCCTAAAAATGACACTTGTATATGTTGTTCGTACACCAATCAGTGGTCTCACCAGTTGCCTGATGATGCGGTAGCTGTAGCCTTTAGTCAGGAGCGGGTGTCATGAGATGATCGATGGGATGTTTTAACCGTCAACCACCATCACCCTGCGACTTTGTGGGTACAAGAGACTCCACACCTCTTTCACCTTTTACTGATTTGTACCAGCTGCTTTTCCTCCTATGACAAGCCAAAATGTCTGCTGTAAAGAAGGCCGATATTCACTTATGAACAATTATAGTAACGCTTTATAGTTACTCTAAGCACGTCAGGATGAAGGCAGGAAACCTGTGTAGCCCCAACCTGGGTAATGCATACAACCGTGGGGGATGGTTAGGTGGACAGATGGAGAGCCACATTGGGATTTTCTACAGGACACCAGGGAGACCCCTTACTGTTTGTGATAAGTGCCACGGGATCTTTAATGACCACGGTGAGTCGAGGCCTCAGTTTATCATCTCATCTGAAGGACGGTTTCTCCTGTGTCTCCGTCACTGTGGGGGATTGGGAATTTTATTCGGACCCTAAGGAAGACTGCCCCCTACTGGCCCACCGACACCACTGTCAACACAAGCTTAGTTTTCCCAGGAGGTCTCCCATGCAGGTACTACCCAAGCCCACACATGATGAGCTTCAGTCATTCGGCAGGGCACATGTTGGTATGAACAAAGCACTAAAGCAAGATTAATGCTTTTTTGTAGGAAACAGGCAGGTAGTGATACATTTAGGTTCCGGTCCAGGTTAAAATTCGGGTTCGGGCAGCAGAGGCTCGAAAGCAAAAAGACAAGACAATAAAGCAACATTGAAACTGGGAAGAACTAGTGGAAATGAAGCAGTATATGCACTGAGCTGATTCAAAGGTGTGGGAAGTGATTGTGTAGGGAAGTTCAGGTGCTGGAGGGAACGGGGTTATTAAGAGGCAGATGAGGGAAGGTGGAAAAGTCTGAGGGCATTTTGTTGATGGGAGAAGAATGATGATGGCAGGAAAATGCATGGAAATGGAGGAAGAGAGAGGCGACTGAAAGACACGTTTTCTACATTTTTCTATCTTTCTTCCACCATTTGAGGTTTGACTGACGCTGTTTATAGTTACATCTCCTCACTGTGCCCTCTTCTTCTGCTTCGGTATAATGGTACTGATGGAAAATTAGCACCACCTACTGCTTATTTGAATAAACTAGGTCCCAATATCTGCATAAAAGTCGTAGATTACATTTGATTTTCTGAGTTTGGTCAAATTGATGCTATATTTTGATGGAAAACTGGCTCACACTTTCTGGATTATAGATAAATAGATAGAGAGTTGCCTTGTGTCAGCCTGTCAGCTCTACAGTATATTCTATCTTTCTTCTTTCACATCCTGCATCTGTCCTTCAATCGTTTCTTGCCTTTCTTCCCCGTATAGAAGTCAAGCTTAAAACCAGAGGGGACACAGCCTCGGAAGACAGAAAAAGAGGGAAATGGCTCCGCGGTAAACACACACACAGACTCACACACATACTATTTAAAGATAGACACAAGATGATAGTAAGAGGCCATAACTGAGATGAGCGAGCATTGGTATGAATGAATGTGTGTGTGCACAGACACAATAGGTGTGTGCCTCTATGCTGACAAGCTGAATGAGAGGAAGTGAGGAAATGATAAAAGGCAAAAGACACACACACACACACACACACACACACAAACACACAGTCAGGTGCAGACTACACAATAACAAGTCAGTGGCGTTTGTGACTCTTTGGGGAGATGCCATAATGTGTTTTTCCACTCGCCTTCCGTTCATCTTTTCATCTCCCTTCTTTTTTTTTTTTCCTCCAGCAGAGACTGACTGTGGCCCCAGAGTGGGTATGAAACCGTCAACAGCTTGTCATGGAGCCGTACACCTTTTGTTCAGCTGTCAGAGCACGCGCACACACACACACAAAAACACACTGACTCGCTCGATGACTCGCTAACTTACACAAATATGCGCATCTTCACATTCATCTCCGACTTTCTTCCACATGAATGCAACCAATGCAACCAGAACAAATGACTTTCTGTGTTAAACATACAGACATACACTTAACATGCATGAAGTCAAACACACTCTCTGTCTCTCTGTCTTACAGCTCTCAGGTGTAAAAGAGTCGAATTGTATGTAGCTCTAACACTTTACAGCAGTGTAAAGTGTTCAGGCTCATTGTTTTTTGTTCTAGCTGATTTTCACTAAAAAGTATTAAGACTACTAAAAAGATATAAGCTGGATTTAATGCCCCATGCATGCAAAATGTATTTCAATTCAATTAATCAGTCTTTATAATATTATTTACAGGGACCCAACAATTCCTACCATGAGCAAGCATGTGGCGACAGTCAAGGAAAAATATCCTTTTGAGGGGCAGAAACCTGAGGTACAGAATCCAGCTTATGGAGAGAGAGAGAGAGAGAAAGAGAGAGAAAGATGCACAGCTAAAATAATAATGATGATAACTACAAGTAGAATTATAATAGATATATATATAGTAGTGAATTACAAAAATGGGGAAGCAAATAGAACCCTAATTTTGTGTTTGGTGTCGTCACAGGTTCATGCGCTGTAACTTTAACCCTGACTTCAGTTTGAGACACAGCTGTAAAACATAATTATATAAATAGATTTTCATCTATATCTCTGACTGGTGTTGACAGTACTTTTTTCCACAGCACCAGTCATGAATTCTAAATAAGTCTATTAGAATTTCTGTTAATGGAGTTTGTTCATAACAGATGTAACAGGCAGTGAGGCTTCCCTGGAGTCCTCAAACATTACGCTGCATTTATTTGTCTTTGAATGAGTTTTTGGCAAACAAAAGAAATGTAGATTTGTTTATGCATACTCCATATAACATAAAATACATGAAACAGTTCTTTAGTTGGCGTATCAACAATGTATTGTGATCATTTCTGCGTTTGTTCTGCCGCCTTCAGCAGAAGGGTTACTACTTCAACACTTTTCTACGTGTTGGATTTTAATAAGGTCAAAGGAAAAGAAATAAATTACCAAGAAGCTTTTCCTATGTATTATTCTTATAATGTTACAAATACAGCAGTAGGGTCAGTGAGGCCCCAATCAGTGAGCAAATAAAGCCAACACCAACAGAACATAAGGGTCAAGTGGCTAAAGCACGCACCAGAGGCCCTTAAACACAAACAGAAAATCATTAGTCTTTGCTGCAAATGCTGTTTTATATTTATATACATTCATTTTGGAACCAATTATCTCATTTGTGTTTAATAGTGAGCCCTATGGCATACCCTGCTTCAATTGCACTCCTCTAAACTCTTAGCTTTCATTTTTTTCCCTTTGCCACCACCTTTTCTTTGTACCCTGACCTCTCCTGGAATCGCCCAGACAAAAGACCTGACCTGCTTCTCAAATGCACCACCTCTTTTTCTCAGGTTCTTCGGCAGTATCAAAGGGGAAGTGTCTAAGCATCAGGTGTTTTCCTCTCATCTAATTTTCTCTGCACCTCTCCTCTTTAGTAACCCTGGCAGTGGAGAGAACAAAGCTTTGCTGAAACATGTTGGTTTTATTAATAACATCCGTGTTCTCTGGTAGAAGTGCTGCTGAAGATTCTTTTTCCCACTGTTGCTTATTAGTGGGTTACACTGTGCCAGAATACTTGTTTACAACAAATTTTGCCTGGTAGCTGCTCATCAGGATGCAATTCTCGCTATTAAAACTAATACCTATGCAACCGATGCACAGTGCGTTGGATGCACATCATTCCAAGGGTCACAAGGAGCTTTTAAGGTTCCCCCAACATCATGAACATGGAAAGGCTAGGAACATATGTGATATATATATATTCAAACCTGTAGAACCCATAGCGCCCAGGAGCGCCTGTCATTCCTAGTGTACCAAAACACTTGCTGAGCTTTGTATTGCAGAGAGTTTAAGTTGTTACCCATAACTGGAACCAGAAATATAGATCATTATGTTGATATATATGATTTCTTTTCGTGGATTTCCACCCAGTTTACACTGCAAATCTAAAAATGGCTCCACCAACAAAGCATGAATGGGTTTACAATCTTATGGAAGCTGTAAGATTGTGTTGTGAGGGACATCATGACCCATCGTGCACAGAAAGCGACAAAGGCATTGTGAGTTCAGGTTTTGGTTACATCACATAATCACCATCACTAAACAGCAGGGGTTACCCAGCTCTGACTGGCTGTTGTGGAGGCTTTTTTCTGAGGGGCAGTTTGCCCTACAGATGGCAGGGAGGACTGAACAGGTCACGTTGACTTTTCCACAACAATTTGAAAATCTTTTTTCATGTAGGTTGCCGTAAGTATTACCTACTACCACATTGCTTTTGTTTGTTGTAAGAATGTAGATCTCAAGATGTCTTATGGCATATTCTGGGAGCAAACATGGCTGTTTTCATGTCATCCTACCACACGTATGTTCTTTCTAGCACACAGCTCTGACTAGATCTGGGAAGATTTAATGAGCAAAAGATTAGCTGGTGTGAATCTAGAGATTGCCGGATATGTTGTCTAAAAAGTTAGCAGACAATCCTAATGTGAATGTGTTTTCTTTCTCACTTCCATTTATCCACAGGTGCTGACCAGCTCCTTCTTTCCAGCTGCAGTTGCATTTACAATTGGACACCGATTACCACATTTAACAGCCTAAAATCAGTATGTTTGCATTTGTTGCTGTGTGAATAATTAGCTGAATAAACAGCTTTATGTTATAGTGTCACAAACCTCTTCGGGGGAATTTTCAAGGTGGATAATTGGACATAAGTGTATTACTTCTACCAACAGTAAACACTGATTTATAAGATTAACCAAAGCATTTTTGTTTCCTTAACTAATAAGGAAAGCATTAAAAGCATGTTAAAAGCAATTTCTACTGTAGGTGTGGTGTATGTAAAGTCAATGCAACACGAGACGTTCCACTTGAACAAAAAAATCATGCTCATCCCGGGACTTTACATCCTATTTCATGCAGACACGAGGAAAACTGAGAGAGACTGGAGGAAATCAACAAGAAGTTAAATTACTGATGAGTTCATCATGCCACACAAACATGCACATGGGCATTGCTACCTAGCTTACAGCTAATGGCTGTCATTATGTTGGCTGTTTTGGGCTGTAAGCAGACTGCACAAAGAGTCAAACTCCACTTTCTGTCTGAACACCCCTCCAGAGATGGAGGACAAAATCATCAGTCCTCGTTCTGTGCAGATATGTATTCTGAAGTTCAGCTAAAGCAGTCCATATCTTCAAAATCCCCCCTCTGTGTTTCCATGGACTTGAGATGTATCTGAGGAATACATGTTGGACAAAACAGGCAACAAACCTACATACCACTGCCGGGACAAAGAGACCCTACATGATATGACTAACTACCGTAATTTTCGGACTATAAGCCGCTACTTTTTTCACACGCTTTGAACCCTGCGGCCTATACAACGGTGCGGCTTATTTATTATTTTTACTGCCACCGGGGGGCACTCTCTAGCAGTAAATGCAAAAGTGAGACAGACATGCGGGGAAAGATTATGCGCCGAAGAAGACACTACCGTAATTTTCGGACTATAAACCGATTTTCTAACCATGCAGGCATGTTCATCCCGTGTTGATGCCGTGTTGGTGCGGTGTTGATGCCGTGTTGGTGCTGTGTTTTATTTTCTAACCATGCAGGCATGTTCATCCCGTGTTCATCCCGTGTTGGTGCTGTGTTGATGCCGTACTGCCGATTTTCAGGCACAGTTTGAAAAAAAGCGTGTCTTAAATTAAAACAAAAAAAAAATCTTCCGTGTACCGTCTTTCTGTGTAAATGTCTCATGTTACAACATGAAACCTGCGGCTTATATTCAAGTGCGGCCTATATATGTACAAAATGTATTTTATCTTAAAATTTAGCTGGTGCGGCTTATATTCAGGTGCGCTCAATAGTCCGAAATTTACGGTAAAAGTCCTGAGGACTCATTTAAGCTTCGACTGAACTTTTGAAACAGTCATGTGGCAAAGACTGGAAGGCAATCTCGCTCCCTCTCGCCCACCTCTATGAGCTCTCACACAATCTTACCTTCTCACATCATCTCACTTCTTAAACTACATTTTCAATGCATTTTTCTTCATCTCTCCTCAACTACTGTAGATTCTCTGCACCTCGCAATTTCTCAACTTGATTCCTGTACTCCTGTTGCTCCTGTTTTGACCTCATCTACTCTTCACTGACATAGTACTATTCATTTCAAACTTTTTAGGAGTCTATGAGAAGAGCAGTACTACCCTCAACTCTTTCTGGTGCTGCAAACAGCTCTTTTAGACTGCTGTTTTGTGATGCATTATGCTTAAATGCTCCTCACATCGATTCTTCATGAAGCTGTTCAAAGGAGTGATTTTTAAATGGTAGCCTTAAGGACTCAGATGACTTGGTTTTAGGTGGTTTGCATTTCAATTTGGGGATTTACTGCCACTGCGGAAAGACACTATTAATGATAAATATATACAATATTCTACAGCAGTAATTAAAAAAACCTTTTAGAAGGCCATGGTATGCCACTTTAAACTCATTCATAAATCAGAGGGTTCTTTGAGCCTCTACAAGCCCTATAGCCAGGGTAAATTACCATTTTTAATGTCACAAACCCAGAATAGACACTTATTAGGGGCAGACATTCTCAAGGCTGTTGTCCTGCTGCTTTTCCCTCTAGTGCTTAATGAGCCATAACTACCATGGAGGGTCACAAACCTGCAGAACATTGGCCCTTTAAGACTACCACTGAGAATGTGATCGGGCCATGGACCCTTAACTGATAAGGTCTGATCCCATGGACCCCACAAGGGAAGACTTCTGTTTTTGATTTATTGCCTAATATTAAGTCTGAATACCTGTGAATGTGTGTGTGTGTAACAACAATTTCATATGATATTATGTTTGTGCTTCAGTCCAAGTCCAAGTTCAAGTATTTTGAAGAGAAATTTCAATTTCAATCAAGGAAATTTCAAGGTGATTTTCTATTAGCTGTTTTGTGCTGGTGGGATTATGAATTAATGTTCATAATAATCTGTTCCTACTGAAAACATGAGTATCTGATTGAACCTGATTGTGTTGACTGTAACAATATGATGAATATAAGAACGAGAGAAACTTGGAGCAAGTGTGTACATGGATATGAGTGAATTAAGAGACTGAGGTTGTATCATTGTGCAAATTATGTGCTTGAAAAAAAAAAAAAATTCAATTGTGTCATCAAAAAAATAATTTTTTAAGCTCAAGATGTTTGATTGCACACTCCAGACTGAGACAAAATAAAACGCCATCATTTCTATAAATGAGATAATATTGAGTCAACGCTTCTTTTTCTCTTTTATTCATCGACCAGATCTCCTCTGCTGTGTCAGCCTCTCTGTCCTCTCCTCTCTTGAACTCCTCTCTCTTTTTGTCTCACCTCACCTCCTCCATCTTTTGTGAACTCTCAGCTTGTCTCTTCTGTCGACCTATCTGCACTTTCTCTGGGCTCTTTGCTCTCTGACTTTTGCCCTCCTATTCAGCAGCTCCGTGTCTGTCTCAATTGTGTCATCTTTTATTCTCATCTCGTCCCGTCTCTGCTCTCGCTGCCAAAACCGAGCCTATTTAAAGTGATTTAGTCTGGGAGTGAGTCAGTCATATTCTCACTGGTGCGTTCAGGCTCCTGTGCTTCATGGGACAGTGAAAATGTGGGTGTTAAAAGCGAATGAGTAACACTACTTCAGTGGATATTGACATTCCCTTGAGCAAGGAACTGACCTTCCATCTGCAGCTCCATTGGCACTGCTCAGAGGTCAAAAACAGAAGACTGTGGTTATATTGAGCAACTCTCAACGGTGAATGTGTGTAAATGCATGAATTTGAAGCAGGTTGAAAAACCCTCCTGGATAAATGAAGGCTTTAAATTTAAATGAGATAGTTTGGGGTTGATGTGGAGGAACGCATAAAAAAAGAAGGACGTGTGAAATGAGAAATAAATTGAGGTGGGCCCTTTAAAATAGTAAGTAATGGCATCAAACAGAGAGAGCAGTTAAAGAAAGACAGAAAGCTGCAGAAAGGTTTCAGAGGTAAAATTAAACATCAACTGGTAAGAAGGGCCGGGACCAGAGATAAATGTTAAAGAGAGAGTGATATTAAACAAAAATAGACCAATCAAATTGGGGTCTATGCCTCTTGCAAAACTTTACAATGCTGCTAAGCAAAAAGACAGAGGAACAGGGGAGAAGTAAGGCTTGAATTTAGGGAAAGTTGAGTCCATGAGGGAGGTGGATCACTGTAGACTGTGTGATCTTTACAACTGTAATGTTAACAGCTGTGACCAGAGCAGCCATTCTGAGGTCTAAAGGGGTCTAAAGCTGCAAGATATGTGGACAAAAAACAGAATTTCTCTTGGTCCCAGCTAATATGTCCTCACACTTCTTCTTCTGCAGGTAGTGTGGCCGAGTGGTCTAAGGCGCTGGATTTAGGCTCCAGTCTCTATTGAGGCGTGGGTTCAAATCCCACCACTGCCATGTTTATGTTCCATTCAAAACAGGAAACTAGAAGTAATACATTGAAATGTTCTGTAAGACAAAATATGGCATGATTGATTCAGTCTGTTCTTGTCAAAGGATAGCACCACTAATGAAGCTCTGCAAACGTGTTGACAGCTCACAGCTCCACTCCCCAGCTCTCCTGGACAAAGGTGATTTGCCGTAGCCAAAAGAAAGGTCCCTCCTTTAATACTCTCTAACAACTACTTCTTGTTCCTAATGGAAAATGCTCCAGTCCATCCTGGCAATGCTTCTGCAGTGCCAGCTCATATAGCTCCTCCTGGCACTGCTGCATCTTCTCCTTATTTGGCCATCACTGGTCAAGCAGGTTTCTCACTCCACCTCGAGAAAGTACCACCATAGGAATCTTCAGGAAGCCGTCATCAGATGCTCAGGAAGTCTTCTTCGAGCTGGATTACTGTCTCTGTGGCAGATGTGCCCACAGCTCAGAATTGAACATCAGAATTGATACAGCTTGTCAGGTTTGAACTGTACCAAAAAAGATGAGCGCTATCTCTCAGGCTCTGAGGTAGTGTGGCCGAGTGGTCTAAGGCGCTGGATTTAGGCTCCAGTCTCTCTCGAGGCGTGGGTTCGAATCCCACCACTGCCATTGTTATGTGTTTGTGTTCTGTGTGTGTGTATTGTGACAAACCTTAACAAAGATCTACCATAGTATAAATCCTTCATGTGACACAGCAAGTGTTCTACATAACGCTTTGACTCATGTCATAAACATTCAGAAAACCTCCGACTTTACAGGTAGATTTTCATTCCCTGTAAACTCACATTTTTAGCTTTCAGTTCATTGAACAATCCCATTTGACCTTTGTTCAGTGCTCTCTGGTGGTCAAGCTGTTTGATGGAGACACTGTTTCTAATTCAAACCTAGCTGGTCATTACTGTACTGTAATTTCCTGTTACTTATTGGCTAACATATGCAGTATATTGATATTATCTGCAAGAAGATTACATCAGCCAATATATTGGCCTAGCTCTAGACTTTTGTTTAAGCAGTTGACACATGATGACAAAGAGGTAGAAGCATGGAGGCAGGTTTAATGGTAACCAAATAAGAGAATACAAAATGATCCCCCAAGGGGGAAATGCGGGTGTTCCAGCATCACAAGGTCAGAACATGTAGAAAATGTAGACACAGATCTGTTTCCCAGTGGAGATCTTTGGAGATTACTTTGACCCACAACTATATCAGAACACACTTTTTACACACAGTGTTTTTTTTTTTAAGAAAACAGCACTAGGTGTAGTACGGCGCTTGGTGAAAACAAAATGGACTTTGGAGAATCCAGCCCCGCAATTGGGACACAGCTATAGTGTTTACTCTTGCAGCACACTGACAATTTTGTATTTTAGAAAGCCAATTAGATTGACCCAACCTCACAGCTCCCACTGGCTCCAATACTGCGTGGCCACAAAACCACTGTAACTACACCCTTTAAATGTTCTTCTTCTATGAGACTCTGTGGATGCTATAAAAGTTACAAAGGTAATTTCCAAAGGTCTAAGGCAATCATTTCACCGTGTCACCTCTTGCCCTCCAACTGATTTCGGCACCTCCTAGCTGGGATTCCTCTGTTGCTTGCGTGTGCACGTGCCCATGTTACGATGCCTGCGTTCTTATCGTTTTTAATTGATGTGATCTGACGACTTCCATTTCTATCCAAGGCAGCTGTGTGTGTGTGTATGTGTGTTTCTAGGCTAGCCTTTGAGTTATTCAAAGTTATCTTTGTGCTAAATGTGAACCACTACAACCTTATCCAAGCCTCTATTGATTTAGTGTCTGCCACACTTAGCCCAACATAGCTCACCTGGTTTTGGGGGAGAAAGCATAGGGAAACAATCAAGGAGAAAAAAAGGGTGGAGAGGTGTGCAAGATTTTGTAAGGTTTAGTAATTGTGTTCAGTTATGCGCCGACACCCATGAGAAGCAAATTTAATAACCTTGTTTAATCATTTGTCTTTGTAAAACCAGATCAGTGTAACACACTTTTAGTAGTTTCCAAGAGTTTCAAGACCTAATAAAGTGCTTTTCATTAACATCTTTTCTTGAGGTGCAAACTGCAGTTTTGTGCGTCTGTTCGAAGCAGATGCTTCAATCTGGTGCAACATGCTACTACTTGACACGTTGTGTTCTCGTTGGGTCATCGGAGAACAGTGAGAACAAATTGTCTTCTGTTGCAGACGGATGTATTTTAGCATGATCGGCGATGTATCTAAGGCATGTGTGAGTGTGTCTGAGAGGACGTGAGGTAACGGAAGCTTGTTTACAGGTTGGGAGGGGGGAGTTAATGACCTTATCACCGGTGTGCAGTGGAGTGTGAAGTCTCATCAACGCAACTTAGCTGTTTATTCATACATATTCTTAGCATTGATTCACCACACACAAACACACAGACACTCTCGGATGGAAATATGCAGGACGTTGTTCACCTGCTCGGGTGTGTATATGTGTGTACAAACGTGTGCACAAGCTTACATGCACACGCAAACACACTGTGAAGCAGAAATAACAAACCGATGATTTACCTCCTGCATACACCTATCAACACACACATACACACATATGGACAGCATGTAAATTTAACACCCTCTGCTCAGATGGGTCAATAAATAGCTGTAAATTATATCTGCAGCTTCGTCATGATGAACCTTTTTTTATCTAAACAAGCTGTTTATTTCACTGACCTCTAGTAATGACAGCTGGTGAGGAATGTGAGCATAGTGTTACAGCCGCTGGTTCTCTTATGTATATCCTTTTCTTGTAGTGTTTACTGTGTATTAGGTGTGTGGTCCACTGTTCCCAATTGGTTCCGGCTGATGAGGCGTGGCCACCTTTGTCACCCCTTCCTGGAGAGTTGGACGATCCTGATTAGAGTGGCACCTGGTTTGACCCTCCAATCCATATGATTCAATTTGTGGAACAACTTAATTTGAGTTCGAACAGCCTGACAGTCGGGTGTTCTCAAGCTACAATTGTGAACGTTAATGACTGTATTAACTGAGGTACTTTGTCACTTCTGGGGCCAGGTATAGTTGATTTGCTGATTTCACACACAGAGATATTGTTATTTGTTTTCTCTCACTAGGTTCAGGGTTGCTGTTTTTGTGGGTTTTTTTGGTTATTAAGTTAAAGCCACCAAGACGAGGAGAGAAGCTGCACTGCATTTGAAGATTTACTGAAGTGAAAGTGCTTACGAATTGTCAGCGACACATATTTTTGTAATTGTTTTTGAAGTTTGAAAAAGGGAGGTGGTGAGGAAGGCAAAAGATCTTTCTTTAACCCCTTGCTACATCCCTACTTAGTATAGCAGCTCAAATAAATACCCGGACCAAAGCTGCCAGGTCTGTACATAACAGCACCACTGATGTGCCAGTATTGATTCTGGAACTTACAGAACTTTGTCAGAGCACTCATTATTTTCAATTAGTGCTTCCTGTTACACTATGCCATCTGCAACGAACTGAGACAAAAAGCACAAAGGAAAAGAAAAGTGAAAAAGGCAGCAGTGTGAGCTGAAGGAGGTTAATCAGGCGCTGACCTGGAGGAAAAAAATTATCAGTAGGTAGTTAATTAGGTGCCGGTTTCAGCTGGTTAGAAGCAGAGATGAACCACTGGATATTGTACACGAGTGCTACTGTGTTCATTCCATTACCTCCACGTACCCTGTCAACACATTGCAGCTACATGCAACATAGTTAGCCTTCTGGAATTAATTGCAACCAAATGGTCTCATGCAGTAGATCTCTTACGAACAAACTGAGA